>JANAVB010043419.1:9171911-9219411 GCA_029216955.1 Iris pallida | reverse complement strand
GGCATTACTATCTAGGACATATCCTATGAATACATCATCTACAGTCTTAGGTCCTATCTTCCTCTTTTTGGGTTCAGAAATTTCTACTTTAGCCAGACATCCCCAAACTTTGAGGCAATTAATCCTAGGAGTTCGACCTTTCTATAACTCATATGGGGTCTTATCATTAGTTTTACTGGGTATCCTATTAATAATATAACAGGCTGACAATAAGGCTTCTCCCCAAAGATTATCAGGGGCACCTGAGCTGAGAAGCATGGCATTGACCATATCTAAAAGAGTGCGATTCTTCCTTTCAGCAACTCCATTGAATTATGGTGAATAAGGAGCAGTTACCTCATGAATAATTATGTGCTCTTCACAGAAGTTAGTTATTTCATTTGAGGTATACTCTCCACCACGATCTGATCTAAGGATCTTAATCTTCCTATCCAACTGGTTCTCAGCTTCAGATTTGTAGACCTTGAATCTGTCTAGAACTTCATCTTTGGTCTTAAGGAGGTAGGTGTAACAATACTTTGAATGATCATCTATAAAGATAACAAAATATTTCCTACCGTCTCGGGTCAAGACCCTATTGGAATAACAAACATCACTATGGATAAGTTCTAGGAGTTCAGAATCTCTATAGACAGATTTGAAAGGTAATCTAGTGTGTTTGGCTTGAACACAAATCTCACATTTGTGTTTATCATCTATAGGAGTCTTAGGGATGAGATCTAAGTTCATCATCCTTTTAATAGATCCTAAGTTCACATGACCTACTCTACCATGCCAAACATTTGACGATTCAACATTTGCAATAAAGGAAGAAATTGAACTTTTATTTATGGTACTTAAAATAAAGAGTCCATCTTTCACAAATTCTTTTCCCACAAACAAATCATTCTTAGAGAAAACTACTTTATTGGCCTCCATTACAATTTTGTATCCTGAGGCTACAAGGAGTGATCCACTAACAAGGTTTCTTCTAACAGACGGCACATGAATCACATCATGGAGAGGTAGAATTTTTTCTGATGTTATCTTCAGATCTATTCTTCCTCTTCCTACAATTTGTGATGTTGAGCCATCTCCTAGAATCACACCTCCTCCACCTGATTCCTGATAGGTTGAAAAACATGAGCGATCAAATAAAACGTGAACATTAGCTCCAAAATCCAACCACCAATCATCAGAATGGAAAGACAGGTTTACAACAGGTTGAAAGCTTACTGACCTGAAGGAGCTGGAAGACCCATTCAGAATCATGTTAGCCTCTGGCTTGCTTTTTCCTTTGAAGGAGTTCTAGATAGGTTCTTTCTTTCTTTGGAAGCAGTTGATGGCTGTATGGTTGGTTCTACCACACACAAAGCAAAATCTTCTTTGATCCTGAGTCTGACCAAAGTTTCTAGGTTTTTGGGGTTGAGGGTTTGGTGGTGATGGTTTTGGTGATGATGGTTTTGGTGAGGATGGTTTTGGTAAGGAGGTTGAAAACTCTGCTTCTTTTTGAAGGAGTTTTTTTTGGGTTTGAGATGGTTGTTTGACCTAGGTTTTGCATGGCTTTCTACATGGTTTACCTTAGCTGTGGCATTTGACCTAGCTTTGGTCTTGGACCTATATTGCTCTTCTGTTCTAATTCTCTGTAGAGCTTGAGAGTACGTAATAGATCCTTGTAGATGTAGTAGGTCCTTTGCCACTTTAGACCAGGAAGGAGGGAGTTTATCTATCAAGCATCCTATTTTGTGCTCAGAAGAAAAGAAGGTTCCCTTGGCTTGAACATGCCGAAGGTGTTCTTGGAACTCATGGATTTGGTCATTGATAGGTTTGTTATCTACCATGACATATTGGTTGAATGTGGTGGAATTGAATCTATCAATTCCAGCATCATCACAACCATACTCATCTTCCAAAGCATATCCCAGAGTTCTTTAGCGCTTTTATACTCAAAAATATGTCGTAGAGTGACTCCGACATAGCGCTTAAGATTCTGTGGAAGCAGTGGTAGTCAATTTCCTTAGAGGTCTTAGGCTTGGTAAAAGAGGACTTGGAACCCCCTACGTCAGACTCAGTCTCATCAAAATTATTTGAGATGGGGGTGGACCCATCAATGGCAGAAATCAGGCCTAAAGTGGTAAGCCAAAATTTTATCTGGCTCTGCCACCTCTTGAAATATGTGCCATTAAATTTTGCAGGCTTTGCAGAAAATGTCTATTCCTTGGAAGTCATGTTTTCTAAAGTCTGTAAAATTATATTTACTCAATAAGATGGCTTTAAACTAAAATTAACAATTAAAATAATTATAGTAATAGACCTTTAAAATTTTAGTTTTCAAGTTTTGATAAGAATGGGTTAGCTGTAGGGGCCGGATCCCAGCAAGCGGAGGTTCACTAGGAACACTTAAGTACCGGTCGCTTAGACGATTTTTTGCCTTGTTGACAGAAGGGCCCTTTCGGCTTTTTTACAAACAAATCTTAACTTTAGAACCTTAAAATTAAAGGAATATTAATACTAAATCAATTAATTGTTTGATTTAGCCTAAATTGAATATTGAGTAAAAGAAACTATTCAACTAGTATTGATAAAATGTACTAACACAATAATATTTGTCTAAGGTTTCAATTTAACCAGAAATGACAATTTGTTACTAGTGTGACAAATTTTTGACAATTATTAAGCAACATAATAGGTATAATAATATTTTAATAAAGGGTATATAGTTTGATAAAGAAAGCAAATTTGCTTGATACTTTAGGAAGCAAAGTGTTTAAGAAGAAAAGGACCTTTGATACAGTAGGCAATTTGTATCAAAAGTGAATGGAAGTAATAAATTATGTATAGTGACTAACTAACAGAGTAAGTAATCAAATTTTGTATATATTATACAACAAGTAAGTTTAGTGGATAGAATTCCACGTTGTGGCCGTGGAGACCTGGGCTCGGATCATAATTAACAGAATGCTTCTTATGTATATGACACAAAGTAATTTCCTGAGTAACAAGCAAGCAAAGCTTTCCCTAAATGGAAGAAATTGTTAACAAATGTTACATAAAATTTTCAAGCAATGATTGAATAAATATTTATTAAGAAATATTGTAGTAATAACAGTATATATATATATATATATATATATATATATATATATATATATATATATATATATATATATATATATATATATATGAAGCAACAGAATGTAAAATATACTTGACGACAGTTAGACTAAATAAACTATTGTTAACAAAATGTCTAAAGGAACGAAACTTATTTAAGAGAACAAAAATTGAAGAAAAATTGTGTAATGTTCCATTCTGAACAGAACCAAAAAATTGTAGCCGAACCCAAATTTATATTCTCAACAGAACCTAAATAATTTAATAGAAGGTTGTGTAAGAAATGTTCAGAGCATAAATTTTAGCTACCTCTTAGATTGTTAGATATTTCTTCATTTTTCTTCACTTAAAATCTGCAAACAAAATAAATTACGTAAATGTTACCGGCCTCCGGAGAAGTCGCGCACGTAGCACTGCCCTAAGAGTTAGCTCAGGTCTATGTGCAGACTGAATCCGAACGCCCCTAGTGGTAAAATTCCTGCTCTACTGGAATCTCGTTGCCGCACACGACGTCGAGAGAACGACCCTGACTTAGCTCCGCCCAGAGCAACAAAAAGGATAGCAGCGATTGAGAGTACGAGAATTTTGGAGAGCAATTTTTTTGTGTGTCTGAAGGAGGAGAATGTAGCTCAATATATAGGCTGATGCCAACGGTTGGAAATTAATATGATATTAAATCAGCCTATTAAAATTAACGTTACAAACGTTACAACACATGTTAAAAATGTGATACAATGAATCTGGACATGAATTCATGTATCCAACCGTTGCAGAATTAATGAATAGTAACGAAAAAAATTAATAGGAGCAAAAAGAATTTTTGGGTCTCGGCCCGAACACAAAGAAGGAATCGGATCGGCATTCGGCGCCAGCAGATGTAGGCATGTACCCGCACCCATTACGCGTCGAACCGAACCGAGCCGGGCCGGGCCGGACGGCGGCAGCCCGCGTGTGGCCCATGGGGCTCCCACACTAATCTTCAAAGAAGCAAAGTGAAAGAGAGGAATATATGAACATAGAAGGCTACATATTTAGCCGATGTGGGACTATTATGAATGAGTTGAGCTTTTGTTCAAAGCTACAGCTAACATATTATTGATACTTCTATCGCTTGTCAGTATAGTTACAGTGACCGCAGGTATATGTTACAAACTAGATAACAGCCATCACACCCAGACAGTCATTTGGCGATTGGGGAAGTGGCAACGGAGAATGAGGCAGTGGTGACACCATAGCCAGCAATTTACGTTAACTATTTTTTATACTTATTACAGAAATTACCCATACTTTGAAGCAGACCACCACTATAGTTTATATTTCCTATAGAAACTTATAACACTAACCACCCCTATGTTTTATAAAAATTATAAAAACAGAGGGGTGGCAGTGTAATTATTTTTGAAATATGGATAGTCCCTATAATACTCACGAAACCAGGGGCGGATGCAAGCATGGGTTGGAGTGGACTCCAGCCCACCCATTTTTTTTTTTAATTTTTTTCTCCATATATATATATTTTTTTTTCTCCATATATATATATATATATATATATATATATATATATATATATATATATATATATATATATATGGGAGCGGATCGGGAGCCCCGCCCGCGGAGCCCCGCCGAAGCCCCCGCGATCCTTAGCCGTTGGATCGCGCGGGCTCGCGCGGGCCCCACGCGGGCCCCGCGCGATCCGATGGTGCAGGGGGACGGGGCTTCGACGGGGCTCCGCGGGCGGGGCCATTGATCCGGTTCCATTATATATATATATATATATATATATATATATATATATATATATATATATATATATATATATATATATATATATATATAAAATATATATATATATATATATATATATATATATATATATAAAATATAATATGGGGTTAGCCTACTTCTAGCCCATCTAAATATATAGTAGCCCACCCCAGCTATAGTTTCTGCGTGCATGAAACATATGGGGTGTCAATGTATTTATTTTTAACACCAAACATACAGTAGCAAAGAGTGCTCCCACATCTTAAATTTATAGGATAAGTATAATTGTATGCATAGTATCCTGAATAAGAGGTTGGTTAATATATGTATTCCAACATATTTACTTGGATCTTTGAATGTGCTTGACAATATGCTTTTCCTGTAAGCTGGTTGAGAATCAATAAGGGACTTTAGTCCAACATCGGAATATGTAGTATGTAGAGGAGCTGGACTCCCTATAAGTAGTGAAGTAGTCCATCAATAAAATAATCCAACTATTATTTTCTACATGGTATCAGAGCCATAACTCTCTCTCTCTCTCTCTACAAAAAAAAATTTTTTTTTAGGATCAACCCATCCCCCCCGACGCAGCAGTCCCGACGCAGCAGCCCCCCCCGACCCAGCAGGCCCCCCACTCCCTGTCGCCCCTCTCCTCCAAGCCGCCCCTCTCCTCCAAGCCGCCCCCCACTCCACAAACCCCCCCTCCAAGCCACCCCACCCCCTCGCCCCCGACGCAGCGGATCCCCTCCCGACCAGCCCCGACCAGAATCCCCTCCCCCGGCCCCCCCCGACCCCCCACAGCACCCCGCCCCCAACAGAACCCCCCTGACCCCCCCGGACCCCCCCCGACCCCCCCCCCCCCCCCCGACCAGCCCCGACCAGAACCCCCCCGAGCAGAGTCGACCAGCCCCGTCCCCCCCTCCCGACCCCCTTCTCCCACTGCACCCCGCCCCCCAGCACGTCAAA
Source organism: Iris pallida (assembly GCA_029216955.1). Classification (NCBI taxonomy): domain Eukaryota; kingdom Viridiplantae; phylum Streptophyta; class Magnoliopsida; order Asparagales; family Iridaceae; genus Iris; species Iris pallida. The sequence continues at coordinate 9,213,585 of JANAVB010043419.1, read as the reverse complement.
CCCTAACCCTAACCCTAGCGTTTTGCCATGGAAACCCTAACCCTAGACCTAGCAGCCCCATCAAACCCTAACCCTAGTTTTTAACAAAAAAAAGGCGTATTTCGAATAGAGACGGCTGTCAAATCTTTATTTGCACCAACTCTGTTCCGTGCTTACGCCGTTTGGAACTAACAAATGCTTTATTTGTTATTCCTTCTTCACATCGGGATCTCTACAGAGACTGATCATGTCTTCTCTGGTGACCTGACGTGTTCACTTTACATGCGCATGCCGGTGCTAGCCAAGTTTGTAGCGCATTCGTAAAGTCTCTACCGTCGAAGAAGACGACGAAGACGTCAAAGACGTCGAAGACGACGAAGACGTCGAAGACGACGAAGACGACGAAGTTGGGTAAGTTGTAGACTCCGACGTTGCAGCCTCCGACGTAGAAGACGACGAAGAAGACGACGAATATTGTTCACAGTTAAAGAAGCCATGGATTCGATCAGTGGCAAACTGACGGCCGAAGAGATGAAGGCCTCGGTTGATGATATCTTATCCTAGAGATTAACCGAGGCAACCCCTCGAGTGATCCATACTGATGTGGATCCGTCACCCTACAAAATGGGGAAGCTGGAGAAGCTGGAGACGAAGTTGGAAGGAACGTCCAACTACTTGAAGTGGTCGCGGCAGGCGATGCGGACGCTAAAGGGACGTGGTTTGGTTGGCTATGTCACTGGCCAAGCCACGGCGCCAGCTGATCACTCCTCCAAGGAGTTTACTGTTTGGGAGATTGTCAACAACGTCGTGGCTGGATGGTTGACTGCCTCATTAACCGACCAGGTGTCGAACAATGTCGAGGCCATGGAGGCTGCTGCTGATATATGGCAGACTCTAAAAGATATGTACTCCGGCTCGGGCAACCCTATGCGAGTATTCCAACTGCAGGATGAACTCGATAGGGTGGCCCAAGACGAACGTACCATCTCTGAGTACGCAGCCCTGTTGAAGAAGTACTGGTCTGATCTGGATCATCATGATCCTCTTGGGATGGAGGTTTCACAAGTCGAACCGACGTTCGCAAAGTACTTTCAAACGTTTCTGGCTTATATTTCGCGTCAGCGTATGATGAAATTCCTGAAGGGACTACACCCTGTATTTGAGCAGCGTAGGAATATTCTCCTATCTCAATCCACGCTTCCGACCTTGGAAGAAGCTATAGCCGTCATGACCCAGGAAGAAGCTCGACTGAAGTTGATGCCCAACAAGGGCTCCTCCCAGGAGGAGCCAGCCGCGGTTGAAAAGTCTGCCCTTGCTGCCTTCAATCAATCTCCTTCTATGGGTGGTGTTTGTCACAATTGTGGTGACTCCGGACATTACATCAGATTTTGTCCAAAACCCTTGCGCAATCAGTCTACTGATCGAGGACGGGGTCGTGGAGGCCGGCGTAGTGGTAGAGGAGGATATGCCGGTAGAAGGGACGGACACAAAGCAAATCTGGCGGAGGAAGGGGGAGAGAATCAACTGGCTGCAATAACCCCGCTTGAGCGGGAATTCTTTGAGAAGTTACGAGGCACAAAGCTGGGTTCGGTCGACTGTCCTGGGGCGTCTTCATCCTCGGGAGATCACCTCACTTGCTTTGTCCAAACCAGCACCGATGATTCTGCACGTGCTCTTGCCTCTATCCATCAGTCAGGATGGATTATGGACTCTGGAGCATCTCGCCATGTCACGGGGTCCCGTGATGCGTTTCAGGGATATACTCACCTACCATTGCCGGAGAGTATTCAGACCGCTGATGGTATATCCAGACCTGTAGTGGGTACAGGCACTGTCGCATGCACCCCTTCCATCACTCTAACCAATGTCTTACATGCTCCATCTTTTTCTGTCAATCTTTTATCCATTAGTGCCATTATACTTGATCTTAACTGTACTGTTTCCTTTGACATTCCTAAGGTGACTTTTCAGGAGAAGGGAACAGGACGACGACTTGGGACTGGCACATGGCATAAGGGATTGTGGTATTTAGACAGGACTGGACTGGACAACGCATTGGCATCCTTGGTAGCAGCCGCACCACCACAAGCTTCCTGTCGCAGTGTTGAAGCCGACTTGCTACTCCACCACCAGCGTGTTGGTCATTCCTCTTTTCAAGTTCTTAGTCGAATGTATCCGTCCTTATATCAAAGGGCTGATAAAGAGAAGTTATTTTGTGATGCTTGTGAGTTGGGAAAACATACCAGAAGCTCGTATGTAAGCTCGGGGAATAGGAGTTCAGCTGCTTTTGACATGATACATTCGGACGTATGGGGCCCTTGTCCTACAACCGGAATTAACGGTTTTCGATGGTTCGTCACCTTCATTGACTGTTATACCCGCGTGACATGGGTCTACCTTCTGAAGAATAAAAGTGACGTCTTTGAGGCTTTTCGGGACTTTCATCGCCGGGTGAAAACACAATATGGCGCTAACATTAAGTGTTTCCGGTCTGACAATGGGACGGAGTATACTAATAAGCAGGTTGCTAAGTATTTTTCCACCCATGGAATACTACATCAAACTTCATGTGCTTATACTCCGGCACAAAATGGTGTGGCTGAACGAAAGAACAGACACCTGCTGGAAGTCGCACGGACGATGATGCTGGCTATGAATGTCCCAAAGTATTTATGGGGGCAGGCTATTTTGACGGCCTCGTATCTCATCAACAGAATGCCGTCTCAAGTGTTGGACTGGAAGACACCATTGGAGATGCTTACTGGGGCAACTACATACACTGTTCCATCAAAAGTTTTTGGATGTGTGTGCTTTGTCCAAGATAATAGGCCTGGCGTTGGCAAACTAGATCCTAGAGCAGTTAAATGTGTATTTGTCAGTTACACGGCGACTCAGAAGGGATATGCCTGTTGGAGTCCAGTCGAGCGGAAGATGTTTGTCAGCATGGACGTTACATTCAGAGAACTCGAACCATACTATGGTTTGGATGAAGGTTCAGCATTTGGTGACACATCTAACACAGGTGGTGTTCGATGTGAGGGGGAGATAATAAGCCCAAATGTGGTCGTCGGATCGGTTCCGTGTCCGGTTGTAGAAAACTGGACGAAAGGGGGAGAGCACAGTGACTCAGATACAGATGAAGAAGAAAAAGATACATATGTTACGCAGGGGGAGCAACAGACAAGGGAAAAGGAGCTCCAAGTCTACAGAAGGAGACAACAGAAGTCCAGTACTGTGCCTATGCCGTGCCCTGTACCTACTGTACCAAGTCCCTCGTCTACTCCTGCTCCAACTCCTGAAGATGTTGCCCCCGCACTGAATCACTCGGATTCTGATGCGGATCTCTCCGACTCAGATGGTATGATCTCTCCACCACCTATTGCTCCCTTAAGGAGATCTTCTCGCATCAATACGGGTAAGGCTCCTGCTCGTTTTGATGATTACGAACATGACATTGCCAACTTCTTGTCTTATTCTAACATTTCTTCGAATTATCGAGCCTTTATTGCATCGTTAGACTCTACTTCGTTGCCCAAGTGTTGGCAGGAAGCAAAGAAAGATCCAAGGTGGAAAGCTGCAATGATGGAAGAACTTGGGGCACTGGAGAAAAATAAGACATGGGAGCTGGTTCCATTACCCAAAGGAAAGAAAGCTGTGGGATGCAAATAGGTGTACACGGTGAAAGAGACGCCAGAAGGAAAGGTCGAGCGATACAAGGCGAGGTTGGTTGCAAAAGGATTCACACAGTCATATGGCATAGACTATGATGAGACGTTTGCCCCAGTAGCAAAAATGAGCACCGTTAGAACTCTGGTCTCCATTGCAGCGAACTATGGATGGAAGCTGTACCAGCAGGATGTGAAGAATGCCTTTTTTTATGGGGACCTGCAAGAAGAAGTATACATGGAGCTCCCGCCAGGATGCTATGCGACGGAATCAAACGGAGGGACGTCGCAAGGAAAGGTGTGTAAACTGAAGAAGTCGCTATACGGGCTCAAGCAATCTCCTCGAGCCTGGTTTGACAGATTCAGAAAGGCTGTTACAGGCATGTGATACCGTCAAACAAATGTAGATCATACGGTCTTCCTCCAGCATGCAAGAGGCCACATCACTATACTTGCTGTATATGTGGATGATATAGTGATCACAGGTGATGATGAAGTCGAGATCACTAAGCTGAAGTCAAAACTCGTGAAGGAGTTTGAGGTGAAGGATTTAGGAGCGATGAGGTACTTTCTAGGTATCGAGGTGTGTGAAGGCGAACAAGGAATTGTTCTCTCACAGAGAAAATACGCACTAGATCTGCTGAAGGAGATAGGGATGCTAGGATGCAAAGCAGCAGTCACTCCAATTGACCAGAAGTGCAAGTTGGGAGCAGAAGCAAGAGAGCCAGTTGATCGTGAAAGATATCAACGACTTGTAGGAAGATTGATTTATCTGGGGCACACTCGTCCTGATATCTCATTTGCGGTGAGTGTAGTGAGTCGCTACATGCATGATCCAAGAAAGGGTCATATGGAAGCAGTATTTCAGATCTTGAGATATCTGAAAGGAACGCCGGAAAAGGGGCTATGGTTCAAGAAGAATGGACGCATAGAAGTTGAGGGATACTGTGATGCAGACTGGGCAAGCTGCATAGACGACAGAACGTCTACCACGGGATACTGTGTTTTTGTAGGAGGAAATCTGGTCTCATGGAGAAGCAAGAAACAGTCTGTGGTAGCACGGTCGACAGCTGAAGCAGAATACAGAGCAATGGCTCTGGGAGTGTCAGAGTTGCTGTGGGTGAAAGCGTTGCTGACAGAGTTGAAGCTAGACAAGGGAGCACCATTGCGTCTTCTGAGCGATAGTCAAGCTGCAATAAGTATAGCTAACAATCCAGTTCAGCACGACAGAACGAAGCACATCGAGATTGATCGATTCTTCATCAAGGAGAAGCTGGAACACGGGATCCTGAAGATTGACCATGTCCGCTCAGAAGAACAAGTTGCAGACTGTCTGACTAAGGGTCTTAGTTCATTAAGTCTGTCGAAGCTATGTAACAAGATGGGGATGATCAATATCTATCGCCCATCTTGAGGGGGAGTGTTGAGAATCAATAAGGGACTTTAGTCCCACATCAGAATATGTAGTATGTAGAGGAGCTGGACTCCCTATAAGTAGTGAAGTAGTCCATCAATAAAATAATCCAACTATTATTTTCTACACTCTACAATGTATCTCTGCTTAATTCTCTTAATTCTTTTTGTTAATCCCCCTCTTTCTTGATTTTAGCTATACTTACAAAATAGGATAATGTGTTCCCGCGTGAAAAAACTGAACAACCCTTGGCTGGATTGACTACGTGGCATAATTCCCATAAAATCTACTTAACATATCGTATAATTATTTCAGAGATCAACACATAAGTAGAAAAATATAGATGATATGTGAAAGACAAACAAAGAAGATAGTAAAGAGGGTTATGCCCTAGTTAAATTTATTAAAGTGTATATTTGTACTTCTATATATTAGTCATTCATCTTCGTGCTTCATTCTAGATCTAGGTCAATCCTTCCCTCTTTGATTTGACTTAATGCTCAACCACTCAACACTTTCCTATTTCTTAATGGAATTATTTGATTCATATTCTAAAAAAGTCAGCGCGCGCCTAGACGAAGAAATAATCCATCTAGTTGCTCATTACTTGGGACCTTGATGAAAACCTCACTCAAGATTAGTGGAATAACATCAAGGAGATGGAGGTGTCTGCTAAGAGGAAGCTAGCCTGAGAGGAAAAGTCGGCAAGTTCAGCGCTGATCTTTCTGGCAGTGTAAGGCGAAATAGTCACGAAGATGGGGATGGAATGGAGGCAAATAACATGGAGGTGAGCTGATTGGTAATTCTATAAAGATTGTTTAGGAAGGGAAAAAAATTAGACTAAAAATCCTAGCTTTGATGCCATGTTAAGTCACTACATTTTGAAATATTGGATTAATCCATTGAGTACATAAGAACTAGTCTTAATAAGTATAGATAGATATGATCACAACAAAATAACTATCAGCACCAGGAATTTTATTTTTAGCTGTGAGCATCTAGCTAGAGAATGACGAAGTTAAATCCAACAAGACATGTATTGTTGGAAGGAAAATGTAGTAGTTCAAGACTTTGTAGTAGTGTATGAGAACAACAGTTGTGGTTCTCAATTTAGATTGAAAATGGGAGAGCCACAGGGAATTACTAGAGGATTGTATAAAAAGATTAATTATTTCCACTTTCAGGTTTACTTGCTACTTGATCTCAAAGATAAGGACAAATCACATCCATATTATAAGTTCTTAGTTTCTGTAGTCGAACTCATATCTTGTGGACCTGTCGTAGTTTCAACGACAAATTATATACCAACTGCAATAGAATCAAAATGATCGCCGCACAATACTTGTTGCAACTATTGTTGCAATGCAATTGGAATGGCAATGCAAATTCATCTATTAGGTTGTATCTAGCATATCTGATTGATCATAAGGTTTAGTCCACATCGGATAGAAAGTAGAAGCACAAGGTGTAGATAACTAATGAGATCTGACATGTCTTAAATAAAAAATTTCTTTTAAGGCATATGGACTTAGTCAAATATCATACATCATTGATCAACTTCGGTTCAGGTCACATCGCAATCCCATCAAGTGGTACCATAACCCAAGGTTATGAGGGGCTTGTTTCAACGATCTAGTTGGTTCAAGACAAATTGTGCTGAAGGATCACAATGCGTGTAATCAAATTCAAGTTGACTCTCCTAAGGTAGAGCATCTCCATAAGGTGGTCCAAACCAGGACCTAAGGTTCCAAAGGTGGAGCATCTCCATAATGTGGTCCGAGCATAGGACTGAAGGTTGGAGGGACTGTACGGACTCACTTTAAAGGTGATTGTAGCCTACGGGCCCGAGGTGGAGCAAGTCGTATGCTACTTGGCACTTGGTAATGATGCCCTCAAATTTGGTGAACATGTTGGTTTACATCTGTGTTCGAATAGCGAGTGCGAACTAAGGCGAAGATTGTTGGATTCTATCTCACATCCGATTGAGTGCTCAAGGTGGTTCATAATGAGTGACAAATATAAAGGGAGTTGTCATAAGGTTTAGGTCACATCAGATAGAAAGGGGAACATGAGGTGTATATAATTGAGATTTGTCCATGCCTTACATGAGAATTTTTTTTAAGGCATATAGACTCAGTCCAATATCATATAAACTCCAATTTGGATCACATTGTGTTCTCATCCCCATATTCTGCTGACCAATTAGTACCTTAATGAAATTGGGCATTCGAATGTATAAGACTATCTCCAATCCATGTATCCTCAAAATTTTTCACAATTTGAGGACTCAAAAAAAGTATTCTTGTATTATTCAATCCTCAAAATTTTATAACTCCAACCAATCTATCCTCAAATAATAAACAATTACTATTTATTACTACATAAATTTATTTCTTAACAATTATTTTAATATAATCATATTCACTATATTATTTTAGGTTATTTTGTTGATCAAATGAATCTAATAAGCAAAAAATAATACTTATAGCACATATACTCAAATTAGACTCTATTTGAAGATCTCGGGAAGAACTTTTTTAATGATATAATTATTATATCAATTATATTTATAAATTAAATAATGTAGTAAGTTAATTTAAAAGTTTAGTGTTTATTATATATATAGGATATGTTAGGAATTAGTTACAATTTGAAGGACAAATTACGCATAAATAGTGGATTATCAAATTTGATAATTTTCTCTCTTCTCCCTCAAATTTGAGGACCGAATCACACTTCCATTCAAAATTTGAGAAAATTTTCTCAAGTTGAGGTGAGTTGGAGATGAATTGGAGATGGGCTAAGGACTAACAGAGTTATCAGAAAGTTCAGGTTGCGTACCTAAGCTAAAATGCACATTTTGGTCGGTGTCCACATTCTTAGAAATGTAATGCATGTGCAAACATAACATTCTTGAGCATCTTGCACTTTGAATTTGTGATATAAGTTTTTGTATATCCTACTCTCTGTTTTTCTATTGAAATAAGAGCAGTTATTAATAACATCCAAGTTTCGGACTACTAGCACCAAAACCCTTCCTATTTAATTATTGTCATGTCTGAGACGTACCAACGCCTAGTCGTTTGGTCCCTTGATAGTGTGTGTTGCCACTATATCATCCTTTAGTGGCCTTTTTTCATTCCTACTCCTTTTTGTTAGTCCCAGTGTATGATCAAAAGATAGAGAGATCCTGTGTGGGAGTAGAGATTCACACAAGACTACAAAGTTTGCTCTCTATTTGATCCAACACCAATGAAGCACTATATGAACAAGTTAAGACTGACTTCTATGAAAATAAAAAATACAACAATAAGCTGAAAAACTGTTCTTCTCTTTATGTTCGCAGACACTACAATGAGATAGCACAATCAAAACACGTAGTAAAAATATTACTCCATGTTATCATTCCATAAATGATTATGATCGTAGTAAAAATACAATAAATTCTTTTTAATATTCCTGGCTGTTGCCTATGTCTTATGAGTACCTATATAAGCCTTTAAGGGTGCAGAATGTCACGGACTTACCATTTTTTAGTGCACGGACCACATTTTTAGTGCACGGACTTACCATTTTTGCCTAGAAAAATCTTGTGTGTGTCAAGACGCCCCATATATACGAGATCTGGTATTTTCATTGAACAAATTAGCTCTTCGTCTTTAGGATTATTAAGTTTAGTGCATATATCTGGAATTATATTTTTTTCCTTATTTATGTTTAGGTTTATGGTGGTGTAAACAAATAAAGAGAAGCGCCTAGGTCCTCGTTGAGAATCAGAAGCTGATTTTTTTATGTCACCAGTGCCTAGGTGTGTCCTTGGGCTATTTGAAACATCTTTTTCTATTTTTATTTGAAGCTTGTAATGAAGAGTTCAAGACCACTGATTGTTAGACTTGTATTTTGGCTAAAAGCCATCGTGCTATGTTTTCCTTAAGTGAGAGTAGAAGTTCTATGCCTTTTACTTTGATTCATTTAGATCTATGTGGTCCTTCTCAAAATTCAACTTGTCATGGCATGCGTTGGTTCATTACATTCATTCATAACTGCACCCGGGTTACGTGAAGCTATTTACTAAGGCACACGTGATGTGAATGGTATACTTCAGCAATTTTTCACAATGATTAAAAATTAATTTTCTATGGTCATCAAAGTCCTACAGTCTGATAATGGAGGTGAATATCTTACAAATGACCTTGCTTTATCTTTTTGTTCTCATGGCATCGTTCATCAGACATCGTGCCCATATACACCACAACAAAATGGTTTTGCTGAACGACAAAATCGACAACTTTTAGAAGTCACTCGAGCACTCTTGTTTGATAAAAATTTCTCCAAACATTTATGTGGTGAAGCCTTACTGTCTGCCATATATGTCATTAACCGAGTGCCTTTTAGCTCCCGGGACTTCAAGACTCTACTTCAAGTATTTTTTAACAAAATTACCCAATCTGCTATATCACCCCTCTCACCAAGAGTGTTTGGTTGTGTGGCCTATGTCCATATTCCCTATCATCAACGGGAAAAACTATCACCTCGAGCGTTTTGATGTGTGTTTGTGGGTTATGCTTCACATCAGAAAGGATTTCGGTGCTATCATCCACCTTCACGGAAAATGTACATTTCCATGGATGTTACTTTCAATGAAGACTTGCCATATTACTCCATGGATGGCTCTCCTCTTCTTGGAGATGAATGATCATGAAGAGAATAACCTTCTCCTAACTACTACTATGAATGCTAGTGCAAATCCCTCTCTATCTCCACCGACGGTCCAATCTAGGCCCGAGGCTCCATATGAGGTATTTTCTGAACATGAACCTTATACTTTCGAGTCTGCTCATACTACTCCACCTGCTCAACTATATTACTTAAACCCGAAACCCAGATACCACCAACTCAAATCGAGCTTGTACATACATCATTACCTGAACCAGAACTTGCTCCTACACCTGAACCCGAAACCAAGCTATCACCTACTCAAATAGATCTTGAACATACATCATTACCTGAACTAGAACCTGCTCCTACACAACTGACTCTAAAGTTTAACCCATAACTAATCCTATACAGTCCACATCAGAACCTGAACATGAGTTATCCGACATAGTACAACCAGCCAAATATAATCTATCAGCTTGGGTAAATAGAGGCAAACCCAACCACAATACTCTACGCATATTAATACCTAATCCAACTATCTCATTAGCAATCATGTGTCAACCCATCAAGTTTATAAGTCATATGAATTGTTTATATGTCAAATGTTTACTGTATCTATTCCAAGGCAGATACAGGAAGCATTGGCAAACACTAAATGGACCGAGGCTATGAATGAAGAGTGAGAGCACTGGAAAAAAAAAATCGAACTTGGGATGTGGTTCAATTGACGAAAGTAAAGCAAACTATTGGGTGCAGATGTATTTGGACTATCAAACAGAAATCTGACGGGTCGATGGAGAGATATAAGGCCAGACTTGTTGTGAAAGGGTATACACAAAAATATGGGGTAGATTACAATGAAACTTTTGCTCTCATGGGAAAAATAAGCATTGATCGGGTACTGCTCTCCGTAGTTGTTAATCAAAGTTGGCCATTAGTGCAATATGATGTGAAGAATGTTTTCCTCCACGACAAAATACAAGAAGAAGTATATATATATGGATCCACCGCCTAGCTTTGTCCAGAAGGCTAAAATGGTATGCAAACTAAAAATAGCTTTCTATGGGTTAAAACAATCTCCACGAGCTTGGTTTGGGAGATTTGCATCGACAATGAAGAAGTTTGTCTATCGACAAAGTAACTCAGATCAAACATTATTTCTAAAGCTCAGAAAAGACTAGCTAACTGCTCTTATTATTTATGTGATGATATGATTGTGACAGGAAGTGATGATGTTGAGTTGATAAATTAAAGACGTATTTATCGAGAGAGTTTGAGATGAAGGAGCTCAGAGAGTTGAACTATTTTCTTGGCATAGAAGTAATTCAATCCGACTAAGATATTTTCTTGTCACAAAGAAAATACGCACTAGATTTGCTTGGTGACACAGGAATGCTGGATTGCAAAACCAGCCGAGACACCAATGGAACAAAATCATAAGTTACATGAAGATCCAAGCATACCTTCCACCAATCAAGAAAGGTATCAACGTTTAGTATGAAGGTTGATCTACTTATCTCATACTAGACCTGATATAGCCTAAGTTGTTAGTGTTGTTAGCCAATTTATGCATGTTCCTACTAAGAGACATATGACTGTTGTGAATCGGATCCTATATTACTTGAAGAATGCCTCGGGAAAGGTTATTATGTTTGCCAAGAAAAACCACTTAGACATTGAGTGGCATACTGATGCCGACTATGCAGTGGACAATACCTAGGAGATCTACCTCAGGATATTTTACTTTCATTAGTAGTAATGTTGTTACATGAAGGAGAAAGAAATAAAAGGTACTTGTATCACGATCGAGTGCTGAAGTTGAGTATATAGGAATGGCTCAAGGGGTATATGAATTACTATGGCTGAAATATGTAATGACTGACTTGGGGTTAAAGCCTAAGTGTGCTATGTCATTATATGTGACAACAAAGCTGCAATTGACATAGCCTACAATTCGGTGCCAACATGATCGTACCAAACATGTGGAAGTAGATAGACATTTTATTAAAGAGAAGTTAGATGCTCAGATTGTTGAAATACCATTTGTCAAATCAGCTGAACAACTAGCAGATGTTCTGACTAAGGCAATTTCGAGTCACAACTTCTCCAACTCACTTATCAAGCTGGGTATGAAAGATATGTACTGCCCCACTTTAGGGGGAGTGTTGGCGTGAGCTGCAGAATAACCTACATGATTTTTGGATAGAGATAATTGTGTTTGTCAATAGATAATTATAGAAAGTTGTTGTAAAAAATTAAAAAATTAAAAATAAATAAAAAAATAGAAAGTTGTTGTAAATATCTAGAAGATAGGAGATTTGATTAGTGATATTATCTTAATCAGTTAAATGTGATATGGCTAGAATATGGCTGCAATAGGATAAGCACACATGGTCGGGCCAAGTTGTTCTCATATCTGAGCAAGTCATCGCTATGGTGCTGACGAATACAGGAGGGCTGCGCCTCCTCCTGAGTGTCGTGTACGGTCACAATGACCGATTACAGATGAGGCATCTATGGCGGGATATTCGCAACTTGAGCAGCTATGTCGAAGCTAATGGCAACCTCCCTATGCTGGCTATTGGCGACTTCAATGCCGTCCTGCTTCCTCACGAGAAAGTCGGGGGAAGAAAAGTCCCAAACAAGACTATGGAGGAGTTCCGGGAGTGCATTCTTATTTCGGGCTTACGTGGACTAGAATGATCTGGACATGGGTGGACCTAGAATAACAAGTCTACCACCAAGCGAGTTGCATGCCAACTCGACAGAGCCTTGGGGAACAACTGCTGGTTCGACATATTTCCTCACGTGGTCTCCGAAGGACTCGTCGCAGGGACCAGTGATCACACGCCCAGCGGATCAAGATGGTGGAGGACATACCCAGGAGGAACACGTCGTTCCGCTACAACAATGCGTGGTTCATGATGGATGGGTATGAGGCCATCGTTAAGGCCGCCTTGGCGACGCCAGTCCTCGGGAACGAGCAATTCATCTTGGTCAGCCGACTTAAAGCTGCTAAGGCGGCCTTACGGGGATGGAGACGGCGATAGGTGAAGACTGATCTTGAGATCATAGAGGATCAGCTGCGTGCAATCCAACATCAACTCCAGGACGAAATACTTAACATTGAATTGGCCGCACGTGAGCATGAGCTCAGCCGAGAGGTGGTCATGTTACGTACCATCGAAGAGGTTCAACTGGCTCAGTGGGCTAAATGCAACTAGTTGTGGGACGTCGACAAATGTACAAAATTCTTCTTCGACGTTGTCAAGGCGCGCCAAGCCAGGAACAACATCAATCGGTTGATTGGAGCTTACGGTGAGGATATTTCGGCTATGCATAGCATCGCCGAGGAAGCTGTAAGTTTCTATACTTCTTTGTATAATCATAGCGACTATACTACTTCCTTTCCTAACATTATATTCAAGAAATTGGTCATGAGCGCGGGACAAAGGATGTTACTGTCACCGGCATCGGAGGAGGAGGTCTCGGCTATAATAAATGCAGCTGATCCTAATAAGGCGCCCGGGCCCGATGGCTTTAATAGCAAATTTTTCAAATTATATTGGCAGGTTCTCAGAGCCCCTATTACAGCAATGATAAATAATTTTATCAAGCATGGCAGGTTACTCCGAGAGATGAGTCACACTTTCCTCACCCTCATTCCTAAGAAGGAGGGAGCCACTTTTCTTGACGACTACCGTCCGATAGCTTGTTGCAATTACTTGTACAAGATCATCACTCATTTTATGCGTAAACGTATGAAGGCTGTTATGCCGGAGCTGATCTCTAATAACCAGGCGGCCTTTATTAATGGAAGGTCGATTGCGGAACACAGTCTATTGGGTCATGAACTGGTTCGGGAGTTCAATAGGCCGGGTTCGGATAGAGCTTGTATCAAATTAGACATGAGAAAGGCTTACGACACCGTCAATAGAGCTTTTCTATTTCACATAATGGCGGTTATGGGATTTGATCAGGATTGGATTGACTGTGTTCCCGAGTGCATCACGACGGCCACGTTCTCTGTGCTGGTTCGAGGTCAACCGTATGGGTTCATTACCAGTTCCCGGGGTCTTCGCCATGGATGTCCTATTTCCCCTTATCTCTTTTCTATTATTATGGAATATTTTACGTGCTTAATGGACTTGGCCAGCTGCCAGGAACGGTTGATCCCTTTGTTCCATCAGTTTCAGCCTCATGTGACGTATCTCACATATGCTGACGATATGTTAGTATTCATGTGACCGACCAGGTCAGGGCTTGCAGCGCTAGCCGATATCTTGGAGGAGTTTGGGAGGATGACGGGTTTGCGGCTGAATAAAAACAAGAGTACCATGTATTTCAGCAGAAGGTGCTCACAGAAGGAAGAGAAGGCGGCCATTTTTGGAATTTCCATGGGAGATTTACCAGTTTGGTACCTTGGAGTCCCGCTGTCCGTCAATTATGCCATAGAAGAGGAGTGCCATAGTATAGTTGATTTTGTGGTGAAGCGATTGGAGGGTTGGCAAGCTAAAAAACTGTCTTTCGGAGGTAGATATGAGTTGGTTCGCACGGTTATTCAGTCTCTTGCAAATTTTTGGTTACAGTCTACTCTGCTCCCGCTCTATACGATTGACAAGATGGACAAGATGTGCGCTGACTTCGTTTGGAGACATGGTATACATACCATTTCATGGCATGACCTATGTAGGCCGAAGCACGGGGGAGGAGTTGGACTCCGCTCCTTACGTACCATGTGCAAAGTTGCAGGTTGGAAGCTTGCTTGGCGTTTCCTTCAACATGACTCTATGTGGGCGGCTTGGTTACGTAGTCATTATCTTAAAGCGGAGAATTTTTGAACTTATCAGATTACTAACAATGAATCAATCCCTTTCAAACATATCCTGAAGATCATTGCAGAGATTAGTACCTACTAAATTAGTACGAGTCATTAAGGACGGAAGGAGTACAGATTTATGGCTCGACCCCTGGCTTTTGCACGAGAGTCTTCTGAAGTGGGTCAGGGATGGATCACGCTGAAATGGAAGCCTATAGGAAGATGACGGTCGCTTGCTTGCTCGAAGGTTCTACATGGGCGACCGGGGGTCACCGCTACGAGACTACATTGCGGCCTCTTATTCCTCATGTCCCCGTCGATCCTACATTCCGGGCTGATACGTGGGGCTGGAAGGAGTCGCCCACGGGTGTATTCTGTATCCGAACCGCCTCCTCTCAGGCGCGGGACACAGCCGACAAATGGGAGTTTGCAGATACTGTTTGGTGTAAGCAAGCCGCTCGCAAGTTTCAACTGTGCATTTATAAGCTAATGCGGGGTCGGCTTCTCACTAAGGATAGGTTTGACAGGTTTGGTATCCTTCACCTGAATAATAGTTGTGTTTTATGCTGGCAGCACGACGAGACTGCCAGCCACCTTTTCTTTGAGGGCGCGGTTGCCAGAGAAATTCTGCGGACGCAAGAGCTGAAGTTAGGAGTTAACCTTCCAAGAGATGTGGGGTACGAGGACGTGGTTAGATTCATCATGATCGGCAAGCACATGGGGTTGGAGTGGTACGCTGAAGCTAGAATTAGACTGGCAGCAGCTGTTTGGCACGTGTGGAGAGAGCGAAACGCTCGAGTATTTGAATGTAAATACAACTCGATTAGAGGGTTGGTTTTTAACATCGAATATGATGTATCAAGTATGAGGGTGCCAAAGAGCACCAACTAAGTGTATATGATTTCTGATTTTTAATATATTAATTACCTTTTCCAAAATCTACACGCACACACACACACACACACACTGAGATCAATAAAGAAAGCTGTGAAAAACTTTTCCTCAGCATACTTATATTCCTTTACTTTTGTCGGAGTATACTTATCTTTATGTATACTGTTGAATCTTGTATCTGTTCCATAGATAAAAACATACAATTAACAAGCAATATATTTGGATGGATCAATTATTCACAAACAAAACACTTTCATGTAGATAACGATATGTATCTCACGTTATTATAAGGTATATAAATTTACAGTAGTCTCATACTCTCAATATAAACTATGTCCTACGTACGTTCCTTAAGGTTCATGTCGATTATTTAATTAACTGCGACATCCGAACCTCCTATGTATTTATATATTTACATTCCTTAATTATAGCTGGCGAACCGCAACATTACTAATCATTACCATTCGCTCCTCCGGGTTCCTGGTTGCCTGGATTATTCACCCAACTGTCATACTGTGACCTGGGTATCTCATGGTGGCTGCTGACGGAGTTCCCAGTGTACCCAGACTCAGCTTCCTCCATGGATCTTGCCTTGGTAATTTGGGCTTTCATTCCAATATTTGTCGGCAGCTCCCTCGACATTGCTGAGCATGACGAGCTAACTAACATAGCCGCGAAAAGAAGTGTCATCGCAATCTTCATCGATCCTTTTGTCTAATGTACCTGCAATAAAATCCTGAATAGGAATGAGCTAGCACTAAAAGTTACAAGTAAGTCTTATATGGAGTAAACCTACCTGAATTAAGTTTCTCGGTGTGGATTGTTCTGAAAAGAGAGGGGGAAGAGCAATACTATTTATAGAGGGAGATATGTACGTGATGGGAATGTTTTGGATTATTCTCGGTGTGGATTCTCCACCAGGACGCGACAATGTGGAGTGGGGTGCATAAAAGATTTCAGGGAATGATGGGGTTGAGGAAAACTATTTCATCCGCACTCTTGTAGCGGTTTAACTGTGGCTTAATTTGCAAGCAGATGTGAAAGAGCATTAACTAGAGGAACCAATCTTTAACCGAATCTTCTCTAGACTAGGTTTCTATCCGGTATTAGCATGTCTGTGTACCTCTCATTACCGATAGGGTTCTCAACATCTTTTTATTAATTGTGAAAAAATTAAGGGATATTTACTAAAGCCTAATGTCCGACATTAGTGTTTGGTTCTTAAAATCACTGTTCACTTGACTACGTGAACAATGATTTTAAAACCAAAATACTAACGTCGGACATTTTGGAGACCCAACCCTTATATCAACTATTTTGTGAGACCCATTTATTAAATAACCCAAAATTTTATCAGAAAATTTTATCTAATTTGCATAGAAGAGGACAATTTGTAGATATTTACAAAAATCAGGATTTGACGCCAGTGCAACTTGCCGAAAAAAAAATTGAGGCTCCAGTGCAACTGGCGCCACATTCATAAATCATGGTTTTTTTTTTTTTGTTTCTTCGGTTTTTTGTTTGGTTTGGTTTAATTTGGTTTGATTTATCTTTTAGTTTGATTTTGCTTAATCTTTTAGTTTAGTTTAATCTATTTGTTATTTTGTTATTATCTATATGTGGATAATAACAAAATATATTAGTTAATATTTTTTGTATATAATAATTTTATATTAACTAATAAATTAATATACTAATAACTATAGATAATAACAAAATAATAAAATATATTAGTTAATATAAAATTATTATATAGAAAAAATATAACTAATATATTTTGTTATTATCCATAGTATAGATAATAACAAAATAACAAATAGATTAAACTAAACTAAAAGATTAAGCAAAATCAAACTAAAAGATAAATCAAACCAAATTAAAAAAACAAAAAAAAAACCCTAAGAAACAAAAAAAAAGTCATGATTGAGAATGTGGCGCCAGTTGCACTGGAGCCTCATTTTTTTTAATTTTTTTCCCCTTGCGCCAGTTGCACCGGCGCCTCATTTTTTTTAATATTTTTTTTGTCTGGCGCTAGTTGCACTGGCGCCAGATCCTGTTTTTTGGAAATATCCTAAAATTGTTCTCTTGTGTACAAATTAGATAAACTTCTTCACCCTCTATGAAATTTTCTGAAATTTTATTCACAGTATTATACGACATAAGAGTTATACTGAATCTTTAGAAATGCCTTGGTTAGATTAGAGGTTCTATGTACACAAGGGTTTTCAGATGCTTCTTGGGTTTTTGAAGAGGGGCGCACACACACATTGGTTTCGAATGATTGGCATTGTTTTTGTTTTGGGATTAGTTGCCATGCCCACAAAATCCATAACTAATTAGTTTTTTCGTACCACCTAAAGGAGGATTTGATGGCTCTCTTGTCAGTGATGGAAGTAATCATCGCTATTGTTGTAAGATAAGAGCACCTGACTTTGTCCGTTCACAAGGATTAGATTCTATGTCCAAACATCACATGCCAGCATATGTCGCCAATATGGTAGGTACTCAAGATATTGTGTCTGAAGAGATAAATAGGGCTATGTCTTGCTCTTGATCAAGACCCTAGCTTCATTGCAAGGATCCTATATCTCAAGTTCATCACTCTTATCCCCCTCCCTACATCAAAGGCCTTAAACTATCTGATTGTCCATTCTTTGCTATAAAACTCTAGTCTTAAAGCCTGACGCTGCAACATAATTCCATGACTACCAGGATGATTATATATTTATATTATTGAAACACATTTTCCTAAGGATCTGTTCGGCAATTGTAGGGGTAGTGGTTATGAGGTGTTTTTAGAGTAGCGGTTACGAGGGGTCCGATTTTGGGTGATTTTTTACACGAATAAAATTAAATAGGGAAGAGTATTAGTAGTTATAATTATATAATTTTTGTGTGGATATAAATGGAATAAAATAATAAAATCTTTCAAAATCCGCCGATCTGGGGTGTTTATAAAGCCACCCAAAATTATATTACACCGGATTTGCGTGGTTTTGGAGCCGACGAAAACCAGTGCCTCAAAAAAAATAACAAACGGGAATTTTTATAAACGGACGGTTCAAAAACACCTCAGAACCGGTGAGAAATGGATTAATTAATTGTTGTAATCAGTTTAAGACGTGCACAAGACATTATTTGAAGGTGGGTTGCTCCTATATATGGAGCATGCTCATGATTAAGATGTTTCTCCTTTTGAGCCACTGAGATGTTTGAGCTCTAGTATGATAATTTAATTTTAGTCATATCCAATAATAGTGAGATATTAGAGTCCTTTGTCCAATATAACCCTCTTCTGGGATAACTTGCACTTACATAGTTGAAATGTGCACTCATTTTGAACATTGTTAGAACAATAATTTTCTATCTACTTCGTTATATATCATGAACTTCTTTAGAACTTAATGTCCTAGTGGTGCTGCCAGAATTGCAGGAAATGATACAAATGTTGATACTGTTGGAAATAAGGTGAAATTCAGATCAAGAGAACAAGAATTCTTGCCACCCAGAATTCCGGTGTATCATAACCTATGTGGGTTCTTCAGAATTAGGTCAGGCAAAACTATTTGGGACGATTGTTGTAAGATTTATGATGCTTTATGGTGTTTCTACATGTACTATTCCATATAAATAATATGATTCCCCAATTGATTGAATGACTCCCTAAATAAGGAGATATTCCTCTATAACATCAGGGTTAGCTCCCATCTCTTCTTCTCCATCTCTCGTAACTATGAACTATTTTGCAAAAATGTAAACTGTCTTCTTCCCTTCTTCACCACTAAACCTATCCCCAAACTCTGTCTTCACTGCTCCAACGATACAGACATGGAAATAGGGGCAACACCAATTTTCTCTTCCTTCTCATCTATAACAATCTTCACCCTTCTATGATCCATCTAGAAACTTCTTCGATCACCATCCTCCTCTTGTTCTATCTAGATATTTTCATCCTATTTTTAAATGTTTTTTTCTCTGGAACCCTCTCATGTCATGGCAAACATTGAAATTTTATATGCAAATATTTATTCTTCCATCTTTCTTCCATACTTCCTACTATTCTACATATTTCCATTGCTATCATTCTTTCCCTACAAATAGTGATGACCTCATCCATTGGAAACCAAGTACCAAGAAAGCAATGCAAGGAGCTAAAGTGAGTACATGAGAGCCTTGTGCGAGTTTGTATTGATGTGCATGTTTGCTAGTAATTTCCTTTGTGGGTGTTTTCTTTCAAATCATCTTGTATACAAGTTTTGTATTAATAAAATTATAATACTGAGTGTTCCAAGTGTGTTGGTTCTCCTATGATATCCAACAATTTGGTATCAGAGCAGATATAATTGGGGACCAAAGCACAACACAAGGAGGTTCTGCAGGCGCATAATTCGTTGTGGAGTTGGTTGGTCTGGTCCAGGCTTACTTGGTAAAGCAGGAGATCTTATACCAAGTCACCATGACATATTTTGTTGCTTCGTGTTGATCTATATTGAGGAGCTTGAAAATAACAACTACAACAATTTGAGCACTCGTACAGACTTCTATCTTGATGGACAAAATTTATTGGGAGTGGTTGGTTGTAGTAAAACAACACCACCAAGTGACGATGGCGTGTTGCGGAAATGGAAAATCTATTAAGGTCGACAAGGCAATGTACGAATTATCGTTAAGTGTGTAGGACGAGCTTTTGCAACACATCAAGGGCATCAAAGAAAGCATGAGAGACCCTAATAGGTTCGTTAACGAGGACAAATGATGCCAAGCTCTACCGACTTGAGAATGAGCTCTTGTCCATCTCGTAGCAGAACATGCATGATGGTAAGTCAATTCCTTCCTAAAGTAAAAAAATCTCTGTCAGGAAATTTTAATGTTAGATCCCGAGAATTCCAACACGGAGTCGCGGATGAGATGGATTATTAGTTACGGTTTAAGATCGGAATATAATGGCCTTGTCACAGCTCTCTGTTGTTTGACCAAGCAACCGACATTGACAGAGTTGGAGAGTGATAAACAAATGAAGAGACCTTACATAAGCAAATATTAGAAATCTCAATAAAGGATGAGGAGAAAGCACTCTTCAGTAATAAAAGAAGAGGCCAAGGAAGACTAGGAGGATAAGGATCACCCAAAGGAAAAAATGGAAACGAAGAAAGAGACAAAAATGGATGAAGCTCTAAATCATGAGTAGCTCAACAAATTAATTCAAGGCTAGCTAGAGAAATCAATAAGTGTAGTTGCACAATGTCTTTCATGTTCCAGGTATGAAGAAGAATTTAGTATCAGTATCTCCACTAACAAGCTTAGGTAAATTTATGGTGTTTGAACCTGAAAACGTTAAGGTACATCAGAGCTTAAAGCTTGTCGAAATATCAATCATGGAAGGACGAAGACTTGAAGCTATCTATGTAATGTCATCTGAGTCAGTATGCATATAAGACTCAAAAGATGAGATGTAGTTTTATATATAGCATGCCATTCTATGGCATGTGAGAGTAAGTTGAAGATGATGATGCAAAGGTCAATTCTTAAGGGACTACCACAATTAGAGGTTCTTGGAGACATTGATGCTCGAATGGTAAGGTGCATCAGTTTTCATATAACGAGTTAAATTACAAAGCAAAAGAGCCACTAAAGTTGATTAACTTAGATGTATTTGGATCAATCAGACAACCATCAATTAAGCGACCAAAGAAAGAGTGTGAGTGCCTTGTGTGAGTTGTACGGTTAGTGTTCTTGTGTGAGTGTTTGCTAGAAGTTTCCTTTGTGAGTATTATCTTGAGAGCTTTTATCATCTTATATACAAGTTTTGTACTAATAAAATTGTATTGTACGTGTTCCAAGTACTTGTTCACCTCCGATATCCAACACTATTATATTCCTTATAAATGCAACTAACAAAAAATAGTTTTGACGGTAAAGTTGTGATTTTATGACTATTTGGTTGTATCTTGCATCCAATTGAGCATTGAAGATTCACAAGTTTTGTGACGACCAACACAAAAGGGTGTTGTATAGAAAGTGTTAAGAACAAAACGCAAAAACCGTTCCCCCAATCCAAAGAGACTATGAAGGAACTGAAGAAAGGCGCAGAAAACCAAAGTGCCAAAATCACACATGGGCCAAGGTGCAAAAATAACAATTCTTGATGTGGAAAATCCTTGCAGAAAAAATCATGGGATTATTGGAGTCTAACCCTAAAAAACCTCTACTAATGGAATAAGAAGATATAGACTTCCTACAACTTTTCTTATCGATCTAAATGGATCACCACAACTACTTGGATAACAAAAATAGATTACAGGCTCTCAAAGAATAAGAGACAACGAGAAGAACTACCCTAACCCATCTCTCCTTCAAAATAGTCACCAATCTCTCTTTCTCTCTCCAAATGTTGCAAAGCCTCAATAGGGTTATGGATTAGGATCAGGAGAAACCTGTATATATCCCCCTAAATTCCACAATAGATCTGGATAGTCCAAACGATCCAACGATACAAATAAAACACCCAATTTAGGGTTCAGCCAGGCAAACTGCTATATTGACCGAATTTTGTCAGTCTGGACATAATAGTTCAGTTTGAATATGACTATCTTAGTCTGAAAAAATTCAGATCAAATTCGAAACAATTTTGGACCGAATTCTATCTAGCCTTGGCAGACTTCATTATAGTTTTGAACTCCGCCTTCGACCCCTACTTCAACTCCACGAGCTTCTCCGACACATGGATGGTGATCGTCACACTCCGAGGTATTCTCCATATAGGTTGTAAATCCCATCCAACTCCAACACATCTTCTTATTTCCAACTAGGTGGAGGAGCTCTTCATACCGACGATCCTCCTGTTGTACTCAAACTTTCCTCTTGGTAGAACCTTCGTGAACATATATGCTCCATTGTCTCCTCCATGTTAAACTTCTCAAGAGTTGCGTCCTTCGTCTCAAGTACATCTCATATCCAGTGATACCGAGTTACAATATGCTCGGACCGACTATATATGAAATATCGGATTCTTTGCAAGATGGATTGTACTATGGCTAGCGTACTACTCTTGGTTAAGCCCAACTTCCTACAGAAACGTCTTCATCCACAATAGCTCATTATAAGTCTTCATAGCCGTAGTGAACTATGCCTCTGTCGTAGATAAGGTAACAGAACTCTGCAATCGCGACTGCCACGGAATTGCTCTACCAGTAACCATCATCACGTAACCTAAAGACGAGCTCCCCGTGCCTAAATCTCTAGCCATATCAGTGTTAGTATAACCAACCAACCTCGTGCTGACACCACCAAACGAAAGCTTTCAATAAGCAGTATCCTGATAGTATTATAGAATCCACTTGACCAAACGCATACGCACCCTTCCTAGAATGGAAAGATATCTGTTAACTATGCCAAATTTATAAGCAATATCTGGCCTCATATACACCACAGCATACATGAGATTCTCCATCGCTGAAGCATATGAAACCCACTCCATATCTTCTTTTTCATCATCAGTAGATGAACACTACTCTGTAGTAAGTATAAAGTGAGCTGCAAGAGGTTTGCTTATTTTTTTTGACCCGTCCATCTCGAGATGCTAATGTATCTGATGAAAGTACTTCTTTGGGACAAGTAAAGCAACTTGGACTCTCCCTCTCGGTTGATCTCCATCACAAAAATAGTCTTCGTTGTGCCCAAATCCTTCATAGAGAAGGTTGCACCTAGTTGGCACTTCCTCTGCTATCTTGGTAGAATTTTAATCCACTAATAGCATATCATCCACATAGAGCAATAAAATGATAAAATAATTCTCGGCAAAATACTTCATAAATACATAATGATCCGAAGTCGTCCGAGCATAGCTATACTCTCCCATAAATGACTCAAACTTTTGTACCACTACTTCGGAGCCTGCTTTAGACCATACAAGCTTTTCTTCAATAGGCAAACTAAATATGACTTGCCCTACTCAAAAAATTCCTTTGGCTGCTCCATGTATAATTTTTTTCTAAATCACCATGGAGGCATGCTATCTTTACATCATCTGCTCAACCTCTAAGTCGAGATTGTCTGCTAATGATAGCAGCACATTAATAGATGATAACGACAAATAAAAAAATTATCAAAATCCACGTCCTTTTGCTGACTGTAGCCTTCAACTACTAGCCTCGCTTTGTATCGAGGGTGAGTAGCATCTTTTGTGTGCTTCATTCTGAACACTCACTAATTCTTCAAAGATTTCTTACCCTTTGACAACTGCACCAGCTCAGAAGTGAGTTTGCATATACGAAACTCATCTTCTCCTACATGGCTTGCATCCAATCTTGTCTATATTCATCTTCCCTCGTCTTTGTAAAGCTTTCAGACTCTCTTTCATTAATCAGTACTCATCTGGTAAGTACCTCGTGGATGACTAATGCTCTCTCATGCTACTCCTCAATTGAACCTGTGGTGTTGGCTGCATGCCGATTGTCACGACACGCATCCACTTCGGGATACGAGCGCGTGTCCAAGCCCAGCCTACGCTGCAGTATCGACGGTAGTATGCTGTCTAGTCCATAATAAATAAAGTGCTCATAAATACTAACTGCTCATTCACTACAACTAAATCAACTTTACAAAATATAGAAGTTTTACATTTGAAGAAGAATGTAAGCTTTTACAATTATAGAAAACTACCACACATCTAACTAGTCTTCTATGGTTTGGCCTTCGAGTCTCTATCTCCCCCTCATATGGTCCATAGTACAAAAGTAGACACGTCATCCTCACCTATAACAACGATCCAGTCAGGAAAGGAGCAGAGTACAACCATATTGCAATTAATGTTGTTAGTCCAAAATAAGTTAGAACAACGAGAAACGATGATGGCAAAGAGTATATAAAAAACTAGTACTAGCAAGATATGAACGATCAAGATATGAACTAGCAAAATGTAAACTAGCAAGATGGGACCTAACAAGATATAAACTGGCAAGATGTAAACTAGCAAGATATGAACTGACAAGATAATGGACTAGATAAAGGAAAAATAGGAACCACTATGTGTGTCTGAAATACCTTTTAATACGTGAACGGCTGGACTAATATGGCACATCATACGATGGCTATCCGCAATAACAGGGTACGGCTAACTCATACGTGAGGTGGATGACTTAGCTATCCACAATAGAAATAATTAGATTTGTTCACGTACTTACTTAGTATTTTCCCTCCCGACTCTCTAACAATCAATAACGGTCAATGATACACTAAGAAGGATACAATAACTATGGTGTCATAGTCATATCTTGATGAACATCAAGTAATGACTCAACAAGATATCAAACAAGAAAACGATAGAGTAAATATTATAATGAACTAAACATAATGCAATACTGTACTTGCTTGAATCCATGCACAAACCGTAGTCACAAGTAGAGGATGAGGGGAAATGCCAATCTAGAAGATGTCAACCTATAACACATATCGCACCACAAACCATGCACGGAAATCACAAGTTAATTCTAATGTTCTAGTTCTAAATTCATGGAATAGTGGTTAGTTGGGTTACTAATCTAATAATGATTAATTCCGAATAAATTACTTAAAAATATCAATTAACCTAATAATAATCTAAATATAATCTATACATACAAGTTTGGCCATCAAAAGTCATGTTTCCAATTTTGGAAACCATGACACGTAAATTGAGGCGTGCCATTGACTATTTAGTCAAACACTGTGAACTCTAGATTTTGAAAGTGCACCTTGGTAGATTTTAGTGCCATGAGTGCGGTGGAATCAACCGTGCCACAATATCATGCTTTGGTCAAAAGATATCGCCGTTATGGCTAATCGTGACCAAAACAGTGATCAACCGATCAATTCTTAGTTCAACAGAATAACTAAAATACTCGATGAATAAAATAATTTCTAGGAAAATATCGTAGAGCTCTGTGTTAGCTTTCTGAAACTTTAAACGGTTCGTGATTTCGATTTCCGGTCCTCCGGAAATCTCGAAAACATCAAAACGTGTCAAGTTTCGGACAACCGACACTCTACGAATTTTCTAAAAATTTAGGAATAATATCTACGAAAATAAATTACATATTCAAAAAGCTTACCTCGATACGAATCCAACAACAAAAAATGGGACGCGAAAAGCATGTCGGAGTTGGCGGAATCGCTTCAGGAAGTCGAGATCTCTACTAGAACTCTCTCTCAAAAAGGCGGCTGAAATTTAATTAGGCTTTCGAATATAATAATATATATATAGGAGAGGGAGAGGCGGTTTAGCCTGGGTGCCGAAAGGTGAGCCCCCCTGGGCGGATTTCTGGGTATTTATTTATTTAATTCAGAAAATTATTTAAAAATTATTTTAAGTCCAAATAAATCAAAATAAATTACAGAAAAATCCAGAAAAATCCTAGAAAATTCTAAAAAATATTTCTAAATGTCTAGAATCTAAATAAAATATTTTAACACAAAAAATCATCGTGTGATCTCACTGTAAATTTCCAAAGCCTATAAAATAAAATTTCTATAGGTTTTAATTATCTAAAAATTTCCAAAAATTCTAAAAAATCCAGAAAATTTCTAAAATATTCTAGAAAATATTTTTAGTCATTTAAAGCCCAAATAAAAATATTTGGTCCAGAAATACCCCCGTATGACCTTACAGTAAATCCTGAAAGTCCTTAAAAATAATAAAATATTAAATATTAAATACCTAAAAATATCCAAAAATTGTAGAAAAATATAAAATAGCTAAATAATACATATATAGGCTATCTAGAAGTCATATGACCTTAATATGGTCATAGCCCACCTACAAGCTTTAGCATGACTCCCAATGACCATAAAATTAATCATAAACAAATAAAATTAAAAAAAAATTAAAAATTTGGGAAGTGGACTTACAAATCTACCAACCTTAGAAAAAATTTGTCCTCGAAATTTCAAAAGATACAAATAGGCACAACCAAGAATATCATCAAAATATAACATGACCAATCGATATGAATAATCACGACAAAGAATATAATCAAGAAAAATAATGTGATGAATGATCGAAATTGATCAGGCATATAGAATCAAAATCTAAATACGTTTTAGAAATATAGTGGAAGAAAATCAAAGTAGGTTTAAAAGATGACGATTCAAAAATAGTAAAATATGAGAGAAATAAAGAACTACTAGTTGTAGAGAAGGTGGTAACAAGAAATAAGACATCAAATAAATTTGAAAGAGAAAAAAAAATTTAATAGTCGTATGACAATAAAAGATATAGTCGCTATAATATTCAAAAATCATAAGTATATCCGAAGTTATTTAACCAAGAATCGATGCCTCGCCAGTGTACATCTGGCTGTCGTGAACCCTTGGTTTCGTGACTCAAGTATAATATGTTATCGATCACTTTATCAACTCTACCCAATATTGACATAATAAATCAAAAGATCAATAATACAACTAGGATATAGTTTTATTAATATTCGACAACCTACGTTTACTTAAAATTATTTCAACTTAAGGGTGATGCCACGCCAGTGCGCTGCTGACTGCAGTGAACCCGCAGTCTCCATAATTCAAATAAATGGGGACAGTGCGCATTTGCCTTACCATTGTAAGTCATCAAAAATTATTTCAACTATATCAAATTTTTATAAATTCAAATAAGTCGATCATGATAACAAAATATAAGTATCTGTCTTTAAAAAAAAGTATCAGTTTTGAAAATAAAGCGATCGCAAAATGAACGAAAACGAATTGAATTAATATATAGATAATTGAAACAAGAGTAGGAATTAAAAATAAAATGATCGCAAAATAGTTTTAAAAATAAAACGAGGTTTAGAGAAGGCGAAAGATAAAATGGCAGAAATGATCAAAATTAGGAATTGAATTCTACGAAGGCCTAACATACCAAACGTATATTCTACCCACTTTGGATCCAACCAACATGTCAAAACAAAATAACATATTCTCTTAGAAAAATTCTTCGATTTATCCATGCCTAGACATCAATAAATCATTGGCTAAATCACATGGCCTATTTAACAATCTTAACTATACAAGGGTCAAATTGAATAAGGGTCTCCTAGCCCTATTCATTCTCATAAAATCAAATCAAACCTAATTGTGAATGAGCATCCTAGTCGCAGGCTTGCAGTAGTACGACTAACTTATGTACTACCGTTGTAATCTTTTGCGAAAACAGACCTGCAAGGGCCACCATAAAAACTTGTCATGACCCGCACCCACTTCGGGATACGAGTGCGTGTCAAAGCCCAGCCTACGCCGCAGTATCGACGGTAGTACGCTGTCTAGCCCATAATAAACAAAATGCTCATAAATACTAACTGCTCATTCACAACAACTAAATCAACTTTATAAAATATAGAAGTTTTACATTTGAAGAAGAATGTAAGCTTTTACAATTATAGAAAACTACCACACATCTAACTAGTCTTCTATGGTTTAGCCTTCGAGTCTCTATCTCCCCCTCATATGGTCCATAGCGCAAAAGTAGACACGTCATCCTCACCTATAACAACGATCCAGTCAGGAAAGGAGCAGAGTACAACCATATTGCAATTAATGTTGTTAGTCCAAAATAAGTTAGAACAACGAAAAATGATGATGGCAAAGAGTATATAAAGAACTAGTACTAGCAAGGTATGAACGATCAAGATATGAACTAGCAAGATGGGATCTAACAAGATATAAGCTGGCAAGATGTAAACTAGCAAGATATGAACTAACAAGATAATGGACTAGATAAAGGAAAAATAGGAACCACTATGTTTGTGTGAAATACCTTTTAATACGTGAACGGCTGGGCTAATACGGCACATCATACGATGTCTATCCACAATAAAAGGTTACGGCTAACTCATACGTGAGGTGTATGACTTAGCTATCCACAATAGAAATAATTTGGTTTGTTCACGTACTACTGAGTATTTTCCCTCCCGATTCTCTAACAATCAATAACGGTCAATGATACACTAAGAAGGATACAATAACTACGGTGTCATAGACGTGTCTCGATGAACATCAAGCAATGACTCAACAAGATATCAAACAAGAAAATGATAGAGTAAACATTATAATGAACAAAACATAATGCAATACTGTACTTGCCTGAATCCTTGCACAAACCGTAGTCACAAGTAGAGGATGAGGAGAAATACCAATCTAGAAGCTGTCAACCTATGACACATATCGCACCATGAACCGTGCACGAAAATCACAAGTTAATTCTAATGTTATAGTTCTAAATTCAAGTAATAGTGGTTAGTTGGGTTACTAATCTAATAATGATTAATTCTGAAATAAATTACTTAAAAATATCAATTAACCTAATAATAATCTAAATATAATCTATACATCCAAGTTTGGCCATCAAAAGTCATTTTTCTAATTTTGGAAACCATGGCACACAAATCGAGGCGTGCCATTGACTATTTAGTCAAATACTGTGAACTCTAGTAGTTTTGAAAGTGCACCTTGGTAGATTTTAGCACCACGATTGCGCTAGAATCAGCCGTACCGCAATATCACGTTTTGGTCAAAAGATATCGTCGTTATGGCTAATCGTGACCAAAACGGTGATCAACCGATCAATTCTGAGTTCAACAGAATAACTAAAATACTAGATGAACGAAATAATTTCTAAAAAAATATATGTCATAAAGCTCTATGTTAGCTTTCCGAAACTTCAAACGGTTCTTGATTTCGATTTTCGGTCCTCCCGGAATCTCGAAAACATCGAAACGTGTCAAGTTTGGGATAAACGACACTCTACGAATTTTTCAGAAATTTAGGAATAATATCTACAAAAATAAATTACATATTCAGAAAACTTACCTCGATACGAATCCAACAACAAAATACGGGACGCAAAAAGTATGTCGGAGTTGGCAGGAATCGCTTCGGGAAGTCGAGATCTCTACTAGAACTCTCTCTCAAAAAGGCGGCTGAAATTTAATTAGGTTTTCGAATATAATATTATATATAGGAGAGAGAGGCGGTTTAACCTGGGCGCCGACAGGTGGGCCCCCCTTGGGTGGATTCCTGGGTATTTATTTATTTAATTCAGAAAATTATTTAAAAATTATTTTAAGTCCAAATAAATTAAAATAAATTGCAGAAAAATCCAGAAAAATCCTAGAAAATTCTAGAAAATATTTCTAAACGTCTAGAATCTAAATAAAATATTTTAACATAAAATATCATCGTGTGATCTCACAGTAAATTCCCAAAGCCTATAAAATATAATTTCTATAGGTTTTAATTATCTAAAAATTTCCAAAAATTTTAAAAAAATTCACAAAATTCTAAAATGTTCTAAAAAATATTTTTAGTCATTTAGAGCCCAAATAAAAATATTTGGTCCAGAAATACCCCCGTATGACCTTACAGTAAATCCTGAAAGTCCTTAAAAATAATAAAACATTAAATATTAAATACATAAAAATATCCAAAAATTGTTAAAAAAATATAAAATAGCTAAATAATACATATATAGGCTATCTAGAGGTCATATGACCTTAATATGGTCATAGCCCACCTACAAGCTTTTGCATGACTCACAAGGACCATAAAATTAATCATAAACAAATAAAATTAAAAAAATTAAAAATTTGGAAAGTGGGCTTACACCGATAGCCTTGTTCTTTCAGGAATTGTCTCCTCGGCATGCTCATCCTCTTGAGGGTCACCCTAACTACCATTAGCAGCCTGATGATCCTGTTTAGAAGCATGTCTATGTATTGGCTCCCCTATAATTAGATTCTCTACATTATCCTCTGAAAATTGCTCGAAGCGTGATGACTCTAACTCAGGCACTTTCTTAGTCTCAAAAGACATAAGAATCCTGAATATTGATTATGATCTGATCATCGACGAATACCACGTCCGTGCTTCTATGTAGTTTTCTTTCTAGTAGATCGAAAGTCAATAGCCAAACTCATCCCAACCATAGCTGACAAAGATGCATTGCCTTGTCTTTGGCTTAAGTTTGGATCTCTCGTCCTTCGGTACATGTATGAAAGATTTATAACCAAATATACTCGAAGGTGACTGTATGATGGATCTTTGTCATACACACCATATTCTATCAAGCACATCACCTTACAAAAGATTACTAGGAGACAAATTTGTAACATGATAAGCAGCAATATTGAGGGCCTCGCCCTACTAGCTGTCTGGTAAGTTTGCTTCTAACAACAAATGTCGTACCCTCTCCATCAATTTTCTATTCACATGCTCTGATACATGATTGAGCTGAGGTATCTTCGGCAGAGTCTTCTGATCGCGTTCAACACATGTGTCCTATGTGTGCTCTCGTTCATATAATAAAGACCAAACTTCTTGCTTCCTCTAGCAATTATCATCGAATCTTTGGAAAGCTTCCATTGACATCGAAGAGATTGAAGAATCTCTCATCATCCAACTTCTCAATCGACACCAGTTTGAAACAAATATCAGGACATAACGAACATCTTTGAGAACAAGAGTTGCATCTGTCTTCATTCTCAAATGCATATCTCCAATAGCAACAACTTTTGATACATCTTTGTTGTCCATCTACAACACTCTAGTGTTCTATTGTGTAAGTAGCAAACAGTGTCATGTTGTGAGATACATGTGCTGAAGCCCCTGAGTCCACCAACCAGCCAAGAATTGTCATTGCAGACGAGGTTAATGACTATCTCATCATCCATAATAATTACTTCACCTCCATGTGATGAGACATCCATTTTGTTCTCACTATGCTTTTCCTTGTAGCATTTCTTCTCTCTTTTTCAAGCAAAATAATTTTGCTTGATGTGGCCCTTCTTGCCACAATAGTTTGCCTATGTTCTTTCTCTGTCACCGTCCGGATCCTTGCTTTTGCTCCTACCATGACTCTTTGAAACAAGTGCTTCTGAATGAGATGTAGATGAAGTGTCCTGAGATTTTTTCCACATGCATCTCTTTATTTAACACTCCACTCTTGGCGAAATCCAAACTAACCATGCTTTCTAGAGCAAAACGATCATAGGCAGTCGTATAGTCTCTATGAGTCTGATAAAGTAAAAACAGCCACAGCCCCTGAACTTCATCGTCGAACTTTACACCTATAGAGGATAACTGGTCAACCACGTCTTAAAACTCACTCAGGTAATCTGTAATGGCTGCATGGATGTACCGTTCTTGTACCTCAAATCCATTATATGTCTGATCAGGAACAACTTGTTTACCCGTCTTCTTCGCATACAAGGATTCCAGCTTCTTCAAAGTATTCTTATAGGCTAATTATTGGCAATGTGATTATACACTTTCTCGTCAACAAACTGCCTGATATATCCGCACACCTGTATATGCTAGAATGTTTAGTCCTTGTCGGATTTCTCACTGGGCTTCTCAAAAGCAAATATCGAAAGATGTAACTTCTTGACGAATAATAAATTATTTATCTTGTTCCGTCAATAATGGCAATTGGAACCGTTTTGGTTTACCATGCACATCGACTTCGTGTATCTCTCCTCTCATTGGTTTGAGTATCAACTATGACACCCGATGCTTTGAACCCAAATTCTTGATACTAGTCTATTAGTATTAGCTGAACAAACTTGGCTATGATATCACATTGTTTGGAATAAACAAGAAAATCAGTCCCCTAAACCAAAGATAAAGCGAGAGAACCAAAGAAAGGCACAAAAACTAAATTGCCAAAATCACACAAGAGCCCAAAACGCAAACACGACAATTCTTTATGTGGAAAACTCTTGCGAAAAAAATCATGGGACGATCGGAGTGCAACCTTGAAAAATCTTTACTAATGGAATAAGAAGATACGAATTACTGACAAACTTCTCACCGATCCAAACAGATCATCACGACTACTTGGACGATGAAAATAGATTACAGACTCCTAAAGAACAAGAGATAATGAGAAAAATTACCTGAGACAATCTCTCCTTCAAAATAGCCACCAATCTCTTTTTCTCTCTCCAAAAGTTGCAAAGCCTCAATAGGGTTATAGGTTAGGGCTAAGAGAAACCTATTATATCGCCCACAATAGATCTCGATCGTCCAAACGATCTCACGGCACACAAAAAAACCCAATTTTGGGCTCAGCCCGACAAACCGCTATACTGACAGAATTCAGACCGAATTCCTTCTGCCTAGAAAGAATAGTTATGCGTGAATATGACTAAGGTTTGATCGAACTCAGTCTGACCGAATTCGTTCTGGCCTTGGAAAACTCTCAAAACAGTCACAATTTTGAACTCTGCATTCGACGCCTTCAACTCCCTAGGCTTCTCCAACACACGAATATCGTTCCTCACACACTAGGATATTCTCCACATAGGTTGGCAACCCCACCCAACTCCAATAGAAAGTTTAGTCCAACGCTGATAGAAAGTAAAAGTATGCGATATTGATATATGCAATGTTTCTAAATGGCAGAGAGGGTGATCTGTCTACCGCGGAGACCGCCTAGGCGTTTGATATATTTTGGACATTTTTACTATTTTATCACCTTTTTTTTATAATATGATATTTTAATAGTATTTTATGCATGTCTAAGTTATAGAACAAAGATTAAAGAAGTTTTATTCTTGTAAAAATGAACCATAGGTCCATAATGCATGCAAAATTGTTTTGCCGAAACATCTATTGAGGTATTGCTGTGCCTAGGCGTCCATCTACGTCACCTCACCCCTGCCTACACATCCGTCTACGTCGTGAAACCTCTCCTGGCACCTACTCCACCATCTACGACAAAAATGGTACGAAGAGCTGTTGCCCACTCGCCTCGACCTCCATTTAGAACACCGGATATACGAGATTTAACCTACAGGATTTAATTTGTGTTCTTCTAGTGAAATCATCTCCAACAGGTGGTGTGTCATAAGTGCGTGTATTATCTGTTAGGATATTGTGGGCAGGCCCAGGGCAACCCTAAGTAGTTGTACCTTGATTATTGCCATTGGCCTGAATAAGAGAGTTATTGGAAACAGGTGCGTGTGCCCCTTATAAATCAGACAAAATTATTATCTATTTGCCTGTAAAATGATAATGCAGAAGTCAATATGAGCTATATATAGTATCCTTGTGATTGAATTCTGACTGTCGACATACGTACACATATGTGACTTGATAAAGTGAAAGGCATTTCCATTTTATTTTATTTTTGGATCTGTTGCGCCCTAGGGTTAGCAGGTGAAGCAAGATTGTTGTGTGTACACAATAGATAACGACCAGCAATAGATTTTTATATATAGGATCGATGGTCCCCTTCAATTACATGCTAATAAAGTACAAGTACGGGTCGCCATTTATTTATTTGCACGCATTAAGATGCATGCACATCTTCTAATTATTGCTTATGTTATACATATATATACAGCACTTCAGTTCATAAGTCGTTGGCGAGCCACCACCGCAGTGTCATGCACGTACTATTTCTTACCACCTCCTGCTGCCTGCTGGTTCTTGTTGTACGGAGGATTCTTTGGATAGTTGTTATAGTCTGGTGGGGTTATCGTATGATGAGTGCCCCCATCCCCCCTGTTCCCCATAACTTCCTCCATCGATTGTGCTACGTCTTGAGCCTGTGCCTGATCCGCCATCGCTAAGCATGAGCTTACCATTATCATCCCGAGAAGAAGAATTGCCGTCACCTTCACCATAGCTCGGATCTAAACCTGCAAAATATATATTGTAACAATACCGTATGCATCAAGTCATGACTATATATCTAGATTGCTGCTCAAGTATAAATTTAATGAGCAAAACCATAATTACCTCTGATTGATTAGGAATTTGCAGGAGGACTATGAGAGTTGCTGGTGAAATGAAGGGAAAGAGGAATGCTTTTATAGATGAAAATTTGTGCTCTGTACTTGATTGAGGTTAAGAATATGTGTCAATAGGCAGTAGGGAGCATGATTTGTCTGGGAAAATAATTCATCTGCACACTATAATTAGGAATTATCGCTGTGGAGTTGCAGTGTGATGTAAAAGAGCATTATCAGTAAATCTTCCACAAAGGCGTATATATTGTTAGCTGTCTACTGAGCAAAAGCTCAAGTACCAACATATATATAGTCCAACATCGGCTTAGACTAGGAGAACTTGTTGGGTATATATTGACTTCTTCCATCTTGCTTCTTTGAAGTCTTATGTGGGTAATCCTATGGGCCACACGCGTGCGCCGCTGCCGCCGCCGCCGCCGTCCGGTTCGCGTAACGGGTGCAGGCGCCGAATGCGTTGCTTCGGTTTCGGGCTGAGACCCTAAATTTTCTTTTTTGCTCCTCCTTTATATTTGACCGTTATAATCCATTAATCCTTTAATGTTTAGATACATAAATTTTTGTCCAGGTTCAATGAACCACATGTTTTTCACGTGTTGTAACGTTTTGTAACGTTCGATTTTTATTGGCTGGATTAAATTAGCCTTGTTCTCCATTATTCCCTAACCATTGGAGAACAACCTACATATTGAGGCCCATCCCAATGCTTCTTCTTACACTGAAAATTCCTATGAAAAAAATCTCTCTCGAATTCTTGTTGTTCCGAATCTCTGTTGTTTTTCGTCCTTGCTCTGGGCATAGCTAAGTCAAGGGTTGCTCTCTGCTCTCTCTGCATTGTGTGATCCAAACTGGAGTTGGTCAATAAAGTGTGATATTGGACATTGTGCCCATATGTCTTAAAAGAAATTTTTTATTTAAGACCTGAACCAAAGTCCAATTATCTACATCTTAAGATCCCACTTTCTACCCGATATAGGACTAAATTATCAACTCCATTATCAACGTGCTCAACCAGAAACTAGATACAATCCAACCATCTCCACCCTAGCTCGTTTTCGCTAGTTGAGCAACCAAGCACCTCCGGCTGACTTTGTTTGTTTCCGCCAGTCGAATACCCAGGAGATCCAACATATTGTCATCTGGATCATTCGAACATGAACTAAACTGACACATACATCCATCCACATCATCATTGTGTGCCAACCACAATGTCTTGGTCCACCTTGAGCGTATCGAACCCACTTTGGAGCCTGTAAACCTCTGATTTTTTAAAATTCTACTTTATATTTATTTTATTATAAAATATTAAATTTTATTAATTATCAAATAAGTTTTTATTTAAATGTAATTATCGTTGATTTAGGCATCGTAGCAGTTAGTTGCAACACTATGTACTAATACGATGCAAATTGTACATATTTATATTAGAAGTATTATAAAAATATTTTGGGAAATTTTGGAGATATTTCTTTATTTATTTAATTTTTTTTTGTTATATATATATATATATATATATATATATATATATATATATGTGTGTGTGTGTGTGTGTGTGTGTGTGTGTGTGTGTGTGTGTGTGTGTGTGTGTGTTGTGTGTGTGTGTGTGTGTTTAGTTATATAAAAAAACAAATCCTCGCGAGTCCAACGGCGACACCGAATTGACTTAAAATTATAATTTTGTCCCTGCTGTGTCTAGATTGGACTTATGGGTAAGCGATTTTATAATTTTATTTTGTGAGGAAAATGTTCGTGATTTTTATTTCAACATCCGGAGACGTTTGCGGAAATTGACGTTCATAGTCTTTGCTTTTTGGCGATTTGTGTCACTGGACGTTGTCGATTCTTCACACCACTCCAGACAAGATATCTTGTCATTTTTACTGATCTTTATGTTTATTTATTTCTGTTATTTATTTTAGTATTTATATCCTGTCTAGTTCTATCATACTGTGCGTCCAAGTCATACTTGGGTGCGAGCGATTGTTTCAGTCGCTTTTACTGTTTTCGTTATTTACTTTTTTTGTATTAACTTAGAATAGTTGACCACCCCATTGATGTGAGATATTGGCATATCTCCTACGGCTATGACACATGTATGTTACGAGTTGTGAGTCTCCTATAGGACACAAACTTGCATATTCGGTTGGCCTCCGGTTCGTATTGAACGTGCGACGGATAGGATATAACTGCTAATAATATATGCATGTCTAGTGGACTTAGCAGTTGTTAGAGGATTATATGTGTCATGGACATGACATGGATAGACATAGGGGTGGAGAAGATAGTTCCTTAGCGTTTGGGCCCCGCTGAACTTTTCCTTTGTAACCCACAAGCTCCGTTGGAGACACGGGTGGGATGACTCTATCAAGTTTGTTACTATATATCGTTCTGCGGAACGTTATGCGCAGAGGCCCCTGATTCCCAAAAGAAAATTATGTCAGATCCCATTTTTAGCCAGAGTGTCCATGCGTCGAATGTTTGTTCTTAAACTGCATTGCACATATATAATCGTTAGAGGACCCACATT
Source organism: Iris pallida (assembly GCA_029216955.1). Classification (NCBI taxonomy): domain Eukaryota; kingdom Viridiplantae; phylum Streptophyta; class Magnoliopsida; order Asparagales; family Iridaceae; genus Iris; species Iris pallida. The sequence goes on along the minus strand of JANAVB010043419.1, from coordinate 9,176,852 downwards.
GTTTATTTACATTCAGTTTACTAGCATGTTGTATGTATCTTGTTACGTTCCACTAAAGACTTGGTGATCTCTCCAGGTATAGATGAGCAGAATTATCCACAAGTGTATGGATCAGCTTTGGACATGACTTTTTGTTGATGAGGAGATGTAATATATTAATCAGTCCTGATCACGCCTTAGTGTTGGAGACACTTTATTTATATTTTTCTTATCTTTAGAGGATAGTTTCCCTATTAGCATAAACTTACATTATAGCTGTTTGGTAGTGGATTAATTGTCTCTACCCGGCTATCTTCATATTTTATTATTTATTTTCATTATTGGTTTTTATTTATCATATTTGCTGTGGATGTGATACTTTCCCGAGACTACTATTGTTATATTCACATTACAGCTTATGTATGAAATTTTCCATATATTGGATTATATTCCGCATATATATACAACTTGCATGAAATGTTCCTAGTCCTAACATAAATGGGTAAGGGGCGTTACATGTTTTTGTGGTGACCCATGAAGGTCGAAAAATATCGTATCTGCTACGTAATTTTATCGATACGAGCCTGCACATAGGATTATAAATTAGGATCTCATCCACATTACATTAAACTCTCTTGATTTCGTTTTTAGAACTCTCATTTGATTGCTTGATTTGTCTCTTGTTTGAATCTATTCTAACGCTTCTTTTCCTTTTGTGCCAATAAAATAAATTCTCGAAGCCGGAACATACTCCATTGCAGCCTCCGGTAGGAACCCTATTTACTCCTTTTCAGCAAGGCTATCCTAGCATGACTCCACCGTCGGTGCATCAGTACTCCAAGGTATATGCACCACTGTCGGGACATACAGTTTGAGCAGCCAACTGCAATACCCCAGGGAGGGTATATGCCACCACCACCACCTTCTCCTTCGTTCCCTCAACAGATGTCCTTCATGCCCATTCTACCTCAAGGACAGCCGATGGATGGGTAAAATTTTTTCCAGATATTTTATGTGATAATATAGGCTCAACAGGCGTTACAATAGTGGACTCAACAACGACAAGCTGAGTCACTTCGAGAGAGCATCGTGTCAGATTTGGCACATACGGCACCACCAGCATATCAACCGAGGGACAGATCTATCGCTGAGTTTCGAAAGATGATACCCAAGCCATTCTCTGGAAACGAGGACCCTATTGAAGTTCATGCATGGCTTTCCAACGTCGAACATCAACTGGTAGCAGCTGAACTTCCTAAAGAGATGATGACGGCCGTCAGGATGCAACTGACCGACAAACATCATTGGTGGGAGACTGAAGAGGAGAGACTAGGCTCCGATCAAGCTACTTGGGAGGAGTTCTCTAGACTATTCCAGAAGATGTACTATCCAGCTACAACATGTAATACCCAGTCCCAAAATATGTAGGACTATGATACGTATACATGCCAGCTACGTATCAAGTGGACTCCAGTCCAGCTCGAATATGTATAAGCTATCTATATTATGTCTAAAATGGCAAGTCAACTACATCTCAATCCACAGATAATACTCTCAAGTGGGAACCAGTGCATTAATGTTGATCAAATAATAACGCACAGATGCCACTTGAATATAAATACAAGAATAGATAATTTGTAATAAGGTTAGCCAGACCTTAATATAATTATCTAAACAATCTCATGATAAAAAGTAAAGCTTAAACTAGGCTATACAGCTGAAATGTCATCATGAAACATTAAAGATGAAAGGATGATAAACATACCACTATCGATAACTGAATACGGGAGATACCATTGCCCACAAACCTATTATTCTATTCTAGCAGTCTCAACAAATACCTAGAAGAAAACCAACTATAACCTGCAGAGATCACCAGGTCCTCAGAGAGACATAGCAAGATACATAAAAATATGCCAAATATAACAGTAAATAACATGCATGGAAAGAAAGGAAAGTAAAACATGAAATAAATCAACAAAGACGTCTCAATATCGTAACGCAATATGACGCTCCCGATCTCAAGATAAAAGATGAGTCTCTACTACCATAATGCCATAGGACACTCCCGGTACTAGAGATGGGATAACAGGTCGATAACAAGTCTCTAATACCGTAATACCATGGGACACTCCCAGTCCTAGAGATGGAACAATAAGTTTATAAGGAGTCTCTATACCGTAACGCCATAGGATACTCCCGATCTAGAGATAACATAGGTCAATGACTAGCAAGCGATCTCAGCTACAGGTCAAGTCAACTCAATTGAATGTAGACTTAGGACTAGCAAATATCGTCACGGCACTCATAAGAAATAAAGAGTAACACATGGAGAACAAATAAGGAACGAGCACGCAAAATAAGAAAATAGCGTTATCAAAACATGAATAGCAGGTAAAAAAATATGACTGAAAAGAAATAACAGTATAGAAAAGCATGAAGATAAACTCTACATACAGGCAAGGTATACTTGTTTGGAGTTTTGTCCAATCTGAACTGAGACTGTAGTACACAAAGTCTACGCGAACTATCCATGAACCAATGAATCATACTTCGTGCAATATCTATGAACCCCAAATCACAAACTAATATGTATTATTTACTAAATACAAATATGACTAACCACTCCTACCTAGAAAGCTTGGGTCGTTCTAAGTCGTATAATCCCTAGGTTACCTAAACCATTTATTAATCATACCATCTAGAACTAGGTTATACTAACCTCTATGATCATTATTCGTTAATAATATGGATTTCAAACTCTCGTAATTCGTATAACAAAATCTGTGACGCACGAATCGAGACAAGATGATCAACCACAATGTTAACAATCTTATCTTATCGATCCATATGGTCATCTTGTCAATTTTAGCGATATAAGATCACTGGAATTGACTAATCTCAGTTTCGATGCACGGGTTCCGAAACATGAATATGATATAAATTAATTATAATTTAGTTGTACTACAGAAGCAAAAATCTAACAAAAGCCGTTAGATGATGAAACAGATATCACCAACATGTTGAAAATAGTCAAATTAGCTAGAATAGTCTACCAATAAGTCCAATTTTGGACATAGGAGCAAAACGATAATTTTCGGTCAAAATAGTGTCTGCCGTTGGACCCACTTTGTACTGAAAAATGTGCCAAGACAAAGGTTGTCCAAATTTGACAAATTATATGTAAATATGGGCTAGAATGATGCCACGAGTCCAATGATACTGTCGAATTTGGAATCAATGTCCCGGGTTCAAAACCCAAATTTTATATGTTGGAAATTACTATTTAATTCGAGAGGCCAACTTTGGCGTTGATTTCAACCAACCAAACGATATCCTATTAAACTAAAAATTTTATGTGTCAAAGGTGGTTATACCAGCTATGCTTAGGAGTTGGTGGTTCATCAAATGGGTCTTCGTCATGAGAGAAATAAATCTGAAAAGTTGGCCCCACGAAACGGTCAAAATAAACGTGTTTTAAACCATCAACTTGGGAGCCAGTTTTGATCTATCAAACGATCAAATTAATGGTTGGAACATTAGGTAAGCGAAGGGACATATACCGAGATTAAGACGAAAGAATGAAAACGATGATCCAACAGTCGGGTTGTTCGAAAAATGTGCCCAAAGTTGCTGCGACAAAATCCATTCTGACTATGACTTCGCGCGCGTCATGACGGAATTTTCGTCGAAATGCCCGAATCAACTGTGTATCGCATCGGGGACGAAAATGGCAAGCCTACGGGAGTACACTGACGGTCGCTGGTGACATGGAAGGCGGTGGGGTGCCACGTGCGGCGTTGGTGGGAGCCCCCCACCGTAGATGTTGCGTGGTGTACGCGTGCCTGTCCTGCACGCCTGCTGCTATTTCTTGGCACCCACAACATTGCTTCTCCTCTCATGCGAATGTGTATGCGCTGGTGGCCACGTAGGTCACCGTCGACGTGTGGTAGTGCCCATCGGTGGCGGCCTGGCCCGTCGCTGCAGCAGCAGCTACTGCCGGGTGTGGGTCATGCGGGAAAAGAGAGAGGAGTTGTCACGCCCCAGAACCAGAATACTGGAGAGCGGGGGAATGACTCAGCCAGCTACGTATTACGGGTAGATGAATACCGTATAATACGATCAATGTTGTCTAACCAGACGAGGGGGTACATACTACATAAAAGTCTTTCTATGGTCACTTTGCATCTATTGTCTCAATCATTCAATCAAGAAACAGTAATAAAGAACATGTAAGATAAAGCAGTAAGGCGTCCCAAACGCTCAGTCAAAATGTTCTTGAGATCTGGCTTTACAAAACATAGCCAGATGATATAGCAAGTGTACACAATTGTTATCAGCTGCAGTCTGACTTAGTTACAATTATGTAAAAGTAAGTACAAGACAATCCGACTAACATGTCGGTGCCAAACGGCTAAGTATAAAGTAAATGACAAAATGAGTGGTGAAGCAAGGAACCCACTCGAGTCCTCCTGCGATCATTCCTCTAGTATTGACCATCCTGGAGGTAGAAGTAAGCTGAGTCCTCGGGAACCGGCTTTAAATCTGGCCATGCAAAACCAGAGAGGTTAGACCTCTAATAGCAAGTACCATAAGGAAGGACGATATGAAGGACTAAACCAGTAAGTAAGAGAATATAATAATAGATCTCTGCTTGCTACTAGGATTCACATAACATCACGATACTTCGAACCAACCTCCCAACCAAACAAGGACAAAAGTTGGCCCGTCATGTCCTGACATTCTGATCATCCCAGTTAGGTAACATAGTAGTACAGTACACAAACAAATCATCTTGAATGGCCAATCAAATCCTACGGCTTGCTATTGTGAGTCCCAAGTTATCCTAGAATTATGCAATTAGGGATTCCTCAGTTCTTACTATGTGCGAGCAAGGCTAGTATATCCAGTCAATCAATTGTGCCATGCATGAATTAGACGAGTCCCAGCAGGACGCCCGTC
>JANAVB010043419.1:9146911-9166911 GCA_029216955.1 Iris pallida | reverse complement strand
GCCATTGATGACCGTGGAGAACCAAGAGTTGCTGATAGATCTCCACACTAAGTTGGTCCAATTCTCGGAGAAGCCGAATGCCCGGAAGACCCAGATTATAAATTGCCAATCCAGTCTTTCGTAGGCTTTCTCCATATCGATTTTGACTGCGATGTTGCCCTCTCTAGCTGGCAACTTCATACAGGTAATTAAATTTTGGGCTAGCATAATATTGTCCTGGATGTTCCTCCCACGAACAAAGCCGCTCTGCTCTTCAGAAATGATCTTGGGAAGGATCCCTGCCATTCTGGTAGCAATAATTTTGGATATGATCTTGTTGGTGAAAGTACACAGACTGATGGGTCGAAAGTCGCGAAAGGTCTCCGGGTTTACCTTTTTTGGGATGAGGATTAGCTTGGCACTGGAGATGGCTTTAGGGTAAGTGGCTCCTTGGAAGAATGCGATAGCCGCTTCGGTGATATCCTTCTTGATAATTTGCCAGCACTTGCGAAAGAAGACGCCCGAGAAACCGTCCGGCCCGGGAGCACTATGCTCGTTGAGGGCCCAAATCGCCTCTTTCACTTCCTGGATGGTGGGGGTGCGCTCGAGCTGGGCGTTGTCGGATTCATTGACGAGAGAGGGAATTTGGTCCAGGAAGGCGTTGTCTTTGTGGACCGTTTCTTTGGAGAATAATTTGGAATAGAAGTCCGTGGCAGCTGCCTGGATGCCTTTCTGGTCAGTGATGAGGTTCCCTCTCTCATCGGTGGTCTGGTGGATCACTAGCTTTTGTCTTCGGCCGTTGACGCAGGCATGGAAGTATTTCGAGTTTTTGTCCCCGTCGCTGTCCCATTTCAATCTAGCTTTTTTGCTTCCAGACGTTGCTCTCCATTTTTATTCTAAATTTGAGCATGGCTTTGGTGAGGTTGAGGGCGATCCTGGCTGTCGGAGAGTGATCTGATGCGAACCTGGCTTCGGCTTGGGTGACGTCGTCCTCAGCGACCCGGACGGCTTGAAAGATGTCCCCAAAAGCAAGTTTGCTCCAATTGGACAGGGCTTTCCTGGTAGCCTTGAGCTTATTGCTCAAGCGAGAAAGGGGGTTGGGAGAGTCCTCGCTATTCCACGCTTCCGCGACAATGTCCAAAAATTGGGGATGCTCGGTCCAGAGGTCGAGGAATTGGAAATTCATTTTGGATGGGTTAGTATTGTTTTTGACTTCCACAAGCAGCGGAGCGTGGTCGGATTCGGTGGAGTTGAGGTGAGACAGGTTGGTGGAGATCCCCATGCCGTGCCAAAGGATGTTTGTGAGGGCTCTGTCGAGACGAGAATACTGATGGCGATTGCCTTCTTGCATGTTGCACCAGGTAAAAGTGTTGCCGGTGAACTGGATCGGGGCTAGATTGGCGTTGAAAATAAAGTTGTTGAAGTCTTGCATGGCCGGGATGGGAGGGGGCCGGCCCCCGATTTTTTCGTCTCTACAGGTGAGCGCATTGAAGTCTCCAATACAAAGCTAAGGAGAATTGCAGTGGTTTTCGTGGATGTCGAGGAGATCGTTCCAGAGGTGTTTTCGCTCTAAGAAATCACAACTGCCGTGGACCGCCGAGATGATGGTGCGCTCAGGGAGCATGGGGTGGTCAATCCAGCAGGAGAGGGCTTGCCGAGTGTCCTGGATACACCCGATCGTGACATCTTTCGTACCAAGGATCCAAATGTCGTGTCTGCCTGTAATAGCCGTCGGGAGGTCGAGCTGCAGCTGGATGGACTTTAGTCTTTTGGGTAGAATTTTGGGTTCAATAATAATGAGGATGTCAATCTTATGGATTTTCTTAAGGCTGATGATTCTCCTGAGTGTTGGTTTGTTCCCCAGACCGCGAACATTCCATGATAGGATATTAATCCACTACAACAAAAAATCCTTTTAATGACGGCTAAAAAGCGTCATTAATGACGAACCATAACGCTTTTTTTTCACAGCAACCGTTATGAAAACGGGTGTTATAAATGTTTTTTAAAAGCGTCATAAAATAACCGTCATGAATAGTTTCTATAAAAACGTTATGAATAGTTAATATATAGTGCACAATTCAGAACAATTTTGAAACATCATGAATAGATAATATGTATAGGCTCAATGCAGCACATTTATAACACTTTATACTATTCAAATTAGCATATTCATAATGATGCTCTATACTGCACAGTATATATTACATTCCAAAAATTTAACATTATATATCACCATCTTTATTACATTTCTCAAAATAGAGTACATATCGACATCTTCATTACATTGAATATCCAAATACAGAATGTACCCAAAAAATAGGAATAAATCTCTCTTTTGCTAACCAAATTATTAGAAATATTTACTTAAGTAGTTTCTGACCATGGATCTTCTCTCTGCCATCTCTTGAAGATATCAGGAGTCCCAAAGAGAAGTAGTGTCGCAGCTGAGCGACGACTTGGTGCTGCTGCAACCGGTGCCGTCGTGGGAGAGCCTCATTCTCTGATCCCTTACTCTCGCCTGAACCCTCACCAGCGCCTGCATGCACCTCAGTGTCACGTTGTGCCCTTTTTACAAAAAATCGGAAATGTCAGTTTAGTACTTTAGTAATCAACGCTGAAATGTGAGCCTAGCAATCAACCTGGATTTTACCAAGCCAATAAATTAAAAAAAGTTAACAAAAATTTATATATTAGAAATCAAAATCGAAAATGCATAGTTAAGAAAGCATCACTTATTAGACTGACTGCACTTGGCGCAAATGGAGAATTGCTAAAAATAGAATGATATTAAAATGCCAACCAAATGGAGGTCTCATGTTCCAAATCCTCACCCCACCTATATCCACAATTTAGATGTTATCAAGTTAGAACCAGGTATAAATGACACATTATATTTGAAAGACCGAAAACTGGAAAGAAAAAAAAAACTTCAAGTCACTACAAAATTCAAGAGAAAAAAATCTATATAAAGAAAATGTTTGATGTGGAGATAAAGTAATCTAATTATATAATTATGCATGAGAAGAAAATTAGTCCTATGCTTAAATCATTAAAAATATCATAGTGAAATGAATATGTTATATATAGGTTAAAAATCTATTGATCTAGTAACATTAAAGAAATGAATATGTTATGAGCTTAGAGAGAGAAACTTATGTTAACTGGCATATCTAAGGTTTTTGATCTGAACTGAACAAAGAATAGATAGCAAATATCAGTGACTTTTACCAAAGAAATTCACTTATATATATATATATATATATATATATATATATATATATATATATATATATATATATATTTATATATTTATATATATATATATATATGCCTGCCAAGCTTTCACTTGAGAACATCTCCATATTCACTTATATTACTACATATGTGCAAACTTTCACTTCACTTGAGAACTCCAACATTCTCCATGTACACAAATCAAAGTACACGAGTACTTACTTATGCTAGCTAATTAATAAAGAAGCAAATAGAAAGGTTTAATGTAAAATGTATATATATATATAGTATATAACATACCTCTATATATTAATACCTGTTAAATGATGTTCTTGAACTTGTAGGATTATACATGGAGCAGTACTGTAGAAAACCCCATAAACGAATAATTTCGAGTATGAGCATAGAAAAGACTAGTTGTCAAGTGGTTTCTACAAAATGGAAACTTGTTTCACGTCTGAGCCAGACGGTTTTTTTTTTAAAAAGATTAATTTCAAGATGGCATAGATATTACTAATTTGGTATTGTTTCAGTAGTAATTATAAAGTGAGAGTATGATACCAATAGAAGTAGACAAAGTGGAAGATGGGGAGCATGCAGAAATTTGTAAGGACAAGGAGAAACAAGCTAAGGATACAAGGAAGCTAAAGCCAGAACCCTACTTTCTGGTACAAGAAAATGATGGGAAAACTCTGAAAAATCTCAGTGTCTGATCAACATATATCCAATGAAATCTTATGGCAGCAGACTTTTGCTTTCATGATGGGATTGGGCCTATGATACTTCTCCTATGAAACTTCAATCAATTGATAGATTGAATATTGACATTTCATTAATTGAACATCCAATCTCATCAATATCGTTGTCATCTAGCTAGCTTGCTTTTGCAGGAAGCATCGTGCAAAAATATTGGAAGGTTTGGTGGAGCAAAAATATACTTAAGTAAAACTTAAAGAGATGCATCATACAAAAAATAGAAAATAATTTGTGTCCATAACCTCTTGAGTAGAACTTACATTACTGGGAAAGGTTCTGGCTTCTAGTTCTAATCTCGTAAAAAGAACAAGAAAAAAAGAAGAAGAAGAAGATATGCATGGTAAAATCTGTCAATTAAATATTTGTCACTAGTAACAACAGAATATAAGCAACTTTGATCCTAGAGAGGAATAGTTGTCACTAGTAACAACAGAATATAAGCAATTTTGATCCTAGAGAGGAATAGTTGTCACTAGTAACAACAGAATATAAGCAATTTTGATCCTAGAGAGGAATAGTTGTCACTAGTAACAACAGAATATAAGCAATTTTGATCCTCTCCTCCATAGAATTAATCCATTCCTCTCTAGAATTCCTAGAGAGATCCCAACAAATAGACTAGTATATAAATCCACTTAAGTAGTAGAGATAGATTTTGATGTTGAATTTAGAGAAGAAGCCTTAACGAAATACATTGGCTAGTTTTTTTCCCTCTATATATAGCAGATGTTGATAATTAAGAAGGGAAAATGTATATACATACATATATGAAAATTGAGCCTGGAGTTACATAAGATGTCAATGTATGAAATTGAAACAGGCGGAATAAACAGAAAAAGGAAAGGATTATATCTACAACTATTATTTACCATTCATATATGGGTATATATATATATATATATATATATATATATATATATATATATACCTTGTAAAGTTTTAATAAATAAACAAAGAGAATATTACCATATAATTAATAATTGATGCAAAAAAGATGATGATGAGTGGAAAGATATACAATATAGCAGGTAATTAACATGTTTGGGAAGGAAGCAAATCCATGGATCGATATTCTTGTAAAGATATGTATGCAGCAATAAAAATAAAAATGGAAGAAGGAAGGAAGCATACCTTCTCGCGGGGCCGGCGCCGGCGACGTGCGTCCACGTCCTCCACCTGGTGGACCTCGCCGGCCGGGCCAGCTCCAGCCTCGTGGCGCACAGGAACAAGAAGGGCTTCATCAACCCCTCAGAGATGGCCCGCCTCCACAACGCCTTCATCTGCTACGAGCAGGACAACAGGGGTCTCGTGTCCGTTCAGCCCATGTTTCTTTTTTATTCGTATTGAATCTAAGAAGTTAGAAGAAATTCCTTACCAAAACGGGACCAGACCACGCCGGAGAGGAACGTCACGAACTCGCTACCTATTTTTTGTCGGGAGGAAGAAGAAATTAAAAACCCTAGCCCTAATTTTGAAGAGAACGGGCTCTAGGGTTAGGGTTTTGGAGTTGGGGGAAAGGAAGGAGAACGCTGCCGAAGTGGTGGCTCTGCACCGATAGCTCAGTCGCCGAAGGGTTGCTGCGTAGTCGAGCCCATCACCGGAGTAATTAAGGTTAGGGTTGAAAATTGGGGGAGAAGAGGTTTGAGGAGGAGAGTTGCTGCTCGGTTAGAAAATAGATGAGAAATGAATTTTCTCTCTCCTACTGAGCTTTTATACAGTGAAGGAATTACAAGTTTGCCACCGCTCTAAAATATTAATGACGGTTTGTTTTATAAACGTTATAAAAAGTCCAAAATTAGTCAAAACCGTCATAGAAAAAAGGTATTTTGAACTTTGATAACGCTTAGGTATCAGGCGTCATTAAAATTCCTTGTCGAGCGTCATTAATAGGTCTTTTTGTTGTAGTAATCATTTAGGGAGTCGTGGGGGGTTTGTTTAATCCGCTTGGCGGCGGATCTGGTTAGGATGGTTATAGAATCTGCAAGTCCTTTCCTAATTAAGACCCTGTTAACATTCTTAGCTGTGGTAGGATGATCACTAGTTGATTCCCCGTACAGGTCCGGGGGGGGACCGATCGATTCCCCGGCGGAGTCCAATATTGGGTCCTCTGGGGGGATAACTAAGGAATCACTGGAGCTCTCTATCAGAAGCATGGCTTGCTGGAGGGAAAATCCTGCCGCTAGAACCTGTTGGCCCCTCTGAACTAGATCCGGGCCTAAGATTGTAAGGGCTGCTTCGGTGGGGTCTTCGATGATGGGTTGGTGGTCCTCGTCGATAGAGACCATGGTCGCCTCTTCGACCTCCAAACAGGGGACCATGGTGCCGGTGTTTTCGACATGGGGGGGCTCTGAAGACGCTGGGGAAGCTGCCTCCTCCGAATCAAGAGCGTCGAATTTGTTGGATAGTGTGATGGCATGAGGGATGAGAGGGATCAACGCGTTGCTAGGGAGGTCGCTCTTGTCCGACATGCCTTCTCTGGAGTTGAATCGGATGTGAGAGTTGGGAAGGGGAAGAATGGGCCCCTGGGGAGTCCTCTCTTCTGTTTGCGCTTTGTCGTTCCGAGCTGGTTTCTTCTTGAGTTCAGGATGGAGGCGATGGCAATGTTTTGGGGTGTGGCCTCTTAGGTGGCAGTGGTTGCAGAACAAAATGTGGTTGTCGTAGAGGATTTGTTGGGTGTGGGTCCGGTTGCCCAGCTCTATCGAGATAAAGTTTGGTGGTTCTGAAGAAAGGTCGAGTTCCACACAAATTTTCGCGTAGTGAGCCTTGGTGAGGTTGCTTGTCTCTGGCGTCGTAGCCACGTACGTGCCAAAAGAGTTGGCAATACGCCTAAGTGCTGCTGGAACAAAGCAAATGAGGGGAAGATTGGACAGGGTCACCCAAGCGGCGACTTTCGGGGAGTCTTCTCTAGTGTTGAAGCTAGTCGACCACTTAATGATCTTCATCTGGTGGGAGTCGATCCTGCAAGTGCCTTTGGACCACATGGTCCGATGGTCAAGGTCTGAGGATAAGTGGAGAAGAATATGCCTCAGATCGGTGGGTGCTACTCGATATAGAGCCGTCAGCTTCCAGTTGGCAATCACCTCCTGCACTCTAGAGAGCTTGGGGCAACCGGATGAAAATTTAAGGATGAAGGAGTGGGGGAAAGATGATGACAACGAGGTAAGTTTCGAATCGAAGAAAGGAACTAAAGGTACTGGGGATTCCCGGGAGTACTCGATGTCCGGTAGGCGGACATCTGGAAAAATACGATTCTGATCGGAAGCCAGGTCTGGGCGCAGAATGGCGGCGTAGGATGCCGGGGCCGATCTGGAAAGATAGGGGCGCTCTGGAGAGGAGGAGAAGCGGGACGAGGGGAAGAGGGGGTGGGAGCCGCTGGGATGCCCGACCCAGGGGATGGGGAGGAGGGATAATGCTGGCCCGCGGAGAGCGGAGATGATACCGGCGCGATGGCCTCCCTGCAGGCAAAGGAAGGTGCTGGCGGCCCGCTGAAAGTCGGGGGCTAGCACCCGAAGCCGAGGAGCCAGGTACTGCCGCGGAGGAGGCACCAAGAGAACACAGGTCCACCGGGGGAGGGGGAGATCCGTCAGCTGGAGGAGAAGAAAACTGGGGGGGGCCGGGCCCGAAGACGTGAGGGGAGGGGGTGGGGGAAGGAGGGGAGAAGGAGGAGAGACAGGAGTGGGAGGGATGGCCGGAAGGGCCAGCACAGAACCCAACGACGAGGAGGTGATCGGGGGAACAATGGAGTGGGGTACGGTGGGAGCCGGGGGCTCGACGGGAGAGGGAGTAGGGAGGGATGGGGGAAAATACTCTTGGTGGGCAATACGCGCCTGGGGACAGACAGAATACGTAGAGAGAGAGAGAGGGGTCCCAATACGCGGCCAGCTGTCCCGCCAAAGAACCTCCAGGAGCGTAAAAAGCATGGCTGGCCATCTGTCCCGCGTAAGATACTCCAAGAGCGTAAAAAGCAGGGCGCATCTCACTGCTGAGACCCGCGTGGGAAGCATAGGGAAAACCGGAGTGGGTCCCACCGCTGTGAGCGTAATAAAATGGAGTAGGGCTAGCTGGCTGAGCGTAAAAAGATGGAGGGCTGATCTCATGATGGGACCATGAGCTGTCCCGACAGAGAGGCCAAGAGTAGGATGGACCACCACCTGCACCACAAGGGGGCACTCTACTCGATGAACCATCATCACGGAAAGAAAATTGAACGGGTAGAACGGGCGGCAAACAGAAGCCTGACGCCCGTGATAGATCCGCGCAAGGGGGGCCAGCCGGTCTCTCACCAGAAGCGACGCCTGAGGAAGGGGAAGAGCCAATCTGGAAGGACCACCTGGGGTCACTCCGGAGCGGGAGGGAAAGGGAAGGGGCTTGGGGGAGGAGCGGTGGAGAGATTCCTAATGCGTCGGGGTAGCTGATCTGTGACGAAGGGGAGGGGAAAAGGAGGGGCGGAAGGGGGGGACGAGCTCCAGAGGGAATGAGGGAAGAAGGATAGATGGAGGCTTGTTGGACCAAAGCCAACACCTCATCCGGCCAAGGGGGCGGCATGGCGGAGGGGTGGAGAAGGGGTAGCCGAGGAAGGGGAGAAGGGGAAGCTGGAGGAGCAAAGGGGTGGGGGAGTGCCGCCGGGCGCTGGCTGGGAACCACTGGCAGGGATCACCGGGGGGCTGGACACCCCCTAATCGCCCGAGAGCTCTCTAGAGAGACAATGAGAAAAATTATCTATATATATATATATATTATATATATATATATTTTATATAATAGGAGTAAATATCTACGAGTATTTATAAATAGTTTTTAAAATTAATTGTATATATATGTTTTAACTGTATATGATAATTATGTAGACGTATATATACATATAAAACCTTTCATTAAAACCTTATTTAACGATATTCATGCATTTAAATTCTAAGCATAAATATTTATATTTCAATATAGAATATATATATATATATATATATATATATATATATATATATATATATATATATATATATATATATATATATATATATATATATATGGCGCCACGTGCGACGTTGGTGGGCGCCCCCAACCGTAGCTATTTCGTGGTGTACGAGTGCCTATCCTGCACGCCTGCTGCAATTTCTTGGCACGTGCGGCGATGGTAGGTGCCCCCACCGTAGCTGTTTCGTGGTGTACGCATGCTTGTCCTGTACGCTTGCTGCTATTTTTTGGCACCCACAGCGTTGCTGCTCCTCTCACGCGACTGTGTGCGTGTTGCTGGCCATGTAGGTCTCCGTCGATGTGTGGTAGTGCCCATCGGTGGCGGCCTAGCCCGCCGCTGCAGCAGTAGCTACTGCCGGGTGTGGGTCATGCGAGGAAAGAGAGGGGAGTTTAGGGTTAAGAGTTTATAAGGATTTTTTAGCAGAAGGCTTATATATATATATATATATATATATATATATATATATATATATATATATATAAAATATATATATATATAATATGTTGCATGCCATATATATTCAGAAAATCATATATATATATATATATATATATATATATATATATATATATATATACACGTAGATATTTACACTTATATATATATATATATATATATATATATATATATATATATTATATATATAATATATATATATATATAAGTGTAAATATCTACGTGTATTTATAAATAGTATTTAAAATTAATTTGTATATATATGCTTTAACTATATATGATAATTATGTAGACGTACATATACATATAAACCTTTCATTAAAACCTTGTTTAACGATATTCATGCATTAAAATTCTAAGCATAAATATCTATATTTCAATATAGAATAAATAAATAAATAAATAAATAAATAAATATATATATATATATATATATATATATATATATATATATATATATATATATATATATATATATATATATATATATATATATATAGGAAAATTCTACAATACATCCGCTGGAAATGGATGTATCGATACATCCGAAATCTGGACCGTTGGATGTTAATCCAACGGTTCAGGTTTAATTCAGATAAAATAATACATGAGACATCATTTAATGCTGATTTAGACTTTTGACCTGTTGGTAACTTGCTTTAGCAGGTCATTCTTCACTTTAATTTTTTTAATGAACACCCTAAATTAACTTATATTTATTCTCTCAAAAGTCCATCCAATTTAATCTGAACCTTTTTTTTTTTTTGGTTACAGGCCATGGTAGTCGTGGTGGTGCTGGTGGTGGTGGAAAGAGAAACGGAGATGAAGAAGGAAATAAGAAACGGTTCAAATCGCATCAAACGTCGTCGAGCACCCCTAGAACAACGAGGAGTACCAGCTGCGCCGAGAAGAATCGGTCCGCTTCACGTCGGACGTCGTCGAGCCCTCCTCGAACAAGGAGAAGTACCAGCGGCGCCGCTCTAATTTTACTGCCCATGCCATTGTCTAAAATTTTATTTTTCATTTAACAATTTAATATTTTGTTAATAAAGCTACATGTCATGGTGGTGGTGGTGAACTGAGGAAACCTGCTTCTGAGGTCGGGCGGATTATTTTTTAACTTTTCTAAAGATAATATTTTCGAGGAGAATATTTTTTGGACAGAGAATAGCCATTCTCTTTGCTTTTAACACAGAGAATGGTACATTTAGGACGGAGAATGGTACATTTAGGACGGAGAATACGGCGAATTGCCATTCTCTTTGCTTTTAATATGGCGAATGGACGGTGAATACGGCGAATGGACGGAGAATAGCCATTCTCTTTGCTTTTATTATGGCGAATGGACGGTGAATACGACGAATGGACGGAGAATGGCCATTCTCTTTGCTTTTAATACGGCGAATGGAAGGAGAATGGTACATTTAGGACGGAGAATGGACGGAGAATACGGCGAATGACCATTCTCTTTGCTTTTAATACGGCGAATGGACGGTGAATACGGCGAATGGACGGAGAATGGCCATTCTCTTTGCTTTTAACACGGAGAATGGCCATTCTCTTTGCTTTTAATACAGCGAATGGACGAAGAATGGTACATTTAGGACGGAGAATGGTACATTTAGGAAGCCGACAAACGCTCGTTCTCTCAAATCTCTTCTTTGTGTAAATTAAATCCAAGGAGGACACATTCCCTAATTTTAATTATTGCTTAGCAGAGTCTGCTTAGTTGTTATAAAATTATGGTGTTGCTTCTGTGACACTTTCATCTTTAATCTCATGTTTTCTATGAATATGTGTTCTGTTTGATTTTGATTTAGTAATCTTTCCGTAATTAGTTTTTTTGTTTCATCTAACAATTTAATATTTTTGTTATAAATCTACAGGGCATGGTGGTGGTGGAAGGAGAAACGGAGATGAAGAAGAAAAGAAGAAGAAGTTCCGGTTCGCGGCGGACTTCGTCGAGTTCCTCAATCAAGCAGAATTAAACCTCTTATAGAGTTCCTTAATTGAAGTTGATCACGATAACCTTTTGTAATTTTTAAACGGATAGTAGAATCTTCCTCGAGCCCTCCTGAATCAAACGGCTAGTAGAATCTTCCTCGAGCCCTCCTTAATCAAACGGCTAGTAGATTGTTTGCTAGTCTCAAAATTTATTTGTCTTTCCATCTTCCTCAATTTTTGTACTTCTCTCTTGCTATATATACAATAGTTTTCTTGTTTCATAGTACTATTATTCATTCTGAAATACATAGAATAGTTTTCTGAAATACAATAGTTTTCTTGTTCTCAAGATGTCTACTCGTGTGGGGGGAAATGTAGAAGACGTAGAAGATTGGATTCCAAATCCAAATGAAACCTTCATTCCGTGTTTGTTGCGCAAGATTGAAGAACATCTGTCGACGATTTCAGCTGATTTTGCAAAGATAAAAATTGAACAAATGAAGTTATCTCGGCGTTTGGATAAGATTGAAGAATCTCCAGCTTTGAAGGAGGCATCTTCATCTGGAGCATTTAATATGTGAAGGTGGTTTCCGTTGTATCTTCTTCGACGAGGAGGACGTGGAGCTACAGTCTCGTAGTAAAGCATTGGACCGATTTCTCGCATTGAACGCTATAGAAGAAGAAGAAACTGACTTTAGCAGTCCTTCTAAAAGAATGCGTAGAAATTACATCCAGCCACCATCGAAAAATTTAATAAGGGGTTCAACCTCGAAGCCTAGCAATTGTACTAGTGTTTCTTCGAGATATTACGACTCTATTTTTGCAGATGATAGACCTGACGAGTAAGTAATATGAGATTTATTTAATTCCAATAGTTTTTTTCTCCTAATTTATTCGTTTCTTTTCTTAGTGAAATAATATCATCTTGCAACAAAAACTATGTGTCTCGGTGGGAGATGAAGACCTTAGCTCCTTTAACGAAAATTAGCAATGGGGTATGTATAGATAGTTATTTCTTCTTAGATGCCATCTATGTTTACTTCGATTCCATCGCTGACATTTTTAATGATTTATTCAGATGTAGGTATTGTCTCTGCTCTTCTCACCGGAGGAACGGAAAAGAACCTCCAATAAAGCTAATGTATGGTTTTTACCAATAAGGATGTCGGTTAGTGAGCATTTTATTCTTCAATGCATATGCATTAACAATTTTTCTCGTTTGTTTGTCCTTCGTAATGTATTAATTGATGTGTATGTAGAAAGCCACGTTACCTCCATCCATCAAAAGCCTCATGAATTATGGAAGAAGTTTAAATATTTTCAGGATTACATGGGGATCTTTAAGCACTTGTAAAGAGGTATTAATGTATTTATGTTTAAAATTAATCCTAATTTTTTAAAAATTTACTAATTTGTTTTACCTAATTATCCTGATTCAGATATACATACCCATTCATTTGGGCGAACACTATACTCTTGCAAGAGTTCTGGTTAAAAAAGGACTGTTGAAATTTGGGACTCACTTGCATCTAAAGATGATCTGATTCAAAGCAGAACAGTCAAAAAGAAATAGTAAGCTCATATTCATCAATTTTTATGAATTAGGTACAAGATACGCGGTATACTAATCCATATTGTATTCTGGTAATTGTAGGTTTCAAATTTGGATCTCTTTCTCGAAGAAGAGATTTTGAAGTTGAGAGATGCTAAGTTCAGCTTTTCTACTTTTGCAATAAATATCCTTCTTATGTTCCCGCCAAGGCAATTTAGTTGATTATGGGATTTTTGTAATATTCATGAAAGACCGATGTAGTCTAGACTACCGTTTTCTCGATGTAAGTCTGAAAATATGTCGTCAAAAACTTCTACTTTTAGAGCAATATTTTTGATGTTATTTTTATATGCAGTTTGATGCGGGAAAGGAAAGACGCAGAGCTGCTGAATGGATTACAACTTCAGAGCACAATGAAGAGCTAAAAAAGAAGTCCAATCTGAAAATGATTGAATATGGAAGACGATGATTTTTTTCTTCTTCTTTTATATCTAATGTATGGAAACCCTAATGTATTATGTTCTTGTTTGTTGAGTTGTAATGACATTTTTTTCAAATGGCTTCGATTTTTGATTAAGCAGAATTATTTTTGTCCTTCAAATTAATATAATTAAGCAGAAAGGAGTCTTTTGCCCTTCATCGAATGACATTTTTGCCCTTCTAATTAATTCAAAACACCCCCGAACCCTTTTATTAAAAAAAAACCGTTTCGAAGCTTCTTTTCCATACTCCACTCTGTACTCAAACCTAGGTCATTCTCCTCCAAAATCTTCAAACCTTCCTCCCCATTCGCAATATTCACACCATGTCGGCATCAGCGGCAGAATCATCACCGGCAGCATTACCAAATAGAGAAGATGCACCAGTTACAGAAAATCCAAAAGCGACAGACGGAGAAAAACGAAACCTATTCTAAGAAAGTTGCAAAAAGAAAAAGGAAACAGTTGCTAAACAAAAAGAAGTGCAAAAGAAGGTATAACTTTGATTTTATGTTCGCAAATTCTGTATATTACAAGGAAAATGACATTCTCCGTCATAAAACGTATTTGAATGTTAAATTCTATTCGCCGTTTAATTTGGAACAGATAATGTCATTCTCCGTCTAACTTGAAACGGAGAATGCCGTTCCCAGTGTTAAAACCCATAAGAATGGCCATTCTTGACCTAATTTTTGGTTTTTTTTGTTTGTAGAAAGAAAATCTGTCAGGAATAAGGATTCAAGACTTTTCGTTCTACCTTCAAGCCAATGCTAAATCTTATGGAGGAGGTCAATCGCGATGTTGACCGTTTGCCTGAGCCAGTTATTGGTTCCTTAAAGAATACCGGTTTCTGAAATTTTGTCGAGATTTCTACCAAAACAGAGTCCACGTCTCCGAAGTGGCCAAGGTAACGGAAGGGCTTGAGAATTTAATTGCAAGTTACACAGAAGAAGAAGATGGCGTCGGGTGCTTTAATTGATCACCACTGTTAAAATCGCGCCAAGCGTCAAGGATATGGCAGTCATATTCGGTCTACCGCTGAATGAATGAAGAAAGCGTTGATGATGTTTCTTACAGAAGATTGATAAAAGAAAAAAACAGCAGCCTACACCACCAGCATCATTGAGCCTGTGTAGAGATCACTTCACAAGATTGCTGGCAAATACTAAGGGCAAACACTCAGAAGTCACGAATAAGGAAGTGAGATACAAGTTCTTTGAATTGTTACGACGGCTCGTGGCAGAGATAACGCTGTTAATCCAGATGATTTGGCCAAGCTAATAATCTTCCACTTGTGCCAAACGTATTCTTCACAAAGTCTGGCGGTTCAAATTTGCCGTATAGATTCTTGGCCTTGGTAGACAGTGTGGACGTCATCAACAGTATATGCTGGCCAAGGTTAATCTGGCATATGTAATGGATAGCATAAAGAGGAGTAGAAGCAAAACTGAATAGGGGAATTACTCAATGGCTTTCCACAAATTGGAAGGTTGCACAATATATTTCCTCTATTGGTTTGCAGAACATAGTAAATTCAAGGAAAGGAAGTTCGCCCCAATTCATGATTACCCAAGATTTTTCACATGGAATGGGTACAAAATCTCAAACTTCCTCAAGACCGAATATCACAACGAAATGAGATCGAAGAAAATATTTGAAGATTGGTTATACCTGTTGGGGAAGAAGAAGGGCACAAAGAAGATGAGCCACCTATAGAAAAAGTTAAAAAAGAGGGAGAGGAAGAACAACAAGAAGCAGGTGGGGATAATTTGATACAACGGATACAACAGCATCATGAAATGGGCCCTGTGATGGACGACTCGGCAAAGGAATTGGAGGATTTGAGAAGACTTCATTCTGATATTCTTGCGCAGAATGAAGAACTCAAAGAAAAGTTAAAAGAGATGGAGGCACAAGGAGCGCAGTTACGTGCAGCAACTTTGAGAACGAGAAACTCAAAGAAAAGCTGAAAGAGCTCGAGGCACAAGAAGCACAACAACGTGCAGTCAACGTTGGATGGACGGCTCTGTGCATGAACTGGAGGATTGAGAAAGCGAATTCTGTTCTTAAATCAGAGCTACATGCACGAGGTAAAATCTTTTCTATTTAAATTTCTGATGTGTAATCTTCCAGGGGAATGACTATTCTTCGTGTACTATAACACGAAGAATAGTCATTCTCTCGTGTTATTTGAAACGGATAATTGCTATTCCCTATTATTTCGATACTGGAAAGGTTATTCTCCGTGTAATTCCAAATGGAGAATGCTATTCTCCGTATTATATTACACGAAGAATGTCATTTTTCATGTTAGGTTCACATCATACATTTCATTGTTGTTGTTTTATTTCAGTGCGAACAACCGAGCAACTCAGAGAAACAAATGAAAGGCTCGTTGAGGAGAAAAGGGAGCTTCAAAATAAAGTTGAATCGTTTAATATTGAAGCCAATGAAAAGGAGGGAAAATTAAAGATCTCAAAGCCATGCTTGTAGTACTTCAGAGTGAGGAGTTTCAAGCAACTACTGAACCTGCTGCTCCAAGAGAAGTCAGAAGAAGAGGAGGATCGGGGGGAAAGAGGTTAATAAAAGCAATACAGTTGGAGAGGCTAATAAAAGCGAAAGGTTAATGTCGCTCCGAAATCCCGAGAAGACTCTAAAATGGCTGAATTAAAGAAGAACCACGTCATACTAAGGGAATGCGATGAACTCTTACTTTGGAAATATGCGGATGAAGAGCTGAAGAAACAATACATCGACATCGTAATTCCCAGAAAGAATTCTCCAAGTATATCTGAACCCTTTTTCTCGTTTTTTCTAGATTTTTCACAATTATGTAATGAGAATCTATCTTATTAATTTAATCTAACTAAATTATGTGCAGTGATATGGTATACAAATTTTATCGAAAAGGATGAAAATGGAGTTTCAGTCCAGCTGTCGGCAGTAGACATGCAAGACATACTCAACTATGACGACATGGAGGCTGGCATACTGGACATAATAATAAGAAAGCTGAAAGAAATTCAAGGCAGTAAAAGGTGTGCCCCGTCTAGTTCGAAGGAGGTGCCATTGATCCAGAAAAAAAAGCGGCGCTCCAATCAAAGTGGTCTGCATTCATGACGGCCCACACATTGGTAAGAATTTAAACAGAAAAATCTATTCATGTGTACACGATAAAAAGACAGAAAAAAAATTACTCATGATATTGTGTATGTTTTTGGGAAACAGACCATCGTCCAACGTGCCAATGAAAAAACGCAAAACCCGGCGCCTTTGAAGACATCCAAACAGATTAGTAGACTTCGTCATGGGTTTGGAGGACGACATAGAGTTGCTATTCATCCCACTCTTTAAAGCAACCATCAAACACTATACTCTGCTCACATTCAACTTTATCTCCTACGACTGGACACACTACAACTCCTTGAGGTAAACCAGTACGATACGTGCAAGGTGGATGCAGAATTAATGAAGAAAAATAGAGCCTATCGTCAGGAAAAGTTAATATGATGAGGGAGAGATGCCGGCGAAGGAGTATGAGAGCAAAGTGCTGAATTGTTCTCTAAATTGCCCACAACAACGGGCACCCAACTGCCTCTTGTACACGGCGTATTATATGAATATGTTGACGACTCCTCCCTTCGAAATACCGGGAGGAAATGACAATGAAACTCACCAGAAGATTACAACGATGAGGTGTCATGGGCTAAGGAGTTGCTTTCAAGCAAATATATAAAACGAACCTAGCAATGACATTGTAAAACAACAATATAATTATGATAATTGGGCAAGGAACTTCTGTCTTTTATAAGCTCTGCTTTTATAATATAATCATTTTGAATTACATTTACATTGTCAAAACCACGAAAAGTTTGACTTTATTTACATATGAAACAACTCGAACACATGCGCCAAAAGGGCAGTCATTTTTATAATAAGATCTTCCAAATTCTGCCATTTATTGGCAAATTTAATAACTCGAACTCATGCGCCAAGCTGCAGTCACTTTTATTGTCATTAATACAATAAATCTGCCATTTATATGCCATTAATACCAATGAATTCTTTATTTATATGCCATTTATTCCTAATGAATCTGCCCCTTCGGATTATATTCTCCGTTTTAGTTGGAACGGAGAATGGAATTCTCCGTTTACTTGAAACGGAGAATAACTTTCGTTTAAATTAAATCGTTTGAGTATTCTATTCACCGTTTATGTCTGCTCTTCTGTTTTTATAATAAAATTCTTTTTGAGTTACATTTACATTGTGATAACTACGAAAAGTTTGACTTTTGAGTTACATGTACATTATGAAAGTCTGAATATACATAAAATCTACTATATCAAGAAAAAGTTGAATGTGAGCTGCGTGCGGGCATCGCAGAGCAATGGAACTCCTTGAGGCAAAGGAATTTCTTGAGGCAGTGAGTTCCTTTGCCTCAGTGAGTTCCTTTGCTCGGAGGATAAACGATGAAGTGACTTGCCTCAAGGAGTCACTACGGTTCCTATGCTTGACGATGCACGATGAATACCATCTACACGTGGACACGAACTAAAAGACGACAGAGAACAACACTCCTTCACAGATGAAGCTTTCAATTGAATTCCTTGAGGCAAATACTTCATCGTGCATCGTCAGAGTAATGGAACTCCCTGAACAAAGGAACTCCGTGCATAGTCAGAGCAATGGAACTCCATGGACAAAGGAACCGTGCATAGTCAGAGCGAATCAAAGTGCAAGCGCAATAAATCCAAACCACACTCTGTCGGAGCGCTCGCACTTTGATTCGCTCTGATATGCACGGAGTTCCTTTGTTCATGGAGTTCCATTGCTCTGACTATGCACAGAGTTCCTTTGTTCAGGGAGTTCCATTGCTCTGACGATGCACGATGAAGTTTTGCCTCAAGGAATTCAATTGAAAGCTTCATCTGTGAAGGGTGTTGTTCTCTGTCGTCTTTCAGTTCGTGTCCACGTGGTATTCATCGTGCATCGTCATAGCATAGGAACCGTTGGATGACTCCTTGAGGCAAGCCACTTCATCGTGAATCCTCCGAGCAAAGAGAACTTACTGAGGCAAAGAAACCACTGCCTCAAGGAATTCCTTGAGGCAGAGCATGTACAAAGCCATCCTTCTTCAACAAGGAACATGTCGAAGAAAAGATCTGGCTGGCGCTTCGACAGAGGGTGGAACGATAATAAACTCCAAACTCATGCACATCTCAGTTTAAGGACTTCACCACCGTGCACGTCGGACCAATGGAATACGTTGAAGAAATGAACTCCTGGCGGCAAAGGAACACCGTGCATAGTCCGAGCCAATCAACGTGCGGGGCGCTTCGACAGAGCGTGGGTGGCATAAATCCAAACCAGGCACATATCAGTCTTCTGAAGGACTTCACCACCAAAGCTTCTTCGAACGAGGAGGGATCGACAACAAGAGGAAAGAGTCTTGCCAAAGCGGGGGATCGGTAGAGTCCATCGCCACAGAAAAGCTAAGTGAGATGAGAACAAACTCTCTACACTACTGCCATTTATAGGCAGGAACAAACTCGACTCATGCGCCAAAAGGCAGCCACTTCGAATTCAATTCAATTAATTTCATCAATACCAATGCATCTGCCCCTTCTCAATTAAAGCTAAGTAAGACTAGAACAAACTCTTCCAACTACGGCCATCTATATGCCATTAATACCAATGAATCTTCCCTTCGAATTCTGCCAACTTTGATACACCCTACTGTATCAAGTTTTTTTGATACAGTAGGGGGTATCAAAGTTTTGATACCCCCTATGTATGACATATGGGCCCTTCCTGCTTTATAAAAGTGTACACATATATATAGACATAAATTTAATAGGCCCACAAAACTCTTTTCTAACAAAACTCTTTCAAAGTTTTGATACCCGATGTATGACATGTGGTCCCTCTTGCTTTGTAAACGTGTAAACATATATATATACACATTGAATTTTTGAGATGGCCACAGTTACATAGGTGCTTGTATCAAAGTTTTTTTCTTTAAAGGGCCCCATAATTAACTTACAAAAAAGTATAAATAAAACAAAATTTGTTATAGTCAAGATTGAACCAATGACCTCTTGAATACAAGTCTAGCAGTGTAACCACGACACCACAATAGCTTTCTCCGTATTATTAAACGGAGAATAACATTTCCGTTTTGAATTACACGGAGAATAGCATTCCCAGTGTTAAAAACAAATTAGAAGTCATTCTCCGTTTTAATTTAAACGGAGAATGATATCTCCGTTTCATTTGTAACGGAGAATGTATTTCCGTTTTGAACTTTACGGAGAATGCCGCCAGTATTAAAACGATGAGGATTCTATTCGTGTTTAATTTGGAATGGAGAACGGTATTCTCGTTATTTGAACGGAGAATAAGATTCCAGTGTTAAAAAAACACATTAGAATGTTCATTCTCGTTTTAATTTGAAACGGAGAATGAAATTCACCGTGTCATTTGAAACGGAGAATTTATTCTCGTTTTGAACTGCACGGAGAACATATTTTCTCCATTTTGATGTACTATGTTTTGAAATTGGAATTATGTTTTTCATTTTATCTAATTGTTTCTCAAACTTTGCATTGGAGAATATATTTTT
>JANAVB010043419.1:8974073-9130790 GCA_029216955.1 Iris pallida | reverse complement strand
AATGGCTAAGCCTTCATTGAAAAGGAAAGACGGGTTGGAACCGGAGATAGCCCGAATTCCTACAAAAGTGGGGTAGCCCTACCAAAGGTTCTGACTACAAAAGCCATAGAAAACATAAACCATTAAACGGATTTTTTTTTTGGACAGCAACAAAAAACTGAATTCAAAATTTAAATTTCAAAGGCCCAAAGTGGTCACGTGGGGGCGTTGGGCCCGAGAGCGGCACGCTGCCCTAGGGATGGGGCACACGTCACGAGTAGACACGCAGCGCGAGGGGCGCGAAGCCCGGGGATGGCGCGCGGCCCGGGGCAGGGGCCTCCAGCGAAGGGTGCCGGAGGCGGAGGGGTTGGAACCGACCTCAGGGGAGAGGGGAGGGGGGGCCGATCTCCAGCGCGGTCCGGAGAGGACGTCGGTCAGAGAGAAAGGAGAGGAGGGGGGGGTAAGGGGGGAGACGACCAGAAGCGGGGGCCGCGCGTCCAGAAGGGACGGGGGCCCGGCGCAGAACTCGAAGCGGAGGACGGGCGGGCCAGGAGCTGGGGAGGGGTGGTCCGGCGAGGGATCTCGAGGGAGGGGGGGTGGAGCACTGGCAAGGGGCGAGCAGGCCGGAGGAGGACCGCCGGGAAGGGAGCCGGAGAGGGGGGAGGGGGACGCGGCCTGAGAAGGGGGAGGAGGACCGCCAGGGGATGGGGTCGTCCCGAGGCGGTGGGCGCACAGCACGAGCGAGGGGGAGTCAGGGAGAGAGCCGGGGAAGAGGAGTCGGGGAGGCGCGCGAGGCGCCAACAGCCACAGGAGAGGGAACGGGTGACGGGGGAGGGGAGGGAGGGGGGCGCCAAGGGGAGGGAGCGGTTGCTCGACCTTCGGGCGTAGGCCGATCACTGGCTGAGAAGGGGGCCCTCCAGTATAAGCCGGAGGGAACGACGGAGGCCGGAGAACTGGGGGAGAGAGGCGCGGGGAGGAGACTTTCCGAGATCCGCCGCAGGGGGAGGAGAAGGGGGTGGGGCCACCGACGACTACGGGACCGGCGACAAGAGGGTGGGGGGAGGAATGACGGGGGGGGGGGCAGCCCAGGGCCACCGGGGGGCACAACCGGGGAGAGGGAGGACGTGGCCGAGTTTGGCCACCGGAGGGGGAGGAGGATGGGCGGTCGGGAGGGCTCAACCGCGGGGAGGAGTGAGGACGTGGCCGAGTTCGGCCACCGTCGGGGGGAGCGGGTGGTCTCCGTGGAGGGAAGAGGAGGCATCTCCGAGAGGGGGGGGGCGGGCGGTGAGCGTGCTGGAGCAGGGGGAGTCCCAGGCAGAGCTGCGCCCGGCCCCGGCGGAGGAGGGCTGGTGTCCGGGGGGGCACAGGTCTTCCTCCGACGAGCCCGGCGGCGCCGAGGGCGCCGACGATGGCGTGGGAGCCAAGGAGGGAGGGGAAAGGTGGGATGCCGCTCAGGGAGAGGATGATGACGGCAGGCCATGCGACAGGGCCCGGCCGGCGGGGAAAGGGGTCGGCCAGCCATCCGAACGGCCAGAGGAGAAGGAGGGGAGGGGGAGCGGCGAGCAGGGGGGGCTGCTGCTGCTCGACCCATCATATATATATATATATATATATATATATATATATATATATATATATAATATGTGCCTACCATATATATTCATAAAATCATATATATGTATATATATATATATATATATATATATATATATATATATATATATATATATATATATATATATATATATATACAATAGGAGTAAATATCCAAGAGTATTTTTAAATAGTATTTAATATATATACAATAGGAGTAAATATCCAAGAGTATTTTTAAATAGTATTTAAAATTAATTTGTATATATATTCTTTTACTATATATGATAATTATGTAGATGTTTATATACATATAAAACCTTTCATTAAAACCTTGTTTAAT
The DNA here is from genome assembly GCA_029216955.1 of Iris pallida. Classification (NCBI taxonomy): domain Eukaryota; kingdom Viridiplantae; phylum Streptophyta; class Magnoliopsida; order Asparagales; family Iridaceae; genus Iris; species Iris pallida. The sequence goes on along the minus strand of JANAVB010043419.1, from coordinate 9,128,875 downwards.
GATATTCATGCATTAAAATTCTATGCATAAATATTTATATTTCTAAATAAATATATATATATATATATTTTATATATATATATATATATATATATATATATATATATATATATATATATATATATTTATAATCATATCTTTACAACGTGGTACTTAAACCTAAAATATATATATATATATATATATATATATATATATATATATATATATATATATAAGGCTATAATCATATCTTTACAACGTGGTACTTAAACCTATCTGGCTCTATACATCCTAATAAATCCTGAATAATTCTACTGAACCATGGCAAGCCAACATGAATTCTAGCAGGTGGGGTTGGCTAGGTTAGGATCCACATATATTTTCTTGTTAAATCGAACTCGAAAAGTCAATAAATGGGTCTCACGTGCCCTTGGCAAATAAATATCACATGGGAACTCGATTGAGTGGCACACCCTTGGCATGTGTGTCGTAAACACAAAATTGGTCAAAACCATATATTGGGTCAAATGGTTTTGATTAATGTCTAGTCCCGAACTCAGGTTGAAAGTTAGGTCTAGAATTACGGTAATTAGTCAAATAGCTTACATTGACCCGAAGTTGTGCGAAGTCAAAAGAATGTTAGCCAACAAGTTTGGGTGGGACATGATATATCAAATTGAAGGTGGAAATGTCTGTTACAAAACTTATGAAAGACGTTTCGAAATATGGGCATGTCTTGTGCTCTAAAAATTAAAGCTACGAAAAAGTACATCTATAGTCATAGTTAAATTTAAAAATCTATTTTAATAAATAAAAAATCATCTAAAATAAATAAAAATAATCTTGAAAAATTAGGATCCTTACCATCTACCCACCTTAAAAGAATTTAGTACTCGAAATTAAAATAAGACTAACTAACATAGAACCGCGCTAGCGTAATTAGGAATTGTTAAAGGGATACGCTAGGCCACTATGGTGTCTCCTTATATCTCAAGTAATAATCAATCCTAAATAATTTAGTTTTGCAACATCACTATCGTAAAACTATAGATGGCTATCTCCAGTTGCTCCTCTTGGTACTGGCGGTCTTGCAATGATAATGTTGAAGGTTTGTCCTCCTAAGAGCATCATTAGTAAGGCCCATCCCATTTTCTAGATTCTAGATTTAGAATGTAGGAGCTCATTTTGTAGAATAATAAGTCTCCTCCCTAGTCCCAATTTCTATAATTTCGGTCTCAACCCATCCAGGGGTGCTAAGGGTTGGGCCTCCAAATTTCTAGATTCTAGATTGTAGAAACTCGTTTTGTAGAATAGTAAGTTCCAATTTAGAACCCAACTTTCTAGATTCTAAACTTTATATTTTTTTTTCCTTCATTAACTTTTGACCACACAATTTTTGGGACCGGAGCTCACTTTATCATTTCCTACTATTCTCATACAAATCCAACCCATTCTACATTTACCTTTTTTTTTTAAAAAAATTTGGGCTCCAAATTGCATTAGAGAGTCCCATCTACTAATGATGCTCTAACCATATTATTATCTCAATTATATAAGTCTCTTTTTATCTGACCGATCTAAACGATACCTACAATTCTGTCTAATCCTAACTACACAGCCGATATGGAATAATACTGAATAGGTTGGGTTACGGTACGTTAGGTTCTTTTCGTAGAGGGACAATCTCTGCACTAAAACTAACACTCTATTCTTGACCGAGTGACTACAATAAGGGCGTAACCTAGTATAATCATATATTTATTTCTATATTGAGAACGTCCACCCACCTTTGGTCACACTACTCCATCAAACAAATGTTGCCCAAAATTCTTATAACCCTTGCATACTAGTTGCAAAATCTATACCATCGGATATCTATGGCATATGGCATCTCTAATCCTCTCCTATCTATCAAGCAACCAAAATTCAATAAGCATACTAATATATACTAAAATTTAAGAATTTTTGTTAAATTCTATAGAGAATGATGATTCGTCACTCCGAATAGGAAGGAATGGGAAGCAATGGTACGAGAAAGCAAAGGAAGAATAGTTGAGAGCAATTATGAAGTTCAAGGATGGTAGAAAAATATCTAAAATAATTGCCAAGGCAGTCATAGATTGAGATTCCTAAGGGTTTAGTCATATTCGTAGGCCCATTCGGTACAGTAATGTAACCGAAATGGCTAACTCAACCTACATGGGCCACCAAAAAATATGTAACACATCAGTCCCAAAATACGTAGGACTAGGATACGTATACATGCCAGCTACGTATCAAGTGGACTCCAGCCCAATTCGAATACGTATAAGCCGTTTATATTGCATCTGAAATGGCAAGTCAACTATATCTCAATCCACATATAATACTCTCAAGTGGAAACCAATACAGTATTGCTGATCAAACAATAACGCACAAATGCCTCTTGAATATAAGTACAAAAATAGATAATTTGTAATAAGGTTGGCCAGACCTTAATATAATTATCTAAAGAAGTTCATGATAAAAAGAAAACCTTGTAAAGCTAGGCTCTACAGCTGAAATGTCATCATAAAATATTAAAGACGAAAGAATGATAAACATACAACTACCGACATGTGGATAAGGGAGATACTATCGCCCACAAATCTCTTCTTCTATTCTAGCAGTCTCGACAAATACCTGGAAGAAAACCAGCAATTGTTTCACTTAACAAAATATGCCGAACAAAAAGTTGGCTTTTGAAAAATAAAACGAGAAAAAGTACAAGAAGTACAAATTTGATTCTGGGAAAGTATTGCTATGGAAGTCTGATCTGTAAATGATCACTTTGTTCCTTGGACTATATGATGATGATAAAGATCACTGCTTGAAGTAGAACAACTTGGAAGAACTAAGTCACCAGAAAGGTATCGACGTACTTGGGCACTGATGGCGAGGCCGAATGCTTTCCTGCTTTGCTTCACTCTGTTCTGAAAGAAAGGTTGAAGAAGAATGCTCTGGGGAATCAAAATCTCAAAGTTCTGATCTCTATATTCTCTCCTGTCTCTGTCTATGTGTTGAGAAGAAAATATAAGTCTATTTATAGACTTGGGCTCTGGTGCGTAAAAGCTCAGCTAAAGTTCCGCCATTACGCTTACAACCGCCACCCACGATCAAAGTCATCCTCTGTATACGTTGACACGTGTCCCATCAATTCAGTAAGGATAGGATGCACGCACACACGTTCTTCGGGATGTGTGGCATAAAAGCCATGTAGGCAAACCACGTTCCAAATTGATCAGAAAGAATAGGGCGTAAACTAGCCCCAATGTGCTCTGAGCGTAAAGCAATAGATTGAGCGTAAAGTAGATTTAACGTAGGCTTCCCGCGTAAAGTGGTTATTAAGTAACCTTGAGCGTAAAAGATAGCTCAAATAGACTTTACGCACACGTCAACTGTTGAGCGTAAAAGCTCGTATAGTCTTCATGCGTAAAAGAAGCCATAGTGTGAGCGTAAATTAGCTCAATCTATATACTGAACGATAGCATTAGTCTCTGTATAAAACAAATCCCTTTGAATTCTGTGATACATGCCATCATTAAAATCTTCATGTCAGAGTTTGCATTAAATGCAAGACTTGACGGCTTTGTCCAGCGTAAAAGAGGATAGCCTGTCCTGGGCGTAAAATGATGGATGTAGACCCGAGCGTAAAAGCGGTTAGCCTGCTTAGGCGTAAAACCATTAGCCTCTCCTTGGCATAAAGGGGATCAATTTGAGTAGAATGATCTGTCACTTTGGCCCTTTCTGTGAAGCACTTTTTATGCTCCTACAGCAATAACCTAGAGAGATCACCAGATCCTCAAAGGGGCATAAAAAGCCTTACTGTAGCAATAGCGTAAAAGCCTTTGTGAAGCGCCGACGTAAAAGCCTTGCTGAAGAAATGGCGTAAAAAGCCTTTTCATATCACTGGCGTAAAAGCCTTTGTGAAGCGCCGGCGTAAAAGCCTTGTTGAAGAAATGGCGTAAAAAGCCTTATCATATCACTGGTGTAAAAGCCTTTGTGAAGCGTCGGCGTAAAAGCCTTGCTGAAGCAATGGCGTAAAAGCCTTTGTGAAGCACCGGCGTAAAAGTCTTGCTGAAGCAATGGCGTAAAAAGCCTTGTCATATCACTGGCGTAAAAGCCTTTGTGAAGCGCCGGCGTAAAAGCCTTGCTGAAGCAATGGCGTAAAAGCCTTCGTGAAGCACCGGCGTAAAAGCCTTGCTGAAGCAATGGCATAAAAAGCCTTGTTATATCACTGGCGTAAAAGCCTTTGTGAAGCGTCGGTGTAAAAGCCTTGCTGAAGCAATGGCGTAAAAGCTTTTGTGAAGCACCGGCGTAAAAGCCTTGTCATCTGTTTTTAGTCTGATGATACTTCTGTCTAAAACACTTTTTTCTTCATTGTTTTCTGCAGAAGCTTGGCTGAAGAGCTTTTTCAGAACTGGCATAGGTGACTTTGACGCTGTGAAGAGTGTTCTTCTGACATCAACATCAGGGAGCTCATGCGCTTTTGACGCACAAATCAGACAACTCAGAACTCTTCGTGGGATAGAAGGGTCTTCCTCTGATAGTAGGAAGAGCCTTTATACACGGAGAGTTGGATGGTGGAGTCAACTCTACCCCGAGAAATCGGGTAGTAGAGTTCCTTTCACGGCCGAACTAGGAATTGTATCCTAATGCTGGATACATTCTTATTCCCTCTGGAAGGCTGCTCCTAATCCACCAATTGTATTGGCAGCAATACGCCTTCAGGCTGTCATACTCTGGGGTTCTCTTCTTTTCTGAGAGAGAAGACCAGAGTTTGATTCCTGCTGTCCTAGTTGTCACTGGGGCTCAGACAGTCAGGAATTGCCACCAACAACGAACCCGTCAAAGAAGATCCGAAGAAGAAATAGATCTCCATTAGGTTATCATTGTATGCATAGAATGAAAATCCTAGATATAATAGATTTCCATTGTAAAGAAAAGTCTAAGAAATGTAATAGACTTTTATGGTGATATGAGAGTGGAAATGATAATTCTTCTATGTTCAATGATTTGTATCTATCTGGATGTAATATGGACATGATAGATAATGAAACCTTCTTTTCTGATTTAGAGTACACAATACTATCAGAGGTAATATGGACATGACAGTGTGTGAGAACTCAAAAGAAAATTAGATTGATTTCTATACAGATGTCAAATGGAAAATGATAGATAAGTAGGTAGATTTAGCATTTATCCAGAGGTTATGAAAACATGATAAATAATGAATCCCACTTTTTTAATCAATCGATAAAAAATAGAAGATTTAAAATCCCTCTCCCAGGAGACAAGAAGTTAGCTTAACCAAACCTTGGTAGCTGGGAAAACGGTGGACGAATCAACGTATTTCTTGGGAGTAGAAAGGACGATTCAATTCCTTAATTAAATGGATGAACCTGGTAACATGAACGGACGAGTCTTTTCGGAAATGAAAAGTTGTTCTCAATCTTCAAAGACCGGTTCATCAATAGTCCTCTTCTATAAATAGGCGAGAACTCTTCTGTAATTATTTCATTCTTATTTCTATTCCTCAATTGAAAATGTCTTCCGAGGATGTACAGCAAAAGAATGAAGTCTCCAGGAAAATTGAGGACATCACTGAGATGTGTCCCGTTGAGCCAACAGTGACAGGCCCGACTCAAGTAGGCAATAGCTCTTCTACGCCCAAGCCACCACAAGATGTCCTTGCATTCTTAGTAGAGTCAGGAAAAACTCCTGAAGAAGAAGCATTGAGGATGGCTGTCTGCAAATTTTTCGTGAGTTCAGGGAGCGATGCCTTCTATGCATTGGCTGACTATGTATTCAATAAGGAAGGGAATGGCCCTTGTCCTTAATCTTTTATCTTGAACAAAAATAATAATAAAAGAAGTTTTATTTTTGTTCTGTCTTCTCTTTTTATACATAGTATTTCTTAAGAAATTTGCCATTGATCGGCAGCATGAGTAGATCTCCATTGGATTTTGACAACCGATAGGCGCCATTGGAGAACACGGACTCAATTACATACGGGCCTTCCCATTTCGCTTGGAATTTCCTTTTGCTTTTGTGAGTCATCACCATTGGTCTTCGAACAGCTAATACAAGCTCACCAACCTTGAATACCCTCTCCTTGACTTTACGATTGAAAGTTCGAGATATACGGGCTTGATATAGCTCAATATGCTGTTGTGCTTGAAGACGCTTCTCGTCCAATCCTTCAAGTTCTTGAAGTCGTAAGCGATCATTATTCTCTGTAGTTAGCTCATTAGCAATAGCAATTCGAAAAGAAAGGATCTGGATTTCCAATGGAAGGACAGCTTCACATCCATAAACCAGTAAAAATAGTGTAAAACCAGTAGGAGTCCGGACCGTTGTTCGATATGCCCATAAACATTCTCCAAGCTTCTTATTCCAATCTCTTTTATTAGAAGAGACAAACTTTTTGAGAAGTTTAATGATCGTTTTGTTGAAGGCTTCAGCTAAACCATTAGCAGCTGGATTATAAGCTGTAGAAGCCAGATTTTGAATTCGATTCTTGTCACAGAATCGATAAAATACCTGACTGGCAAATTGTGGTCCATTGTCATGAATTATTCGTCGAGGAGTCCAGAAGCGATAAATGACATGATGTTTAATGAAGCTGATACATTAGATGTTTTTACTTCAGCAAGAGGAACTGCTTCTGCCCACTTCGAAAAGTAATCGGTTATAGCTAGTATAAACCGATGTCCTTTGACAGAAGGAGGGTTAATAGGACCAATGATGTCCATACCCCAAGCTTCGAAGGGCCAAGAGGCTGCTGTAGGATGTAGAAATTCAGAGGGCTGATGAATAAAATCAGCATGAATCTGACATGCTTTACATCTTCTGGCATAGTCTACAGCATCTGCTATCATAGAGGGCCAATAATACCCCATTCTTCGAATGCGATCTTGCAACTTTGGACCCGATTGATGAGCACCACAGACACCATCATGAGCTTCACGCAGTATTTGTTTGGCTTCACTTTCTGAGAGACAGCACAACAAGAGTCCGTCATATGAACGATGATATAGCATATGTAAAGACGAATCATAATAGAATCGAAACGATCGTCTCTTAATTGATGCAGCTTCTTTAGGATCTTCAGGCAAAATCCCATGAACTGCATAATCAATGAATGGAGTTCTCCAATCTTTCTGCTGGGAACTTGCCTCTGTAACATAACTTTGTTCAATATGCAGATTACTCTTCACACAGAATAAGTCTCGGTCCAACAAAGTAATTGTATTTTGCCTTCAGATTGGGATAGCCAAGTCTGCAGCTAAGCTGGCAAGAGCATCAGCCTCCACATTCTGAGAACGTGGTACAAATTCAATGAAGAATCCTTTGAATGAAAGGACCAACTCGATTACCACCTGATGATAGGGAACGAGATCAGGATTTCTGACTTCATAAGTCCCTCTAACTTGATTAACGATCAATTGAGAATCTCCATAAGCCTCTAAGAATTCAATACCCAATTGTTTCGCTACTTGGAGACCAATCAATAGAGCATTATATTCTGCTACATTGTTAGAGCATGGCTCATTAAGAGAATAGGCACGGTATATGACCATTTTATCAGGAGAAACCAAGACAATTCCTACCCCAGAGACAATATTGCCTTTAGGTCCCATGCGTGATGCTCCATCAAAATATAATTGCCATATATCATTCTTCAAAGTCATGTTACAATCCACCACTTCGTCTGGAATGTCTTCGTATAACTTTGAAGTTTCAGGTATAGGATGAGCAGCTAAGAAATCAGCTAACGCTTGGCCCTTCACTGACTTTTGAGGCACATAAACCATGTCATAAGGAGTGAGCAACATCGTCCAGGTAGCTAACCTGGAATTAAGAATGCTCGGTTTTCTCATCAATACCCGAATGGGATTTATTCTGGAGATGACATGAATAGTCTGTCCAGTAACATAATGCCTTGTCTTTTGGACGACAAAAACCAAAGCTAGACATTCCTTTTCCACAGGAGTATATCTATGTTCAGCTTCGACTATCATTCTGCTCAGATAATATATTGCTTGTTCATGACCCATATCACTTTTCTGTGCCAGAAGAGCGCCGAGTGAATGATCCAAGGCTCGAACATATAGCAAAAATGGTCTTCCTATCACCGGAGGTATTAGAACAGGCGGGTTTGTAAGATATTGCTTAATGTCATTGAAGGCTTTTTGACACGCTTCATCCCAGACGAAAGATACCCCTTTCTTTAATATACGGAAGAAAGGTTGACATCTCCCAGAAAGATTAGATATAAATCTTCTGATATAAGCAATACGACCTTGGAAGCCACGGAGTTCTTTCAAATTGCGTGGAGGACGCATTTCAAGAATTGCTTTGACTTTATCAGGATCAACATGGATACCCTGAGAAGTAATGATAAATCCTAAAAACTTGCTACTAGAAACCCCTAAGAAAGACTTAGTAGGGTTCATTTTCAATTGATGTTGGCGCATCAATTCAAATACTGTCTTCAAGTCCTGAATGTAATCATTCTTTGACCGACTTTTAACAGCAATGTCATCTACATAGCATTCAACTATTTTCCGTAGATGTTCTTGAAAGATATTGCTCATAGCCCGTTGATACGTGGCACCGGCGTTTTTAAGACCAAACGGCATAACCGTATAGCAGTAAACCCCAAGGGGTGTTCGAAAAGATGTATGCTTCTCATCTTCTGGATGCATCTTGATTTGATTGTATCCTGAGAATCCGTCCATGAAAGACATACGTTCAAAGCCGCATGTATTGTCTATCATGACATCAGTAATGGAAAGTAGAAATTCGTCCTTTGGACAAGCCGTATTAAGATCTCGGTAATCTATACAAACTCGGACTTTTCCATTCTTCTTCATAACAGGAACGATATTGGCCACCCAATCCGGGTGTTGTTCTTCACGAACAAAGCCACATGTAATCAGCTTTTTGACTTCTGCTTCAATTGCATCCATCATATCTGGTCTAAAGCGCCGTTGCTGTTGTTTTACAGGCTTGACATTAGGCAAAATGTTGAGTTTATGAGTAGCAATTTTAGGATCTAGCCCCGGCATATCCTCATAACTCCATGCAAAGATGTCAATGTAATTTTTGATCAGTTTTATCAGCTCTTCCTTTTCACCTTCAGAAAGATTCTTATTGATGAATATTGGTTTGGACGTAATTCCATCTCCAACATCAATCTGGATAACCTCATCTTCTGTAGGTGGCTGTCGCTGTTCAAAACGAAGTTCCCATTGAGTATCCATCTGTTGAGCCCAAGGATCATTCTCAAATGGCTCTGATTTATCATCGATTTGAACCATATTGACTGAGAATATCTGTCTAGATTTATCATATAAGAAATCTATGTTGTCTTTATATTGATGACTTTGATTATCAGAAGATAAAGTCATTCTCTCAATAAACTTGACAGCCATATACTCGAAAAGGAAATCTTCATTGATATCAAAAAGTACGGAATGATCAATATTTACATCATTTATAATCTGATTGTTACGCTTCGGATTAATCAACAGTGGACCATCATCCGTCTTCTGCGTAGATTTGCCAAGATTGACAATCAATGGTGATTCTGGATCATTCGTACAAGAAGTACGCCCTTTGACCTTGATCATAAAAGGTTGAACTTGGTTCTTAGCAGGAATATTTATTGATTCCTCAGATGAAGTTTGAGTTCTTCCTTTAACCTTGATTATTAAAGGTTGATCATTGACAGGTTGGGATTGGATTCGTCCCTTGACTATGATCTTCAAAGGATGCTCCTCTGGCGGATCTTCATTAATAGATTGATCCTCAGATGATGATTGATCTTCAGCTATGTCTGATATCACTTTCACATGCTCTTGTTTATAAAGCCTTAAATCAGAAAGTAGGCTTCGACACCCTTGAACGGATTAATATCAGCAAACTCAGTTTTCACAACTCCTTGGGAGTCCACATACTTGAAGCATTGGTGGAGAGTTGAAGGCACAATATTGTGCTCATGAATCCACGGTCTTCCAAGAAGAATATTGTAGGAGACATCTGAGTTGATAACATAGAAAGTTACCATAGTTCGAAGATCACCAATCTGAATCTGCAGACAAATCTTCCCCAGTGGTTAGCTCTTGCCAGAGTTAAAACCGACTATCGTAGTACTAGTGTAAGTCAGCTCACTAGTAGGAATCCTCAGGGGTCTTAGCATACTTTGAAGAATTATACTAATTGAAGACCCAGGATCAATGTAAATCCTGTCAATTTCAATGGATCCGATGTACCCAGTGTAGCACAGAGGCCTGTCATGCTTGTTGTGTTTCAATAGCATATCCTCTTGTGTAAAGGTGATGTTGGAAATTGCTTCCATCACACTATGACATTGCGGACATGACACTGGTATATTATCAGGGGTCTTGAGTTGAGCCAAGCATGAATCTGCTTGAAGTAAAGCTTCGCTCAAAGTCTCTCTACTTTCTCTGGAAAGACGAAGCAGTTCAAATATAGATAGTCTAGCCGGAGTATTGGCTAACTGAGCTAGAATGTCAAACTTGTAAGGCTTCATCGCCATCCCCTGACTAGAAGCAGACTTCAATGGGATATCAAAGCATACTGCCTTCTGTTTCCCTTTTTCAACCACAGACGGTTTAGCAGGAACATGAGAAGGTTGAACTGGTAGAGTTTCCACTACATCTTCTGCTTCTTTGGAGGATCCCTCATAGTCTTTGTGGTACTCTTTTCCAGATCTTGTACCAGCAAAAGTTTCTTCTTTAGACTCAGGAGAAGAAAGTACCATATTACAGGATTTAATCTTTCTTCCCTTAGCCTTCTTCTTATGAGGGTTGTTACGAGGAATTTCAGAACCCAATCCAGCAGTAGAATTTTGATTTTGAATTTGTAAAGGAAGACGTATTCCTTTATCATAATTCAAACCTTCTGTCTTTTGAAAGTCGTAATCCATCTTCTTCATGAGAAGGACAGATTGCTGACTATACAAGTGGATAGGCAGTAAACTTTGCACAGGTGTTTCAGAAAAGGAAGAAACCTCTGCAACTACAGGAGAATGAAGCATAGACGTCTCTGTAGTTAAGGGAGGAGAAGGATTCGGGATACGAGGAGAAATCCCTGTTGGAGCTTTTTCATAAGCAGCAAAGACTTGTTGTGCCCGGTATAAAGGAACACCATTCATAGCTAGCCACTGCTGATGAGTAAGCTTGAGCTTGGTAGGAGGAGCTAGACTTGGAGGACAGATGTTTAGTCCTTTCAGTCTATCTTCTAAAGGAAGGCCATCCCATAGATGATCCAAGTCATCAGGATCTGGAATAACATGAAAAATTATGTTGCAGGTTTTGACTTTCTTACCTTTCTTGGATTTTAAAGTTTTATCTTTATTTTCCAACTCAGGCACTAAGTCGGGATGTACCCACATGATTTCACCATTCTTCAATGTGAGCGGCAGCAATCCTGTATTTTTTTCCCTAGCAGGCAGGATATTCACGATCTTCATCGTCGCCTTCAGGATTGGGATAATTCCATCTGGGACTTGCTGTGGAGGAAAATCCCCGAACTGAAGATAAACCATATTGGTCGTAACCGTATGATAATCATTGGTTAAAGCGATGGCGCTGTCATTTATCAGTCCTTGGATCTTCTTTTTCAAGACATAGCAAGCACTGGTAGGATGATTAATGTATCTATGATAGATAAAGTATTTGGGATTTGTCAGTCAGATTCACCTCATTAGGCCTTTTTAGCTCTGGAATATGAAGTTTACCACTTTTCACCAGACATTGAAATATCCCTGGGATATCACTTTCATCAAAAGAGTATTCTTCCGTTGGCCTGAAAGATTCCTGATTATTTGGCGTCGTTTTGTTCTTGGAAAGATTGACCATAAGAGTATCTTTTCCTTTCACATTACGATTTCCAGGATTATTGCCAGGATTATTTTTCTTCCCTTTATCTTCTGAAGCGAAAATCATCCCGTGTTCACGAGCCAACCTACCATTGGTCTCGGCAGAAACTGCTGCTATGATAAACGAAGCCCAATCTGTGAATTAGGAACTCGTGAAGACAACAATGGATGGTCGCAGATTCATCTTGTATGTATCAATCAACGCTGAATCTGGCATACCAGGAGGCATTTTTAGAGTAGCCTGTCGGAAACGTTCAATGAACGTCCGAGTATCTTCTTTCTCCTTTTGCTTGATCTCTATCAAGGAGGACATGTTCATATCCATACCTCCTTCATAGAAGCGGGAGAGAAAAATTGCCTTGAATTCGTCAAAAGACGAAATAGAGTTATCGGGCAAGCTACGATACCAGTCATAAGCTGAACCCGTCAGGCACCCGATGAACACTCGAGTGAGAAGAGCATCATTTTTCTGCAAGTGTACAGTCATAATATCAAAGTAATTGATATATTGACTGGGAGATGCTTTTCCATCGAATAAAACCATGGATTGTGGCTTAAACTTCGGTGGAAAGGGTACATCATTCCAATGAGGAGGGTAAGGTTGCTTAATCCCAAACCTCTGGAGCTGATCTTTGTGCCTCAAAACTTTAAACTGTGCTTTGAGTTCACGCACTGCTTGAATGGCTTCACTGGTTTGAGAAAGCACATTTGATTGAGTAGTCGTTGGATGTACCATAACCCCCACTGGAGGTGGTACATCTTAAGGAATGATGGGATCCGGAGATGCAGAATTCTGATTAGCAGCAGGCTCTTGAATACTCAAAGGTATTTTAGCCCCTTGACTATCTTGAGTTTGTACTGCTACTGGCGCCGGTGTCACTACTGTCGGCTGAGCAGTTTGCTGATTCAAAATTATCTGATGCATGTTTTGCACCATATTAAGCATATCCTTCAGTAATTGCTCAACGGCAGTGAGACGTTGTTCTGTATTAGCAGACGACGTCTCTGGTTCATCACCAACAGCGTAGGACTCAACCTCCCTTGAAGATACAGAAGGATTTGTATAGAAGTACGAATCCACACTATCGGTATCAGACTCAAAAGATTGAGTATCCCCAGCTTCCGAATCAGAAGTCTGCAATTGTCTGTCTTCTTGACCGAGTGTTCTGATATACTCCTTCAAAGGAATCAAGAAGCCTATTGAACTGTTGTTGACCTGGAGTTTGGGACGTGTTCTGTCTCGGACGTCGTCCTCTGTTAGTATGAGATGCCATGTTGACTGACACATATGGCAGCTCATGCTCTTGGTCTTCAGCTTGATGTTGAGGTGCATTGAAAATCAATCGATCAAAAACTGACCGTTTTGAAGCTGAACAGCAACAGTTGATCACAACCTGGTGATATTCACAATGATGTTTTTGTTGGGGGAATATCACCGGAGATTGTCTATTCTTACGCTTTTGCATTAGCAATTCACGCAAGTCAGAAGGAGTGGATGAAGTATTCTTCTTTATTACATTTGGCGTAGAAAAACGTCTAGTTCCTTGTGTATAAAGAAGATTGCTGGCTACATTTGCAGAACCAAACTGTACATTTTTACACGTTTGGAGTTGTGTGCGTAAATCTTGAGATTTAGCACGCAGGACTCCATTTTCTTGGCGCGTAATTTGCAAGTTTAGTACTTTGCGTAAAGCAGTACAAGAAGGTTGTTGGTGTAGGACAGATGCTTTACCAACGACATTTTTACGCTGCACACGTTTGGGTACATTCACATTAGATGTGTGAACATCATTGTGAATTTCATCTACACTGTCATAGACAGGAGACTTACCTTTACGCATGGAGCGTAAAAATTGATTATCTACTACGTTACAAATGGGAGATTTTGTTTTACGCGAGGAGAGTAATTTATTTGGGCCTACCACGTCACCGACGGGAGACTGATTTTTACACTCAGAAGCACAAACTTTAGAGTCTGCCCCATTACGAATGGGAGACTCATTCTTATGTACTGAGCTTAAAATTTGGTTTTTACCCACTGAGCGTAAAACTTGATTCTTACGCAGTGGGCGTGAAACCTGATTATCTTTACCGTTACAAATGGGAGATAAATCGTCACACTTTGAGTGCAACTCTGAAGTAAGGACTGCCTCGTTACGAACGGGAGCCCCTACGACAGGAGTGGAAAGAATTTCCTTGTCATCAGAAGCAACAGAGAGATCAGAAACCACTTTGGATTTGGGAATCCAAACTTTTCGTGCTTTGCGAGACTTTTGAACATTGGAGTGGCGAGAACCACCCCCAGTTCGGAGCATTTCTTCATAGGCAGTCTGGTCGAAGTGCACAACCAGAGTCTTCTTGGTCGAACCGACCGAAACATCATCATATTGAGCAATCACCTCCTCGTCAGAGGAGAAGGTCGTCCCCAGCAGAGTCGCCATTTTGTTTCACTTAACAAAATATGCCGAACAAAAAGTTGGCTTTTGAAAAATAAAACGAGAAAAAGTACAAGAAGTACAAATTTGATTCTGGGAATGTATTGCTATGGAAGTCTGATCTGTAAATGATCACTTTGTTCCTTGGACCATATGATGATGATGAAGATCACTGCTTGAAGTAGAACAACTTGGAAGAACTAAGTCACCAGAAAGGTATCGACGCACTTGGGCACTGATGGCGAGGCCAAATGCTTTCCTGCTTTGCTTCACTCTGTTCTGAAAGAAAGGTTGAAGAAGAATGCTCTGGGGAATCAAAATCTCAAAGTTCTGATCTCTGTATTCTCTCCTGTCTCTGTCTGTGTGTTGAAAAGAAAATATAAGTCTATTTATAGACTTGGGCTCTGGTCCGTAAAAGCTCAGCTAAAGTTCCGCCATTACGCTTACAACCGCCACCCACGATCAAAGTCATCCTCTGTATACGTTGACACATGTCCCATCAATTCAGTAAGGATAGGATGCACGTACATACGTTCTTCGGGATGTGTGGCATAAAAGCCATGTAGGCAAACCACGTTCCAAATTGATCAGAAAGAATAGGGCGTAAAATAGCCCCAATGTGCTCTGAGCGTAAAGCAATAGATTGAGCGTAAAGTAGCTTTAACGTAGGCTTCCCGCGTAAAGTGGTTATTAAGTAACGTTGAGCGTAAAAGATAGCTCAAATAGACTTTACGCATACGTCAACTGTTGAGCGTAAAAGCTCGTATAGTCTTCATGCGTAAAAGAAGCCATAATGTGAGCGTAAAGTAGCTCAATCTCTATACTAAACGACAGCATTGGTCTCTGTATAAAACAAATCCCTTTGAATTCTGTGATACATGCCATCATTAAAATCTTCATGTCAGAGTTTGCATTAAATGCAAGACTTGACGGCTTTGTCCAGCGTAAAAGAGGATAGCCTGTCCTGGGCGTAAAACGATGGATGTAGACCCGAGCGTAAAAGCGGTTAGCCTGCTTAGGCGTAAAACCATTAGCCTCTCCTTGGCATAAAGGGGATCAATTTGAGTAGAATGATCTGTCACTTTGGCCCTTTCTGTGAAGCACTTTTTACGCTTCTACAGCAATACCTAGAGAGATCACCAGATCCTCAAAGGGACGTAGCAAGATACATAAAAACATGCCAAATATAATAGTAAATAACATGAATGGAAAGAAATAAAATAAAATATGAAATTAATCAACAAAGACGTCTTAATACCATAACGCCATAGGACGCTCCAAATCTCAAGACAAAAGATGAGTCTCTACTACCATAATGCCATAGGACACTCCCGATCCTAGAGACGGGATAACAGGTCGATAACAAGTCTCTAACACCGCAACGCAATGGGATGCTCCTAGTCCTAGAGATGGAACAATAAGTCTATACGGAGTGTCTATACCGTAACGCCATAGGATGCTCCCGATCTAGAGATAACATAGGTCAATGACTAGCAAGCGATCTCGGTTACAGGTCAAGTCAACTCAATTGAACGAAGGCTAAGTACTAGCAAATATCGTCCCGACACTCATATGAAATAAAGAGTAACATATGGAGAACAAATAAGGAATGTGCATACAAAATATAAAAAATAGCAGTATCAGAACATGAATAGCAGGTGACAAAATATGACTGAAAAGAAATACTAGTATAGAAAAGCTTGAAAATAAACTGTACAAGTAGGCAAGGTATACTTGCCTGGAGTTTTTTCCAATCTGAGCTGAGACTTCAGTACCCAAAGTCTATCCGAACTATCCATGAACCAATGAATCATACTTCGTGCAATATATATGAACCCCAAATCACAAACAAATATGTATTATTTACTAAATACCAATATGACTAACCAATCCTACCTAGAAAGCTTGGGTCATTCTAAGTCGTGTAATCCCTAGGTTACCTAGCCATTTATTAATCATACCATCTAGAACTAGGTTATACTAACCTCCATGATCATTTTTTGTTCATAATATGGATTTCAAACTCTAGGTTCAAATATTAAGTTTGTATCTCGTAATTCGTACAACAAAATCTATGATGCACGAATCGAGACAAGATGATCAACCACAAGGTTAAAAATCTTATCTTGTCGATCCATATGGTCATCTTGTCAATTTCAGCGATATAAGATCACTGGAATCGACTAATCTCAGTTTCGATGCACACATTCCGAAATACGAACATAATATAAATTAATTATAATTTGGTTATACTATAAAAGGGGAAATCTAACAGAAGTCGTCAGATAAAACAACAGACATCTCTAACATGTGCAAATTAGTCAAATTAGCTAGAATAGCCTACCAATAACTCCAATTTTGGACACAGAGGCAAAACGGTAATTTTAGGTCAAAATGGTGTGCGTCGTTGGACTCGCTTTGCACCAAAATCCACTTCGAAGCCATCGATCACAAACCTATAAACATCAATAAACAAGAAGAGAATGTTTTGATTACTGAAACCCTAGAAGTTGATCAAATTGATGAAGGAACCCTAATGAAATTAAGGAAAAAAAGAGAAATTTTGGCAGATTTTAGGGAGATTTTGTACCACACGTCCGACTACTTCTCCTCCATAGCAGTGGTGATGGTGCCGGTGAGGGTGGTGGTAGCAGAGGCCTAGCTTGAGATGGCGGCAGGGAGGTTGTGGGAGTGAAAGGAAAATGTCCCTAACTCTAGCTCGAGATGACTTCATAGTTTCGTAACATTTTTATTAGAGAAGGGGGGAAATAGAGGGGATGTGAAATTAAAGGAGGGAATCTGAAATGTTTGGAACACAATTTTTTTACATTCTATATCACACTTATAACCGTGACAAAAAACAAATGTAGAAGCATGGAAAATTTTCAGCAAATGAAGCCCCATGCGCCCAAGTCAGTGAAGCCCCATGCCTCCAGTCAGTGGAACTCCATGCACCCAGCCAACGAAGCTTCATGCGCCCAGTCAGTACAACTCCATGTGGCAAAGTCAAGTGTAGCTCCATGTGCCCAGTCAGTGAAGCTTCATGTGCCCAAGACTAGCTCCCAGAAAGGAGGGCGCATAGCCTGAGACACGGCTATGCGCCCAAGCCTGACTCAGTCAAAGCCATGATCAACACGTGCACCGAAGCACATGGCCACGTCGGTCTCCACGAGCAGTCATGCACTGAAGCATGCGGCCACGTCAACACCACGACCAAGCCACGATCTCGTAGCCTGTATGCGCCTACATCTAATGCGCCCAAACCAGGACTATACGCCCACATAAAAACCAGCGTGTTTCCTCATGTGGGCGCATAACATCATTCCAGCTCAAGAATGGCTATTAAAGGGGGGCCTCATCCCTCTTCAAAACAAAGAACGAAGAGCATTTTCAAGAGCCAAATTGCTACAGTTCTTGCCAGTGAGCCGAGAGTTAGCAATTTTCTTAGGTTTTCTTCCACTTTTGTAATCGGAGTGTCAATGGAGTAAAGGAGCAACTGCCGCTCGATCTCCATCGTCCCATTCCCCAGAATTCTTTTTTGTGCTCGGGGATCCTCAGTGCAGGATCTCTCAAGCGTACTCGATTTATGGTGCCTTGCGCCAATAAAAGAAAAGATAGCATTTTCTTCTTCTTTTTTTTGTGTGTGTCCACAAAAATGGCGACTCTGCTGGGAACTAACTTTTCTTCTAACGAGAAGGTGGTGATGCAATCCGATATCGACAAAGTGGAGAGTACTCAGAAGATGCTGATCTTAAAGTTCGATCAGCAGGCGTTCGAAGAGATGCTTTCGAGGGACGACTCTACTCTCTTAAAATCAGCGAAGCCAAACAATTCTCACAAGACTTGGCTTTCGAAGGCTCACTGTGCATATCCTGCTAGTGTCATAACAGATATACAGCTGGAGGACTCTGTCACAAGAGCGCATGACTCTGCCACAAAAGTTTCCCAAATGGAGAAGGCTCACATCGTTCCGGGCTCTACTTGCCCAGAGACTTCTTTTTCGCACACCCAACAACAGTGTGTTCAACACCCGAGACTTGGCAAAGAAAAATACTACGATGCCAAGAATCGGGGTGTGCGACTCTCTGGCCAAACCCGGCGAGGCTCACAAACGAAGGAGGGCAAACTGGAAGAAAATAGCGCTGCTCCACCAGGCATACGCCCAAGGCCATGCGTACAAGGGAGTGTTTGGGCACATAGCCCCAACCATAATACTTATGTCTTCAACAAGATGGGCATCCAGAGCCATGCACCCAAGGCTATGCGTCCAGGCTCTCTGGATCCATACTATGCGTCCACATCAAGGAGGCTCAAACATGCTGTCAAGGAGCATGCGCCCAAGGCCAGTCTCCAAGGCCTATGCGCCCACAACAAATACAGACCCCAACGCGTATAGCACGGGGCTGTCTTCAAGGACATCACAGAACTTAGGTGTGGGGGTTGCCCCTGCACATGAACTAAGTCTGGATGCGCCTACTCTCCTTACGAAGCCATATGCAAAGCTCGACGATGCATGCAACATGGGTTGTAAGGCAAAACTCCCTTCCGCTGACTTGCGCGACATGATAAATCATAAGCACAAAGCGAGGGAGAACATAATAATTTATAGTGCGCTTCCGTACACCAGTATTGTTATCAATTGTTGTTGCTCCAAAGCAACAAGAGTGCCTCAGAGAAAATCCATATTTCGACGGCTACACTTCTCTGACGACGAGAAGCCACTATGTGTTTCATCCAACATGGCTTCGTGGGGTCCTCCTTACGGTAGCCCCAATCAAAGACGGTGGACTACGAAACCAACTTTCTCTCTTAGCTCTGCAAGAAGAAGAAGGAGAAGTCTACCAACAGATGGCCAATAGGCTGTCGCATCCAAAGGAGTCTATATGGGCACTCGATCAAAAGCAAGACTCCGTATGGACGATGAAGATTCCCAAGCCAGGGGTAGCGTTCCCTCAGAATCTAAAGCAGATGACCCTCATACTGGGGGTAGCCTTCCAGAGGACAATGATCCCTCCGAATCCGATGGCAACTATCTACCTCCTCTACCTGAATATGAAGGACTTATCCACTTGGAGATAGATAGTATCAGCACCAGTTGCACTGCTTCCTCTATTCATCCTCACATACTATCTACATACATGGCAGACGGAAAAAGACCTAAAGAAGTCGGTGACCAGACTAGCAAACGACTAGAGGGTCTCGAAACAGCATTTGCCAAGATCACTGATATGCTTACCAGTATCATGGCAGTTCAAGCTGCTGGGGCTGTTCCTCTACCTCAACAAAATGCCTCGGCCCATATTAGTTCGGCTCACAGCAACAACCCTCCTTCACTATAAAAGGAGTATCATTCCTTTGTGCCTCCTCCAAATCTTACAAATGTCGGGGGTGGACCTTCGCCAACAACGTCTGACAACCGTTCAGCAGCCATTTTCCAATACCTGTTCAATCAACAGGATGTAATTGATTCCTTGGTCGCTCGCCTCGATACCATCTCACACAAAGACGACCTTCAGAAGATGGGGATATCTCAACCATATCCTCCTGAATGGGTGAATGCTACTTGTCCTCCTAACTACAAGCCGCTGAGGCTGAACTCATTTGACGGTTTGACTTCTCCTCGTCAGCACATGACGTACTTCAACACGCAGACTCTGCACTTGCCCAGAGATGATCCGTTCCTGTCGAAGCTATTTATTAGTACCTTGCAGGGGGTAGCCTTCGAATGGTTCTGCAGTCTGCCTGACGGGTGTATCAATTCATTGAATGACTTGGAGAGGTTATTCCTCAACAGGTTTTACGAGAGTGGCATGCATGTTAGTATGTCCATCCTCATCGAGACCAAGCAAAGGAGGACTGAGTCTGTCATCGCCTTTATCGAACGCTTCAGGCGGCTAGCACTGAAGATGCCCTTCGACATACCAGACTCAGATACTTGTCGACATCACTTTCTTTCTATAGTAAAGTTTTGTCTAGGTATACATAAGTATGATACATGGCCTACTTTTATTGCAGCCGCTGATGCTGCTGAAAATGACGTTCCTAACTTGGAACTATTGCGGTTGAAGACACCCAAATCCAAAGACAAGGGTAAGCATCCTCAAACTATCCCTGTTCGTGGGGGTAAAGGGAAAGAAGTCCTGAAAGTCGACACATCCAAAGGAGCTTCCAATTCTCAGGGCGCCTCCGACAAGCCTAAGGAGACCTTCTCCTTCGACGAAGACGATGTCATTACCATCTTCCACACATTGACAAAGGGCAATAAGCTGACATTGTCTCCACTACGATGTCCTACAGAGGCGAGCTAACTCATTGATCCCAAGTACTGTCTCTATCATCAGTACGTGCATCACTCCACCAAGGTCTGCATCATCCGGAAGAAGAAGATACAACAGCTTATCGATAGCCAAGATCAACCTCGAAGCTAAAGATAAGGTCGTATCTGATAACATGATCTCTCTTCAGTTTGGCGACTTTTCTCCTACAGAAGTCCCAGACGGCGTGGTCCCGATCCCCAAGGCGATGATAGAAGTCGTCAACCTACCACCAGCTCACAACTCGACCATGGTCCCACTCACAACTGAACATGGTGAGATCATGTGGGTCCACCCGGACCTTGTCCAAGAAGTGACGCAGGGGGTAGCATCTCCCAAAGCAAGAAGGGCTAAGAAATTTAAGCCATGCCATATGGTATCCTCTCCCATCTACGAGGTTCTATCTGGCGAGACGCGATCGGGGAAGACTTATCTTCGGACGTACGATCCCGCACAAGAAGAAGTAGTACCTCCTCAAGCTCCTGCTGCCCCCACAAGCTCAGAAGCCGGCCCATCCAAGCCTCAAACCACGGACAAATCCAAGCAGAAGGTGTCACGACCCACACCCGCTTTTCGGACGCGAGCTCGTGAGCAAGCCAGCTACGAATCAGCGAACTCCAGCCCGACTCAAAAATGTAAACGCTGTCACGACGAGGGTAAGCTACCAAATCAAGGCAAACAAATCTATATCTCAATCCACAATAAGAATAATAAACATGAATGGACACTATAGGTCGTGGTCTGCATCCCATTAGCATATTGTCCGATTAGACTCCAAGAATGATATGAGTCTATAAAATAAGCAGAATATATCATGGTATGGAATATAAAGCACGAGAGGATAATAAAGAAATATCATAAGCAAATACCTGTATTCCTGCAGGTGTAATCACTACCATCATGAGCCGCTAACTAACTCCATGCAAACAACTACCTGAAGAGATCATCAGGTCCTCAGAGGACATAGCAAGATACATAAAATATGCCTATCTAACAGTTTAATCATGCAAAAATATAAATAGGATATAAACATGAACTAGACATGAGACTGACATGTGGCTACTGACAGGTAACTATGAACACGGATACGGGATGAACTATGTATAATGAACTGCTGGAAAAAACAAGTAAAGAAGAGATCAATGTAATACCAACCCTCGCCCCGAATGTGGACTCGTAGGTCAGTTTCAAGACAAGTCACCCTCGCCCCGTGTGTGGACTCGCAGGTGTAATGGACAACCCTCGTCCCGTATGTGGACTCGCAGGTTGTGGGAACTATACAGGAATAGCAGTTCAATTACACATACTTGCAGACACGACTCAGTCAAGATACAGGTGATGACATGGTACAACTCAGTCATGACACAGGTAAGAACTACTCTAGTATGAACCATAATGTGAATCAAGCCTGGTGTAACTATGCTATCAAGTCAGAAAATACTGATATACAAGCAAGACAATAAACTAGTAAACATGGTATCATATAAATCTATAGCAACTAAGGTAACTAAAGATAACATACTAAAATAGATGAAGTATAAGCATGAAAATGAACTGTAGAGGGAGGCAAGGTATACTTGTCTGGTGGTAGCACGAAGAGCCAACAATAAACCGTCAACCGGTAAGCCAAATAAGTCCAAATCTCACAACTGTCTCCGAAAGCTAAAACAAATATTGCCAACATTCTCAGAATAGTCAAATTAGCGAGGATTGCCTATCCTTAAGTCCAATTCTGAACACAGGAGCAAAACGATAATTTTGGGCAAAAACGGTGTCCACCGTTGGACCCGCTTTGCACCAAAAAGTGTGCCAGAGCCAACGGTCTCTAAAGTCGTCAAACTATATGTCTACGAATTTGTTTTGATGATACGAACCCAATCGTATGTCCAGAGTTGGATTTCGGTAGGCCGTACAAAAAAAACCCCGTTGAATTGGATCGTGGGGCCCGCGAAACGGCGATCCAATCAACTATCTTAGAATCGGACCATGCTTGGCATATAGGACCAAAAAAATGATACGGTCCTGCTGGCACAAGTTTCGTCTCGATCTGACGAACGTGCACGAAGTAATTGGGGAATTTGCACAGTAGCCGGTACGGTAAATTTCGACGGATACGGATCAAATTCGTCGCGCACACGCGACCAATTTAAATTCCATCAAAGCCCACACGTCCATGAAGCCGTTACGCACCTTTCGATGCTTTCGGTTTGCGACCATGTCACCCGGTTTGGCGGGACGCACGTCGTATCGAAGGTTTTCGCGTTTTCAAAAAATAGTTTTTCGGTAAACTTCGGGATTCAATTTCTCAACACGTAGTCAATGATTTCCAAATACACAAAAAGGGTCGGGAAGTGCTATATGTTGTTAACAAAAATTATTCAGATTGGTTTTAGAAAATATTCTTGGATTGGCAAATTTTTGCCTTCCAAAGTAGGGTGTCCAAGTACGAAATCTGCTTGATTTCGAGTAATCAAATGCCAGTTTTGGCTTCGATTTCTGGGATAATACAAAGCATCAACAATCGAAGTGTTTGTGAGTTATATAGTCGTATAGATGGTCTTCGTACCTGTGAAGACGGAACGCAAAACGGTGGAGCGTGCGGCGCGGGAGTCGGGCGCGAAGTCGGGGTCGGGCAACGTGGCTGCTGTCGGTTTTTCGTATTCTTTGCACGCGTGCACCGCATCCGTACGGCCGTGGCTGCACACTACGGCGTCCAGGGTGGCGCGAGGTTGTCAGGGTGTTGGGAAGGCGCTGAGCAGCGGTGTTACGGTTTTCCTCTAATTTCAATTCCTCGACTTCTTTATATATACACTCGACGTGTATATGCTGCTATCGGCTCGGGTTCAGGGGGGTTCCACCTGGGAATTTACTAATGCTGCTGTTTGGGGAAGTTCTGGATGTGGCCTGTGGGCCTAATAGCCCGAATGGGTTTGGTTGGCTGAGCTTGGTCTGGGGCTGTTTTCTTTTCCTTTTTCTTTTTCTATTTCTTTTTATTTCCATATATATATATTTTTTTATTTTTTTTTTTATTTTTTATTTCCATATATATATATATATATATATATATATATATTCCCATATACGTATACATATACTATATATATTTATATATACACACACATATATATATCTTATACACACACAAATACATATATATATTTACCACAGACAAATCCAAGCAGAAGGAGACACGGTTTGACAAATCTTTAAAGGCGCCAGCTCCCGAAGGCATGGATCGGCCCTACAACTTTGACATATTGGCTCAGCTAGCCAATACACCTGCTAGGTTGTCTCTGTTCGATCTACTGTGACTCTCCAAAGAAATACGGAAGGCCTTAAGTGAGGCATTACTACACGCCGACTCTCACCTCGCTGAAGTCAAAGCCCCCGCTGAAGATCCTTTCTTCTGTCTCCACTGCCACAGTACTATGGAAGTGGTGCCCAACATCACATTCTCACAGGAGGACATGCTACTCAAGAATAATCGTCATGATAGACCCCTGTACTATACATGGTATATCGAGACGATCAAGGTGGACCGCATGCACATCGATCCAGGATCCTCCCTCAGCATTATTCCTAGAAATTTGCTTCAAATTCTAGGAATCCCTCTGCACAAGCTGTCCACAACCAACACAACTATCATGGCTTTCAATGCTGGTCGAAGCCATCCACTGGGCAAGATCCGTCTCAAATGCCAGATCGGTGATCTCCGAATGGAGGTTTCCTGCTATGTGATCGATGCCAATGTATCATACAACGTCTTGTTGGGACGTCCATGGATACACGAGAACATGATCGTTCTTCCACACTTCAAAAATGCTTCAAGTACGTCAACAGCGACGGTGTCGTAAAGACGGAGTTTGCCGATGTCGATCCTTTCAAGGGCATCGAAGCTTAATATGGAGATTCGATACTTTACCAATCTCAAACCCCAAGGATGACGGCAACGAAGCTGACAATGAAGCTGAAGCAAGTCCATCCTCCAATGGTTCCTTGGTTATCTGAGTCAAAGGACGTACTACTCCAAAAATTACTCCGAAGCCTCTCACAATCTAGGTGAAAAAGAAGAACCCTGACAAGGTCAAGCTACTGACTATCACTCTCAACAAGACACCCCAGAAGGAACCTACTGATGCCCGTTCCCCCAATCCTAAAGAATTACCCTACGTGGTTGTAAACTCCCTAAATTTCTACTATAATTTTTTTTAATATATTTATTTATTTTGTGCTTCGTATCTGTACGTCGCATACAAGTTCACATTATCGTATTTGCGTATGTATACAGCTGGCATGATACGTGTCTAGTCCCAAGTATTTTGGGACTGAGGCGTTATAGTGGTGAACTCGGCCAAGACTGTGGCTTCCCTTCCAGATGATGTTCCTCTCAATGAGTATATCAATACTCATAATGATGTACCTTTGGTGGATGATGTTATCCCCGAAAAAGAACTTGCATATTTTCTTAGTAAAGGTTTATCTTTGAATTACTTCGATGTCTATCAATCTGTAAACCACTACATAGATACGATATACGCTCTAGAGAACGGCATAGGACCACACCTCTGCATGTCGGTCACAATACCTCACCTGCGAGAAAAAGTTTATCCTGAAGATATCCTCTACTTCATCGTTCCAGCCAGAAAGAAAGATGAAGAGCTAATCATTTTTGGTCGTATAATTAGCGAGAGAAAGTTCATTCCAGACTCTACTTCTCCCAAACACAACACAGAAGCTGACTATGATTCTGGGAAAATGCAACTTTTTCGGTATAGTTGGCAGGCCAAGAACATCATCCAGAACATGGGATATTACATCAAAAGCGACAAAGGGCTAAATTATGGCCGAGGTCGACGGTTGCCAATACGACACTTTGCTCCCCCCGGCAAACCCGTTAACTATTATCAACGAAACGATGTTGGTTTGGGCTATGTCTCTCCTCCAACAACTCCCGAAAGATCAGATGATGAAGTAGATTGTTGTTCTCATTCTTCTGATTCCTCCCTCTGGGACTCAGACTCCAGAATCGGCGACTTGTTCAAAGCAACTCTGTCCATCAACATGGTTTTCGTCGACCAAATTACAGACGATGTCCAATCAATTGAACTCGAACAATGGGCTCAAAAGATGGACACCAGGTGGGAGCTGCACTTCGAACAACGGGAACCACCTACCGAAGACGAAGTCATTCAAGTCAATCTAGGAGACGAAGTGTCGCGCCCCAGAACCAGAATACTAGAGAGCGGGGGCATACATAGCCAGCTACATATATTGAAATAGAATACATCTCAACTATACGGTCACGGCTGTCTAGATATGAGGGTTTACTACAAGCCAACGGTCTCTTATGGTCAAGCCTATTGTCTCAATCTCAAGCAAGTAATATGATCACAAGATGTTTGACCACCAAATATACAATAAAAGGCGTCCCCAATATTACATATCAGCTGATCATGAAGCTAGTCGTTCAAAATACGAAGACTAGCAAGAGTTTAAGTCATACATGATCAACCCTAGGATTTGTCAATCATGCTACAGCCCGTAGGCAGACAGTAAATAAAGTTGCAAACGAGCTAACACTTGCTCGGCGGCTAAACGCCTCAAAAGAATATTTTTACAAGGGAGTGGGAAAGCAAAATAAAACCCACTCGTTGCCGGGATTCCTTCTAGTGTTCACCATCTGGCAGGAAGGTTGGGAGATCCTCGGTAGCTGCTCCGAAATCTGGCCATACAAAACCAGCTGGGTCAGACCCCAGAAAGAGCAAGTGCCACAAAGGAGGCTTCACTTAAGAACTAAAACCAACATGTCAGCACATAAGGTCATAGGTGAAATAACATAAGACATGAGTTAAAGAAAATATGATGATAAACGATAAGATAACTAAAGGACTATTTCGGTAACCAAGATACAACCCGTAAACCAAACAAGGACCGGGGTTGTAACCCTTCACCTGAACAGAACTTAGCCTCGAACCAATTATCGATAAAGTAAAGCATAAACAAGCATGTCCGGAGATATCCATGTACCGGATCTAGGCAAGACTAGACAAGATAGGACTCCATCCATCATTCACGGCCAAGCAAAGAGTACGGCTTGATACTTAACTAACTAGGGTTATCACAAGCTTAGTTACTAGCAAGATACAATGAGGTACGCCTATGGCCACAAGCCCTGCAGACTATCCAGGTTATCCAGACGCAAGGTTCAAGCTTAGAGTTATCATGCCTTGTTAGGTGACTTGGATGCAACACATGACAGTGTGCATAGTAATCATTTCAGGTAGTGCCCCACATAACAGTGAGCTGGAAATGTGCCCTACTCGTCGGCAGGCTACAAGTCCATCAAGGAAGGCGCCCAGATAACGGGATTGCTTGTAGCCGGAATACCTCTCTATATGCTCTACTTGATCAATCTAGTCATTAACCTAGTCAGATTCGGTATGAATCCCTGACCGTGGTAACCAGGGATACATGTCCTAGACATGATGCGAGACAAGACTGGTTGCTTATACAAGCATATTCAATACAATCACCCACGGTGTCAAGAATTCACTTAGCATGTCAGGTTAGCCGTCGCAACTGCGGTAAAGAGTAAACATGTCATGTCAAGAGTACTAGTCAGGAGTGCGCCACCACGGGCCACTACCAAGAATCAAGAGTATACATGCCAGGTTTACCATCAAGTCCAGAGTGCTAGTCATGAGTGCACCTCTACGGGCCACTATCAAGAATCAAGACAGGTCCAGGTCATCGTGTAATACCGGGAACAAGGTCAAACCTATCAGTCACAAGAAGTCACATACCCAAATCGTGACATGGATATCAAGTCGGGTTGCTTATCAAGATTACTTATCAAGGCATGGGTGCGTCACAACGGTGTAGGGTGTGAAAAATACTGATACACTGACATAAGACCAAGTCAGCTAAAGGCCATACGCTCAGTGCAAAAGTCATACGCTCAGTGCAAATGTCATACACTCAGTGCAAATTTATCAGTTATTGGGAGATATGGCGTATTCGAGAAGATTGAGGACAGCCACGTGTCTACTTCCCCAGTTATACGACTCCTCATCAAGGCAGCGTATGGACTCCATACGACTCCTCTTCAAGGCAGCATATGTACTCCATACGACTCCTCATCAAGGCAGCGTATGAGGTTCATACGACTCCTTGTCACCCATGTCAGCGTATGCAAGACATACGTCTCCAAAAGGCAGCGTATGGACTCCATACGACTCCTCTTCAAGGCAGCGTATGTACTCCATACGACTCCTTATCAAGGCAGCGTATGAGATCCATACGACTCCTCTTCAAGGCAGCGTATGAGGTTCATACGACTCCTCATCAAGGCAGCGTATGTACTCCATACGACTCCTCATCAAGGCAGCGTATGTGGTCCATACGACTCTAAAAGGCAGCGTATGTGTCAGACTGGGCTGCGCTAAAGAGCGTGTGCAACTCAGTGGCGCAAGCTAAAAAGCTCGCGCATACTGCTCACTGTCTTCTCCAAATCAGCAAGAACTCCATGGTTTGAACCCAAAGCTTCAAAAATCCATAACTTGGTCAAAACAAGTCCAAATCCAACTTTTCAATGGTCAAAATTGGGTAGAATAAAATTCTCTACAACATGGAACCATCAAAACTTAAAAATAAAGAAGTTTGATAGATCAAAACCACAAAAATCCGAAAATAACTAATTTCTAGATCTACAAAAATTAAAGCCTCAAAATGGAAAATGACAAGTTCTAATATGTCTTAGAAACATGAGAAGAAGCTAATAGAACAATAAAAATGGGCTCTCTTGTGGAAGCAAGTTGTACTTGCCTAAGGGGTGTTCTTGGTTGGTGGTGGGTTTAATGGAGAAGGAAGAAGAGTTAATGAGAAAGTGGAGGAGAGAGAAAAGTTAGGTGGGTTATAATGGGGGATGGTGGTGGGTTTAACATGATGAACCGAAGAATAAACTAAGCCAACCCAAAATAAACCAAGTTAAACCATTACATGCCATGACGAACCTAATCAAGATTAAACTAAAATTAGCTAGCCAGGCAGGAAAATAAAATACATGTCAGGATCCCGTATACATATACTAGAAATACGTAGAACGAAAAATGGGGGTGACAACTCTACCCACCTTAAAAGAATTCCGTCCTCGGAATTTAATCAAGGAGCTAGAGATTGCCACGGCAAGCTGCACTAAGCAACAATAACTACACTAAGCAGTTCAATCATACAATCATACATACAATCAAGGAATGAAGAGCATAAGGCATAAGGAAGACATTATACCTTATGAGTCAAACAGGTAGGGATAACGTGATCGGATATCATCCTCACACTCCCACGTTTGACTCTCCCAAGGAGGGATGAACTCAATCAACATGAACTAAACTGATAGTCTTACGCTTGAGGTCTCTTCCCTTGGTCAAACAGGGACACGGGCCTTTCCTCATACGAAAAGGTTGGTACCAATAACCGTTTTCGAATGATCTAGGACATGGCTTGGACCCGAGATATACCGTTGTAATTAGGACACATGAAACATGACACGTGTACCGCATAACAACGGCAGAAAGCAAGACAATAGGACACAGATACCTCTCTGTCGATTCTGGATCTGGGCCTGGGCCAGGGCGAACTACTGAGGCCTCTATTGCTGGAACGCCTGGGCCTGAGACGACAATGGCCTCGGAGGCTGGTACTGCTGCTGCTGCTGCACTGGCGCTGGTGCTGGTCCTCTCACCGAAGGACTAGTCTGGGCCGAAGAGGAGGAACCGGCTCTATTCGGATAAGATCCTATCATATGGTCCGGTGCTCCACAAGCCAAGCACAATCCCTGTGCTCTGCGACACTCCGAAACAACGTGCCCTGGCTTCCCACAATGAGAACATCCCACCGCGGAAGTCTGCTTCTGCTTCTGCTGCTGAGAGGACGTCGAAGTCGAATGCTGAACCGACGTAACTGATGCTGCCCTCCTTGGAGCTCCAATGGTCAAGGCCCTAGCTGCCGGGGCTGGGGCTGAAGACTGGATCATCTGACCATGGGACCGCTTCCGCCCTCCAGTTCTATCCACAATTCTCTGTGAGTTATACTCATGCCTCTTAGCTGCCCGCAAAACAGCATCAAAGGTCTGATGCTCAAACTGCTCCACTGCTAGAATGATCTCTAGGTGGAGTCCCTGCTGGAACCGCTACGCTCGATCAAACTCGGTTGCCACCAAAGTGGGAGCAAACTGACTCAGTCTTGAAAACTCGGCCGCATATCCATCGACCGTCCTGCTCATCTGCCTAAGATTGGTGAACTTCGTCTGTAAGTCATGCCGAGCCACAGCATCAAAGTACTTGATCTGAAAGTTATCACTGAATACCGCCCACGGAACAGGCGTTGCCAAGCCAACCGCTATCATCGCCCACCAGGTGCAGGCTAGGTCCAATAACTGTAGGCATACCACAGCTACCTTCTCTCCTTCTGGAGTCTTGGCTGCATCTAAGATAATCTCAATATCCTGGAGCCACGCATCAGCTGCAATAGCGTCTTCACTCCCATCAAAGAAGGGAGGGTTGAGGCGCTTGAAACTGCTAGCCGCACTGTTTCCTGGATGACCGCCTCTGGTCAAAGCATCTGCCACAGTCTGGTGCAAGGCGTCTCCTCTGCGATCCTGGGAAGCTATCAAGGTCCTAATGAGACCTACCAAGGTACCATCATCAAGTTCCACAGGCTGGACGGGCCAAAATGGGGGTCCTCCTCCAGTGGGTATCACTCTGGAGGCGACTCCAGAATGCTGGGCTTGATCTCCAGGTTGTTGCTGGTCCACGGGAGGTGCTCCTCCTTGCTGATCGGCAGGGTCAGGTACAGTGCCGCTGAAGAAGATGACACAGGGATACAATAAGGAAGGACCAGGACAGATCAACGATACAAGCATGTGATCAGGGCAAGAATTTCAGGGATTTGAAAATACTGGCGGAGATCAAGGACGAATACTGCTTGAGACATCTATTCGGTAAACCCTCACATTTCTTGATTGGCAAGACCTGCATGGGCCACCACTTAAACCATGTCGCGCCCCAGAACTAGAATACTGGAGAGCGGAGGCGTACATAGCCAGCTACGTATATTGAAATAGAATACATCTCAACTATACGGTCACGGCTGTCTAGATATAAGGGTTTACTACAAGCCAACGGTCTCTTATGGTCAAGCCTATTGTCTCAATCTCAAGCAAGTAATATGATCACAAGATGTTTGACCACCAAATATACAATAAAAGGCGTCCCCAATATTACATATCAGCTGATCATGAAGCTAGTCGTACAAAATACGAAGACTAGCAAGAGTTTATGTCATACATGATCAACCCTAGGATTTGTCAATCATGCTACAACCCGTAGGTAGACAGTAAATAAAGTTGCAAACGAGCTAACACTTGCTCGGTGGCTAAACGCCTTAAAAGAATATTTTTACAAGGCAGTGGAAGAGCAAAATAAAATCCACTCGTTGCCGGGATTCCTTCTAGTGTTCACCATCTGGCAGGAAGGTTGGAAGATCCTCGGTAGCTGCTCCGAAATTTGGCCATACAAAACCAGCTGGGTCAGACCCCAGAAAGAGCAAGTGCCACAAAGGAGGCTTCACTTAAGAACTAAAACTAGCATGTCAGCACATAAGGTCATAGGTGAAATAACATAAAACATGAGTTAAAGAAAACATGATGATAAACGATAAGATAACTAAAGGACTATTCCGGTAACCAAGTTACAACCCGTAAACCAAACAAGGACCGGGGTTGTAACCCTTCACCTGAACAGAACTTAGCCTCGAACCAATTATCGATAAAGTAAAGCATAAACAAGCATGTCGAAAGATATCCATGTACCGGATCTAGGCAAGACTAGACAAGATAGGACTCCATTCATCATTTACGGCCAAGCAAAGAGTACGGCTTGATACTTAACTAACTAGGGTTATCACAAGCTTAGTTACTAGCAAGATGCAATGAGGTACGCCTATGTCCACAAGCCCTGTAGACTATCCAGGTTATCCAGACGTAAGGTTCAAGCTTAGAGTTATCATGCCTTGTTAGGTGACTTGGATGCAACACATGACAGTGTGCATAGTAATCGTTTCAGGTAGTGCCCCACATAACAGTGAGCTAGAAATGTGCCCTACTCGTCGGCAGGCTACAAGTCCATCAAGGAAGGCGCACAGATAACGGGATTGCTTGTAGCCGGAATACCTCTCTATATGCTCTACTTGATCAATCTAGTCATTAACCTAGTCAGATTCGGTATGAATCCCTGACCGTGGTAACCAGGGATACATGTCCTAGACATGATGCGAGACAAGACTGGTTGCTTATACAAGCATATTCAATACAATCACCCACGGTGTCAAGAATTCACTTAGCATGTCAGGTTAGCCGTCGCAATAGCGGTCAAGAGTAAACATGTCATGTCAAGAGTACAAGTCAGGAGTGCGCCACCACGGGCCACTATCAAGAATCAAGAGTATACATACCAGGTTTACCATCAAGTCCAGAGTGCTAGTCAGGAGTGCACCTCTACGGGCCACTATCAAGAATCAAGACAGGTCCAGGTCATCGTGTAATATCGGGAACAAGGTCAAACCTATCAGTTACAAGAAGTCACATGCCCAAATCGTGACATGGATATCAAGTCAGATTGCTTATCAAGATTACTTATCAAGGCAAGGGTGCATCACAACGGTGTAGGATGTGAAAAATACTGACACGCTGACATAAGACCAAGTCAGCTAAAGGCCATACGCTCAGTGTAAAAGTCATACGCTCAGTGCAAATAT
Source organism: Iris pallida (assembly GCA_029216955.1). Taxonomy (NCBI): domain Eukaryota; kingdom Viridiplantae; phylum Streptophyta; class Magnoliopsida; order Asparagales; family Iridaceae; genus Iris; species Iris pallida. The sequence goes on along the minus strand of JANAVB010043419.1, from coordinate 9,096,404 downwards.
CATACGCTCAGTGCAAATTTATCAGTTATTGGGAGATATGGCGTATTCGAGAAGATTGAGGACAGCCACGTGTCTACTTCTCCTGTTATACGACTCCTTATCAAGGCAGCGTATGGACTCCATACGACTCCTCTTCAAGGCAGCGTATGTACTCCATACGACTCCTCATCAAGGCAACGTATGAGGTTCATACGACTCCTTGTCACCCAAGTCAGCGTATGCAAGACATACGTCTCCAAAAGGCAGCGTATGGCCTCCATACGACTCCTCTTCAAGGCAGCGTATGTACTCCATACGACTCCTTATCAAGGCAGCGTATGAGGTCCATACGACTCCTCTTCAAGGCAGTGTATGAGGTTCATACGACTTTTCATCAAGGCAGCATATGTACTCCATACGACTCCTCATCAAGGCAGCGTATGTGGTCCATACGACTCCAAAAGGCCGCATATGTGTCAGACTGCGCTGCGCTAAAGAGCGCACGCAACTCAGTGGCGCAAGCTAAAAAGCTCGCGCATACTGCTCACTATCTTCTCCAAATCAGCAAGAACTCCATGGTTTGAACCCAAAGCTTCAAAAATCCATAACTTGGTCAAAACAAGTCCAAATCCAACTTTTCAAAGGTCAAAATTGGGTAGAATAAAATTCTCTACAACATGGAACAATAAAAACTTGAAAACAAAGAAGTTTGATAGATCAAAACCACCAAAATTCGAAAATAACTAATTTCTAGATCTACAAAAATTAAAGCCTCAAAATGGAAAATGACAAGTTCTAATGTGTCTTAGAAACATGAGGAGAAGCCAATGGAACAATAAAAATGGGCTCTCTTGTGGAAGCAAGTTACACTTGCCTAAGGGGTGTTCTTGGTTGGTGGTGGGTTTAATGGAGAAGGAAGAAGAGTTAATGAGAAAGTGGAGGAGAGAGAAAAGTTAGGTGGGTTATAAAGGGGGATGGTGGTAGGTTTAACATGATGAACCAAAGAATAAACTAAGCTAACCCAAAATAAACCAAGTTAAACCATTACATGCCATGATGAACCTAATCAAAATTAAACTGAAATTAGCTAGCCAGACAGGAAAATAAAATACATGTCAGGATCCCGTATACGTATACTGGAAATACGTAGAACGAAAAACGGGGGTGACATGAAGCATCCTTTAAACCAATCTTCATCAGCAAAAGTCGATCTGGCGATGAACGCCAATCTCTTATACAGCTTATAAGAGAATACATCGACGTCTTCGCATGGAGCTATGAAGACATGCCAGGCTTGGACCCTAAAGTCGCTATGCATCGCCTGAATATTTCGTCTAAAGCTAAGCCAGTAAAACAGCAACAACGACGATTCCGTCTAGACGTCATGGAAGCCATCGAGAATGAAGTCAAGAAGCTCATTGCCAGTGGATTCATTCGCGAGAAACAACACCTAGACTGGGTTGCCAACATCGTTCCAGTCATGAAAAAGAACGGTAAAGTTCGAGTCTGTATCGACTACCATGATTTGAACTCTGCATGCCCGAAAGACGAGTTCCCTCTACCGATCACTGACGTAATGATCGAAAACACTTACGGCTTCGAGCGGATGTCCTTCTGTAATGCCTCAATCCCAAAATATGTAGGACCAAGTACGTGAACATGCCAGCTGTACATATACGAAGAATACTCCAATATATAGAATCCTCATATATGCACATAAGCTGTAAGTAAAATAATAACAGGCCAGAATAACATATCTAATCTTATCACAGCTCAGTACAGAAGATAATAGTGTCCAAATAAATAAATAAGAGTATCCAAAGATAGCCGGGTGAACATACTCACTCTAAACAGCTATGAAAAATAGTCTCACAAGATCGGAGTCCAGCCTCCGTAAAATAGAAAGAAATGAGATGTAAAAATAATGTCCACTAATGTCTCAAATATAGAATGAACTGGAAATCAGTAGTGACTGCCTCGTCATCGATGTAAGATGGATCCAGTGCCGCTCCGTACTCCTGCAGAAAGTCGTCTAATCCTGGAAAGATAACCAGGTCCTCAGGGGACATAGCAAGATACAAGAAAACACCATGCCATATAAACTGTGATAATATAATAGAAAGAAAAAAGGATGCATGCAATAGGGTGCCTACCAGTTCTATAGTGACAATGCAGTTAAGAACAGACCTTCAACGCATGGGTATCTGGCTCAGTAACAGTAACTCAGGTGTGGCCCTATCAGGATACCAGGGACCTCAAAGCATAATATTCCTCGAATGTCAGAGGCCAGCAGTATCAGTAGTAGGAAAGTGCATAAGGACCCATACGTTAAAGAAACTGTTCTTCCCACCCAATGTCTAGTAGGGTCACATCCATGACTCATGAACCTCTAGTAACTGCCAAGTCTTCTAGCATGCAATACTATTGGCAGTTACTCCTATCTGTCGCACGCACCATACGTATCGGTGGCCAGCCGACTACGCGGATACGTATCCTACATGTGGCTCACATCATGTGATACAACAAGTGTCAAGGCCGTATGAGATATACCAATACCTCAACATCAATGGGTGGTCAATAAACTAAGTAAATGCAAGAGAAAATAAATAAAGCGAGAAAAACGATCGATAGAGTCGCTTGTACCCAAGTGTGACTTGGACGCACAGTTTAAATATCGAGAAATAAAAAATGCTAAAAATAACAACTGAAAATAAAAATATAATAACCACAGAGTAAGGTGGCAAGGTATCTTGCCTGCGGTGCGAGAAGGGCAATTCCAAGAGTAGCAAGTGTCAGCACCAAAATTCACAAATCATAGATGACTCCAGACGCTGAAACAAACATCACAAATGATCTCGGTGAAGAAGATATACCTAGGAAATGCCTGTCCAAAAGTTAAATTCTAGAAAAAGGGTAAAATCGTAATTTCGGGTCAAAACGATGTCCGTCGTTGGACTCGCTTTACACCGAAATGCGTACCAAAGTCTACGGTCTCTAAAGTCATCAAACTACATGTCTACAGTTTCAGTTTGAGGAGAAGAACTCAACGGTATGTCCAGTTTTGGATTCCGATGAGCCGTGTACAAATTCGCCCGTTTGAGTGGGTCGTGGGCCCGCTAAAAAGGGGTTCCGATTTGACCTTCTCAGAATTGAACCAAACTTGGCATACAGGACCAGAATTTCAATTCAGACCTTTTGGCGCAAGTTTCATCTCAATTCGACGATTGTACACGAAGTTATGGGCAAGTTTGCAAAATGCCCATACGGGGGTATCTTGACGGATACACGTTGATTTCGTCGCGCACACACGACGAAACGGAGTTCCGTCAGTTCCCACACGTCCGCAACGTCCATACGCGCCTTTCTATGCATATAGCACACGACCACGTCACCCGGTTCATCGGGGCACACGCCATATCGGATAAATTTTAGAAAATTAATATAATTAAACACAGGTTTTTCCTCAACTTCAACATCAATCAAATTTTTACACGCTAATCGAAACGACGATCCAGAAGATGCGTTGCGATCTCGATTATGTTGCCTTTTACTATTTTCAATTAGTTCCTATATTACTTTACTGTACAGCAAGAAAATTGGCCGACAAGTTATCGTTTTAAAACAGTTTTATTGTATTACAGAAAATAGATTTTTGTTCAACTTTATCTCGATTTTTTGAGCAAGTTGATGGGTTGTTTTCAAAATCCACCAGGAGGATCTCGAAGAGGGTCAAGTCTACTTTCCAGAAAATCTTACGGATCGAAAATCGGTGCCACGAGTAAAAAGTTACGCCATGGGGAAGTAGGGTACCTTGAGTGGGAAAACTGCTCCGTGGGTGACGCGGAACTGACATCCGATGCTCCATTCGTCGTGCTCAGAGCTCCGTCGCTGGTGAAACGAACTCGTAGGCGAAGAGGATATGATCAGCCTCAACTTTTGTTTTGGAAGTTTAGGGTTTTGAGGCTTGTGCTAGAAGATATATATATATATATATATATATATATATATATATATATATATATATATATATATATATTTGATATATATATATATATATATTTTAAATATATATATATATATATATATATATATATATATATATATATATATCAAGTTACTCTCAACCCTAATACTAATGGGTTTTGGATTAACCCGATTCCCACTATTCCACGGATTCACGCGCGCGGGGGTGGGGGGGGGGTTCTTTTTCTCTGCTGCTGCTGTGGGCTCGCTCACTTAAAGTGAGCGGCTGTGCTCACCTCTTTCTCTTTTTTTTCACTAAAGGCCAACCATTTGGCCTGAGCTTCCCTCAGCCAAGCCTGGCTGCCCCCTTGCTGGTGTTGAGCGGCCCCACCAATTATTATATTTATATTATTTTTTTTAAACACAATCACCACTACTTATATATATATATATATATATATATATATATATATATATATATATATCAAGATATAAATATATTTATATATTATTTTAAGCTATAAATAAATTCTCAAAAATTTACCAATAAATTCCTAAAAATCCTAGAACTTATTATATTACTTATTTAATAGAAATATTAACATGCACACATATAATAATGTATATATACACATACTTTAATTATACTAACATCTTAGTAGTAAATATGTCCATAACTAATGAAATACATAACAAAAATTAATTTAATTTATAAAAATCAATTATAAATTATGGGGGTTTATACCTTCATGGATGGGTTCTCAGGCTACAACCAGATCAAGATGTTCCCCGACGACGAGAAGCACACATCTTTTCGAATACCGTTGGGGGTATACTGCTATACGGTGACGCCCTTCGGATTAAAAATACAGGGACAACATACCAGCGAGCCATGAACACAATTTTTTGCGATCATTTGCGCAAAACCGTGGAGTGCTACGTAGATGATATCGCAGTCAAAAGTCGTCTCAAGGGCAACCACCTCCAAGACCTGAGAATGGTGTTCAAACTAATGCGTGCACACCAACTCAAGATGAATCCAACCAAGTCTTTTTTGGGAGTCTCCAGCAGCAAGTTCCTTGGTTTCGTCATCACTTTAAAGGGTATACATCTGGACCCGGAGAAAGTGAAGGCTATTCTCGACATGCATCCTCTAAGAAAACTCAAAGAGCTACGCGGACTACAAGAAAGACTAGCCTACATCAAACGATTCATTTTGAACCTCTCTAGAAGGTGTCAATCATTCACTCAGCTCATGAAGAAAGGCGTATCTTTCGTCTGGACGGAACAATGTCAACGCGCATTCGATGACATCAAGGCGTATCTTACAAGCCCTCCAGTATTGGTAGTTCCAATAATGGGGAAGCCCTTCTTACTATATGTCCGTGCTATGGATCATTCCTTTGGCGCCCTCTTAGCTCAGAAGAACGAAGGCAGCCATGAACAGGCAATCTACTACCTCAGCCGCACAATAGTGGGTGCCGAGTACAGATACACACCGGTGGAAAAGGAATGCCTTGTACTAGTACTTTCCATCCAGAAGACACGCCACTACGTGTCTGGTAGACTATCAACATTATATCTAAAGTCAACCCGAATACTCATGACTAAACCGGGCTCTCTTAATTCCCGTTTAGCTACATGGGAATGTTGTTGACACCATATGATATGAACTTCATTCCTCAAAAGGCAGTAAAAGGTCAAGCATTAGCTGATTTTCTAACAGCTCACCCGGTGCCAGAGTCGTCCAAACTCTATGACGAAATCTCCGACAAAGTGGTAGAGTCTAATACTGCAACTAAAGAAATACCCATTTGGTGAATGTTCTTTGACGGTGCATCAAGAACAGGACCCAAATGGAATATCGTGGCTGGAGTAGGTATCGTGCTCGTGTCACCTGATCATCTGGTTATACACTGTGCATATTCTTTCGTGGAACCATGTACCAACAACGTGGCCGAATATAATACCCTATTAATCGGCCTGCAACTAGCAAAGTAACTAGGAGTTGACTATCTAGAGGCTTACGGCGATTCCAAGCTATAAGTTAGTCAGGTCCGAGGGGATTATGAAGATCACCACGATGATCTCATCCCCTACTACAGACCAACAATCGAGCTGGCGTCTACCTTCGCTGGATTCTTCATCGAGCACGTACCTCGACTATAGAATATAGAAGCAGATGCTCTAGCCGGTCTCGCTGCTTCCTTGACCGTTCCTACCAATACACAGCAGTCGATCACAGTGTCTGGTCGAGAATTATTCTGTGTGAAAGATGCCTTGCATATTCATCATAGTTACACAGCAGAAACAAACGTCGATGCTAAAGACTGGAGATTTTCCTTCATAGACTATGCTGTCTATGGAATCCTCTTTGAGGACCCGAAGGAAGCAGTATCCATCCAAAGGCGATCCTTCAGATTTTACTATGACATAACTACCAAGATGCTGTACCGACGCTCTTACGACGGGCTACAGTTACGATGCTTATCAGACACCGAAGCCAAACATGTACTCCGGGAGGCGTACGATGGAGTTTGTGGTGCACATCAACCAGGCCCCAATTTATAAGATCGCCTCAAAAGAATAGGTTATTACTGGCCCATAATTATAGCGGATGCTGTTGAATTTGCAAAAAGGTATAGAGCTGGCCAGTTCCACACCGACTTCATTCATCAACCTTTAGAGTTTCTACACCCGACGGCAGTATCTTGGCCATTTGAAGCCTAGGGTATGGATGTCATAGGACCAATCAGCCCACCATCCTCCAAAGGACATCGGTTCATCCTAGCCATAACCGATTACTTCTCTAAATGGGCGGAAGCTATACTGCTCACCGAAGTGAAGACGTCAAACGTGATCAATTTTATAAAACATCACGTCATCTACCGCTTTGGCCTACCTCGTAGGATCATCCATGATAATGGTCCACAGTTTGCAAGCCACTCGTTCTATCGGTTCTGCTATAAGAATCGAATCCAAAACGTAGCCTCTACTGCCTACAATCCAGTGGCTAACGGCTTAGCATAAGCCTTCAACAAAACCATCATAAAACTTCTCAAGAAGTTCGTGTCTTCAAATAAGCGCGATTGGAACGAGAAGCTCGGTGAATGTCTATGGGCTTATCGCACAACGGTCCGGACTCCAACAGGCAGTACGCCATTCTCTCTGGTTTATGGAAGCGAAGCAGTTCTTCCCCAAGAAATCTGGATTCCTTCTTTTCGGGTAGCCCTAGCCAGCGAGCTGACTACTGATGAGAGCTACCGTCTGCGACTCTAAGAGCTCGAAGCGCTAGACAAAAAATGCTTGTTAGCTCAGCAGTGCATTGAGCTATACCAAGCATGCCTTTCCAGAGCCTTCAATAAAAAAATGAAGGAAAGGATCTTCCAAGTCGGTGATCTAGTCTTAGCAGTTAGAAGACCGACGGTCATGACGCACAAAACAAAAGAGAAATTCTAGCCTAAATGGAAAGGTCCTTTTGTCATAGAATCGGTGTATTCTAACAGTGTGTACCAGCTAACCAAGCCCGATGGTGACTTGCTCATGATGCCTATTAATGGCAAGTTTCTGAAGAAATACTATGTGTAACCTCTTTTTGTTCACATATACTCAGTCATGTAAATGTATAGTGCAATGTTTATATTAATGGCAAGTTCCGTATTTCAAGAGTCTTGAATACGCCTGGATAATAGGTCCTCTAAATATTTCCCCAGTGGAATCATTTTCATTTTTTGACTCTATCCGAACTCGGTTTGACGAAAATAAGTCACGTCCCTATTACCTCTGAATTGTTTTCTGATAATTATTTCTCTAGTGAAATGATTATGTTTCGCCACATCTACGTAACCTCTGAGCAAAACATTCATCAAGGATAATCACGTCCCTATTACCTCTGAATTATCCACTCCTACTTAATGTTATATGTCTTTCCACGTCCATATTACCTCTGGTCAGATATAGAACATGCTCTGCTATTACGTCCATATTACCTCTACTAGCAGCTTCGCTCAACTTATTATCTATATTCGAATCATTCGAATATAAAATGGATAATAGGTCCACATCAAAAATTTCCCAGCGGAATACCCACCAGAGATATCCTTGCTATGCCCACATTACCTCTAGCATCAATATTTCATTAAACTACATTCATTTCTGAAAAGATTTTTTTATTTTGTACTTAAACGTCTACCAAAAGACGGAAAAAGGTACAAGAGCCGTGAATGGCCAAAAAAAAGAGAAGTTATAAAATCTACGGGATACACAGACGATTGATGCTATCCCTCACAGCTGCAATCTCGGCCTCGGACTTCACAGCAGCTCGGTGCCGTGCCTCTTCATGACGAGCAGCTTCATCTTCAAAGAGGATCAGACTCTGATGTTCCCCCTCCAAATTCGCCAACTGTTCTTCTAATCGGACAGAAGTGGCGGCAGTCATGACAGCTTGGGACAAATACTCCACCTATTCAGATATCGCCGCCCTCAAGTCGACTTCCAGCTGGGCAATCTCGTTTCTGATCTGCATAATGTGTTTATGCTTCTCAGTGATTTGTGTAGCCAGCCTGTTCTTTGAGGCGACACGGGCCTCAGTCGCAGTATTTAACTGGCCATACTGGTCAGCCAGCTCGCCAATCTCCTGGATGAGGGCCTTCTTCCTTGCCTGGAAGGTAGCCTTCTCTTCCGCAAGAGCCGTCATTAAAGTGTCGTCCTCTATACGGAACATTGATGCTAGACTCCGCTGTTTGATGTCTCGGAACCTGGCCATCTGACCCTCCCGGTCATTCAGAACTTTTCTCAGAGTGTTGGCCCGCTCCTCATGGCCGGCTATGCTCTCAAGGGCCGCTACTTGACATTCGGCAACAGCCTTTACGGGACCGAAGGCAGCATTCCGATTCAGGATCCCATGAAGCTTCACTTTCAATACTGAGTAGAAAGCTCTGACAACTTCCTGAGCCATCTTCTCGTCTTCGGTGGAGGTCGTCGGAAAATAAGCTTGGAAAGTTTCCTCCGCTTCAGGGAGGAATACCTGACAAGAAGCCAAACTTGACAAGAAAATCCATTCCACCAAAAACCTCTCTTGATTATCACGTGTCACGTCCATATTACCTCTGATACCGATATTCTTCAAACGCGACGACTGTACCCAACCCGAGATGAAATACACGACGCCAAGATCACAAAACCTATCACGACCTTGTTACCTCTATTAGGTTTTGTTTCAAATCTATTACCCGCACCGCTAGTGTGCCAAAGGGTACTAGGTCCATGAAAGTATCATTCCAATCTATTTGCTCGCATTTTCGGATGCACAAAAGGGCAATAGGTCCAAACAAAAAAAGAGAGAAGGGGATCCTCCAGCGGGATACCCTTTACACAAATACGGTATTTCGGCTCTCTAATACAAACCACCACAGATACCACAAACAGAGAATGGAGCAAATATACTATGTCTATTCAAAATCAGTTACATTCATAGGACTACATCTCATAAGCAAAACAAAAGGTTCTTCATCCCTTCATCTGGATAAGAAGTAAAAGATTACATTGATGTCCAAAAGAAGGAAGAATCCGCTACTCATCAACAACACATAGCTTGGTCAGCTTGGCAGCGCTACTCTTTTGTCGAAGAAGGTCATATTTTAGTGTTGAGCAAGCAAACAAGGCTGTTGAACCTTCAAGAAGCTACACGGAGGAGGGAAAATATAGCATGCTAAAACATCTACAAATGGTGATCTCCTCTCCTCCATATTGTGGACGTCGTGGGCCCATTTCTTCAAGGGACCATACCTTCAAAACAACATCTCTAATGTTGCTTTTGCTTACTTGAAGAAACGTGAAAGCATAACTTTCACAGTAACGCCCAACTACCGTCCGACTCTTCGATGTATAAAGGTTCTTCCTACCATCTGAGAAAAATCCTACCAAAACACGAAGAGTCCTGAGCTCTCTGATGTTGGTGTCAAGTGTTGTATCTTTACCATGCCCAGAATCGTCAATACCAGTCCTAGAGAAATTTGCTTGCCAGATCCCTATAGAATATGAAAAGGGGCAGAAAGAAAGTCAGACTCAGGAAACTGCAGAAAAAAGCTAAGTCTTGAAGACTTCTATGCGCCCAAAATAAGATATGTGGGCGCATAACTCTCGGACAGTACGCGGGCGCATAACATGCCACAGCTTAAAGGGCGCATAACATGGCAGCACTTGGGCACATAGCATACCACAGTGTTGGCGCATGACTTCTGTGGGCGCATAATAATGCTCACAGAAGTATGTTGCCTTAGGCGCAAGCGCCCGGACAGAAGAAAAGTTCGAGCGTCGTAAATTAATGCTCGAAACTTTGTTTTTTGAAGCATGCCCTTACCCAGAATCGGGTCCTGGACTGCCGAGGACGTTGCCGTAAGAGGAGAGTCACTCGGCACAGCCCCTTGCTCTTTGCGGATCTCTTGGCGACCTTGGAAGACATGGTTCTCAAAGAAAGAAGACGAAGAGTTTTTCTAAAAAGTTCAAAGAGAAAGGAATAATATACTTTCTCTCTCCTCCAAGGGTCTATTTATAGACACGGGCTATACTATGTGCCCACCTGCTGTATGTGCCCATTGTGTTGTATGCGCCCACTACAGCCTATGCGCCCACGTGAAGGATTAGCTCTCTACATACTATGCAACTGTCCCTTGCTGACGTGGACGACGTATGAAGGATGGACCACTTCAAATTCCATTGCGATGAATCTATCAGTTTGAATTTCGAAGAAAATCTCAACAGTCGTACCTCCCTGACAGACTGGCCAAACACTATGCACCTAAAAAGAGAGCCGTGCTATGCGCCCATTGCATCACGAGAAGACGATCCATCTTCTTTCAAAGTATTTCAAACTTGTTCAAGTATCAAAAACTTTAAAGGGGGTCTTATAGAAGCATGAAAGTTTTTTTGCAAATAAAGCCCCATGCGCCCAAGTCAGAGAAGCCCCATGCGCCCAGTCAGTGGAACTCCATGCGCCCAGCCAACGAAGCTTCATGCGCCAAGTCAGTACAATACCATGCGCCCAAGTAAAGTGTAGCTCCATACGCCCAGTCAGTGAAGCTTTATGCGCCCAAGACTAGCTCCCCCGAAAGGAGGGCGCATAACCTGAGACACGGCCATGCACCCAAGCCTGACTCGGTCAAAGCCATGGTCAATACGTGTACCGAAGCACACGGCCACGTCAGTCTCCACGAGCAGTCGTGCACCGAAGCATGCGGCCACGTCAACACCACGACCAACCTACGATCTCACAGCCTGTATACGCCTACATCCTATGCGCCCAAAGCAGGACTATGCGTCCACATAAAAACTAGCATGTTTTCTCATGTGGGTGCATAACATCATTCCAGCTCAAGAACGACTATAAAAGGGGGGCCTCATCCCTCTTCAAAACACTGAACGGAGATCATTTTCAAAAGCCAAATTGCTGCACTTCTTGCCAGTGAGCCGAGAGTTACCAATTTTCTTAGGCTTTCTCCCACTTTTGTAATCAGAGTATCAACAGAGTAAATGAGCAACTGCTGCTCGATCTCCATCATCCCATTCTACAAAATTCTTTTCTGTACTTAGGGATCCTCAACACAGGATCTCTCAGGCGTACTCGATTTGTGGTGCCTTGTGACAATAAAAGAAAAGTCATCGTTTTCTTCTTTTTTGTGTGTGTCCACAACAAACTAAATAAAAAATATAAAAAGTTATTTTTCTAACGATTATTTAACTATTGTCACGGTAATTACTGTTACTAAGTTGCAAAGGATTAAGCATTACAAATTAGAAAAAAGTGTTACAAATTGCTTGTTTTGGTGTAGTGATGGCCAATGTACAGCAGCAACCGAGAGCCATGCCTTACCAATAGTCCACTTGCCATTACTGCAGAAAGCAGGGACACATTCGTAATGATTGTCGTCTTCGGCTTGGTTTATGCATGGAATGCGGATCAGGACAACATATGGCTAAAAACTGTCCCGAGCAGCCTGTTCCAGCACTTCATATACCTCGGCTTGGACAACAGATGCAAAAGCCCATGGCACCAGGAGCAGGAGCACCCCGCTTACCATTACCCTCGCAGACAGCTCAGTTGAAAGAGCCAAAGCTCAGGGCTCCAACCACAGGTTTGGGCAAGCTTTTCACTGGTCGTAGAGGAGCCAATTCTGGAGGACGAAGTTGTAGACGGTATCATATTAGTTGTTTCATATCCTGCTATTGCATTGTTTAAAACTGGAGCCACACATTCCTTTGTAGCCACCAGCTTTGCAACTAGGCATAACATTGCTATTATACCTCCATCTCAGAATGTTAGAATTCTTACCGAAGAAGGGATAGTACATGTTAGCAGCATCTGTCGATCTTGTCTTGTACAAATTTGTAGAAGGAAGATGAAGGCTCGATTTTTGGTTTTTCCTATGCCAAATTTTGAAGCAGTTCTTGGGATGGACTGATTAAGTCAGTATTATGCCACCCTTGACTGTCACAGAGGTAGTATTGTGTTCAGACCACCAAATACGGTGGAGTTTGAGCTCACTAGAGAAGCTTCTAGTGACAGGGTCGTCTCAACATTAAGAACTCATATGGAGATAGAAGGGGTTTCTTATCCTTCTATTATCACAGAGTTCCAAGATGTATTTCCAGAGGAGCTGCCAGGATTGTCGCCTGATAGAGGCCTTGAGTTTTCTTTAGATCTTGTTTCAGGAGCCGAACCAATCTCATCTCATGTGTATACTAGCGCCAAAATGCGTTGGCAGAAATGAAGGTTCAAATAGATGAGTTACGTGGACAGGGTTTCATTCGAGCCAATGCATCGCCATAGGGAGCTCCAGTTTTATTTATGCCAAAGAAGGATAGTTCGGTGCACATGTGCATCGATTACAGAGCTCTGAACGTAGTGACGATAAAGAACAAGTACCCTCTGTCGCGCCTTGATGATTTATTCGATCAATTGTCAGGATCTAGAGTATTTTTTAAGATCGACTTAAGATCGGGTTATCAACAGATAAAGGTTCAGAAGGAAGATATCTCGAAGACTGCATTCAAATCCAGTTATGGATATTATGAGTTTTTGGTCATGCCTTTCGGTTTGACCAATGATTTAGTTGTCTTTATGAATATTATGAATAAGGTTTTTCATCAATACCTGGTCAAGTTTGTAGTTGTCTTCATAGATGATATTCGTATATACTCGAAGGGTCCTAAAGAACATGAGCAGCACTTGCAGATAGTCTTGGAGATATTAAGAGAGGAGAAGCTTTATGCAAAGCTTAGCAAGTGTGACTTCTTTCTTGAGAAGATTTATTTCCTTGGGCAAGTTGTCACAGGAGAAGGTATTTTAGTAGATCCAAAGAAAATCTCAGCAGTAAAGTTGTGGCCTGCTACCACTACAGCCTATGAAGTACGAAATTTCCTTAGATTGGCGGGTTATTACCTCAAGTTTGCACAAGATTTCTCATGAATAGCTAGACCTATGACTCGGTTGACTTATAAAGACCAAGAGTTCATACGGATAGCTGAGTGTTAAGCCGCTTTTGATGAGTTGAAGAAGCGGTTGACCACAGCTCCAATCTTGGCTATTCTATTAGGGCCAGAAGGATTCGTGATATATAGAAATGCATCCGAAAAGGGATTGGGATGTATCTTGATGCAGTATCGCAAAGTAATAGCATATGCATCACGGCACCTTAGAGTGCATAAGAAGAATTATCCGACGCACGATCTGGAGCTTACAACAGTTATTTTTGTTCTGAAGCTTTGGAGGCATTACTTGTACGGTAAAAAAATAGATGTCTATACTACCACCATAGTCTCAAGTATGTTTTCACACAAAAGGAGCTCAATATGAGACAACAAAGATGGTTGCAGCTGATAAAGCGCTACGAGCATGGAGCTGCACTACCATCCAGGCAAGGCTAATGTTGTAGCTGATGCTTTGAGCCGTAAGCCTATGGCTGATGCTTAGGAATAGAAATGGTATTACCTGGAGTTGATGGAAGCTTAGCCAATCTTCAGGTAGAGTCTCCTCTAGCCAACGGGATCAAAGCAGCATTCCCACTGATGCTAGATTTTGAAGGCTTAGGGAGAGGACATAAGTGGGAGAGCAGACAAGTTTGAACATCCATGTCGATAGGACATTAAGATTTAGAAATCGTCTATATGTTTCTAATGGAAATTCGGTAGGAGTTGATGGCAGAAGCGCATAGTTCGATATATTCTATACACCCAGGAGGGACTATGATGTATCGAGACTTGTGGCAACACTATTGGTGTGGGATGAAGCGAGGGAGAGCTCATTTTGTTGTCAAGTATTTGGTGTGTCAGCAGGTGAAGGCAGAGCACCAGAGGTCAGTTGGTTTGTTGCAACCGCTTTCCATTCCTGAGTGAAAGTGGGAGCATATCACCATGGATTTTGTCACATGATTCCCAAAGAGTCCCAACGGACGAGATACAATATGGGTGATAGTGGATAGACTCACCAAGTCAGCCCATTTCTTGCCCTTTATAGTGGGCCAATCCACTAAAGCATTAACTGATATGTATATAAAGAATATCGTGAAGCTACATGGTATTCCAGTTAGTATTGTATCAGACCGAGATTCGAGATTCATATCTTATTTTTGGATAAGTATGCAGGAAAGCTTGGGTACTCATCTGAAGTTTAGTACAGCTTATCATCCGCAGACTGATGGACAGTCAGAGCATACTATTCAGACACTAGAAGATATGTTGAGAGCATGTATGTTAGACTTCTATGGATCATGGGAAGATCATCTTCATCTTGTAGTGTTTTCTTACAATAATAGCTTTCAAGCGAGAATTCAGATGGCTTTGTTTGAAGCTTTGTATGGTAGAAAGTGTCGGTCTCTTGTTTGTTGGAGCTTCATAGGAGAGCGACAGATTTTGGGACCAGAGTTGCTAGTTAGCACTGTTGAGAAGGTGAAGATGATTCAAGGCCACCTACGAGCAGCACAGGATAGACAGAAGCAGTGGACCGATCTTCATCATCGTCCTTCAGAGTTTAAGAAAGGTGATCATATTTTCTTAAACATATCACCCACTAAAGGTCCAATTCGTTTCGAAGGATGTGGCAAGCTAAGCCCAAGATACATTGGGCCATTCGACATGTTGGAGCGAGTTGGTGAAGTTGCTTATAGATTGGTACTACTACTATCACTAGAAGGGGTACATGACGCCTTTCATGCACCGCAGCTGAGAAGGTATGTTGTAGATAGCAGTCATGTCCTTGATTAGTCCTAGATCACAGTTGGCCCTGTCTTGTCATACCAGGAGCAGTTAGTTGCTACATTATGTACAAATATGTTTTATTAATTTATTATAAAATATTTTCTTTTATTAATTACCAAATAAGTTTTTATTTAAATATAATTATATTTAATTTAGACATCGTAGCAGTTAGTTGCTACACTATGTACAAATATGATGCAAATTGTACATATTTATATTAGAAATATTATAAAAATATTTTAGGAAGGTTTGGAGATTTTTCTTTATTTATTTAGATTTTTTGTTATATATATATATATATATATTTTATTTTATATATATATATATGTGTGTGTGTGTGTGTGTGTGTGTGTGTGTGGGTGTGTGTGTGTATTTAGTTATACGAAAAAACCAAAAAACAAATTCTCGCAGGAAATTGATTTCTCGAGAGACAATTTTCTATAATAGACCCAACACCCCCTCCAACGAGCGCGACTCTTCGCTCAGGCTCATTTTAATCAGCAATTTTTCCTTGACCACTCCCAACAGGCAACCACGACACCCGACCACCTCGGCGCCCTTGTTCGACCACCGTCAACCGACCACGACTGCCGGCGCCGCTGCTCGAACTCGCCCATAACAACAACTACACACATCGAGGTACCCCTGTTCTCGATCGCTTTTTTTTCGTGTAGTCCACCAATTTGTGAATAGTAGAATGGATTTAGGTGTCCTGGATCGATCGCAAGGTCGATCTAAAACACCAAAAAATTATGTTTTTTAAAACTAAGAATTTATGATACGTCATGCAACCCGACAAACTGGGCGACGTGGTCATGAACTGGAGGCAACGAAAGGTGTGTACGAAAATTATGGACGTGTGGGCTTTGACGAAATTTGATTTGATTGCACGTGAGTGGCAAAAATAAACTGTATCCGTCGAAAGTCTTTGCAAACTTTGTGTCAAATTTCAAACTATTCAACCGAGATGAACCTTCCGCCACTGGACTACGAATAATTTTTTTGGTCTGGTGACACAAGTGTGGTCCGAATCGGAGACCGTTGACCGAAATGCTATTTTGGCTGGCCCGCGACCCGATCTAAATGGTGAATTTGTGCACGGCTCACCGGAATCCAACTTTGGATATACGGTTGAGTTCGTATCGTCAAACCAGACCCGTAGACATGTAATTTGATGACTTTATAGACCTTAGTTCTGACATACTTTTTGATGCAAAGCGGGTCTAATGGCGGACATCGAATTGACCCAAAATTATAATTTTGCCCCTGTGTCCAAAATTGGACTTATAGGTAAGAAATTTTAGACATTTTTTTTATGATGGAAATGTTCATGATGTTTATTTCAGCATCCGGAGACATTTACGGAAGTTGACATTCACAGTCTTTATTTTCTAATGATCTGAGTCACTAGACATTATCGATTCTTCACACCACTCCAGGCAAGATACCTTGTCATTTTTACTGATCTTTATGTTTATTTATTTATTTTAGTATTTATATCTTGTCTAGTTATATCATACTGTGCGTCCAAGTCATACTTGGGTGCGAGCGACCGTTTTAGTTATTTTTACTATTTTTGTTATTTATTTATTTATTTATTTTATATTGACTTATAATAGTTGACCACCCCATTGATGTGAGATATTGGCATATCTCCTATGGCCATGAAATATGTATGCCATGAGTTGTGAGTTTCATGTAGGACACAGACTTGCGTATTCGGTTGGCCTCAGGTATGTATGGAACATACGACGGATAGGGTATAATTGCTGATAGTATACGCATTCCTAGTGGATGTAGCATTTATTAGAGGATATGTATCTATCATGGACATGACATGAATAGATATGGGGGTGGGGAGGACAGTTCCTTAGCGTATGGGCCACACTGCACTATTCCTTTGTAACCCGCAAGCTCCGTTAGAGACACGGGTGAGATGACCCACTTAGGTTTGCCACTATCGTTCTGTGGAACGTTATGCACTGAGGCCCCTGATTCTTAAGTGAGAATTATGCCAGATTTCAATTATAGTCAGAGTACCCATGCATCGAAGGTTTGTTCTTAAACTGTATTTCACATAGAATGGTTAGAGGACCCACATTGTTTATTTACATTCAGTTTACTAGCATGTCATATGTATCATGTTACGTTCTACTGAGGACTTGGTGATCTCTCCAGTTATAGATGAACATGATTATCCACAGGAGTATGGATCAACTTTGGATATGGCTTTTTGTTGACGAGGAGATGTAATATATTCATCCGTCCTGATCATGCCTTAGAGTTTGAGACACTTTATTTATATTTTTCTTATCTTTAGAGGATAGTTTCCCTACTAGCACAAACTTACATTATAGCTATTTGGAAGTAGATTTGTCTCCAACCGGCTATCTATACATTTGATTATTTATCTTCATTATTGGATTTTATTTATCATATTTGTTGTGGATGAGATAGACTTGCCCGAGACTATTATTGTTATATTCATATTACAACTTATGTATGTATTCAATTTTTTTATATATTAGTGTATATATATACAGCTGGCATGAAATGTTCCTTGTCCTAACATAAATGGGACTGGGGCATTACAGAGCCAATCCATATAGTTACCTCTAACATTAGGTCTGATCCGCCTTTATACCATATTATATTATAAGCTCATATATACTCCATACTTAGAAAAGAACCTGATAATTCGATTATACCCGTAAACAATTATATGCATGAACGTTTAGCACAATCTATCTCGAACTAATTAGAGTCGTTCAAAATAGCCCTCGTAACCTTGGGCTTTGATACCACTTGTTGGGAACGTGGTGTGACCTAAACTAGGCTTTGCCCATAAGATTGTAGAAGATTAAAAACAATCAAAATATTACTATGCGCCAGTCACAGATAGCGCTAGATTATATCTACCAGATAGTGTTGGAGAACAAATGGCACATCATATCAGATAGTGCCGAACCACACATGGCACTGACCGCCACATGGCAATCTTCTTTGAGAAGCAAAATAGTTGTCATCATGACTGACAACACGTCAGCCGAGGAAAATCTCCTCAAATCCTGAGCGCACAACGCTCGAGAAGAATGGTTAGAGTTATTAATATAATCTTTTGTCATTTACTCAATGCCATGCAGAGTTGGCGTACAGAAATCAACAACATACATATTCAAATACCTACCGCTTTCTCATAAATGACGCTCATCTACAGTATACGCCGTTTATTAATTGGCGCCAATCAATCATTTATCATCCAAAAGCAGTTAGATGACGTAGCGCATGCCACTAATCTTGAAGAACGTTCACGTTTCACTGTCTATGACCAAGCGTATCTCTCTTATAGAATGCCACGCGTCCCAAGCAGTTAAGCCAATTGTTCGCACAAAAGGGTGATGGTGCGCCAATTGTATTGTGTGCCATTCATTGTAACTATCTGACAGTTATTTTAAAACTCTATAAATAGAGTTCAAATTCACTTCACAAGCATCACTAATGATCATAATCTCCTGACCAAGTTGCTGTAACACGTTCAAAAGGCTTTCTTCTTCGACATCGCATCGTCCAAGTGTTTGCCATGAAATATAAAAGAACAGAACAATTATCGGAGGACCGGACTTTTACTTCACGTTACAAACTCGCTTGTACAAATAAAGCCTAGGGACGAAAACCTAGGTACAGCAGTCTAAGTACAATTGTTTATTTTAGATTCTGGGGGGTGACGATAGAGGCTCGGGAAGGCGACGGCAGCCCTGCCTTACTCCTTGGACGATCAGTATGCAGCCTTGGCTCCTGTGAAAAGATGGTTGGCGTTGATGAAGAAATGCTCTTCTTGCTCTCCCTCTTATTGCTCTTCTGGCTTCTCTCTCTCTCTGTGTATTCTCTCTCTGACTATGGAGGGAAGTCTCTCTGTATATGCGTATTTCCCTCTGATATTGTATATATTTACAAAGGAATGGCACCTTGCTATTTATAATAGTGGGATGTGATCATTAGGATTGCCAATGATTAGCTCTTAGAGATGGCGGCGGCCTGGGGATTGGTCAATCCAGGCCATTCGTTTTTGATTGTGACGAATCCGAGCCATTAGGTGTAGATTACACCGAATCCCATTAGCAATTAATGCTGATTGGAATAAATCTTCCTTATAATGATCTTCTGATGTCTGCGAATAAATTAGATCTATTCTCCTGCCACGTGTCCCAGATTATTGGGATTTGACCCAATCTTTAATGGCAGCAAATCTGAGGAATTAATCGGCTTAGGACACGTGTCCTAGGAGCTGCTGGGGTGATCTGGACCGCATGACGAGTGAGCCACATATGAATTTGAGCCGCATATGGTTAAGTCCATGTGTCAGGGCTGCCTGGGTAGTGGCCCTCACTTGAGCCCTTGAACCACAGAGAGGTAATCCTTGGGAGCCGCATAGGTATACATCCACCTGAGCCGCATGGACATGATCCTCTTGAACCGCATCAGAAGTCCTTACTTGAGCCGCATGAGGCTTTCTCGGTCTGAGCCGCATAGGACGGATTCACTCTAAACCGTATGAGAAGTCTTTGCTCGAGCCGTATAAGGCTTTCTCGGCCTGAGCTGCATACTACGGATTCACTCTGAACCGCATGAGAAGTCTTTGCTCGAGCCGCATGAGGCTTTCTTGGCCTGAGCCGCATAGGACGGATTCACTCTGAACTGCATGAGAAGTGAGCCGCATACGAACGCCCACGTGGCAGGGCCACGTGGCATTTTTTATGGCTCTCGGGGGGATTTGTGTCAGAGATCTCTTTTCTCTTCCCTAGAAATTCGTCATTATGACAGAGTCATAATTACTTCTTTTTGTGTCAGGGCTGTCACTTTTTCATAGTTGTCAGCCATCATACAATTAATACGAGATTGCAGAGGAGAGGGCTGTCCTACCACGTGTCTTCTGAGCCGCATGGGATGTCTTGGAACGCATAGCCCTTATGCCGCATGACTCTCTGAGCCGCATGGACTTTCTGAGCCGCATAGGATTCTTTGGCCGCATGAGTCATTTTCTTTAATATTTTGCATGCTTCTACAAGACCCCCTTCAAAGTTTTCAATTTGTAAAATTGAAATACTTTGAATAAGAAGCATGGCCATGTTCTTCTAGTCGCATATGAAACCCTGACCGCAGGAAGATCTTGGCCGCATAGGTTGTTCAGCCACATAGGTGGTTCAGCCGCATAGCTTCTCGCCACGTGTGCGGGTCTTTAATTGCCTCAAATTTGTTTCAGCGCTGTCTTTGTAGGGGGAATCCCAAGGGTCAGCTCATTAAATCTTTCGGATTTGACGCCTTGGGTAAATCTTGGAGACGAAACCCAAGGAGTCGGTTTTGTTCTTCGTGAGTCGGTCATTGGCCCACGTGTCCTCCTTCTTCCATCTTCCTATAAATAGGAGGAGTTTGAAGAGAGAGAAGGCTTCTTTATTTTCTTTCTTCTTCTTCTATGTTATGGCCTAATTATTTGTTTCTTTTGCTCTTTATAGGCGTCGGATGAGCTCGCCCCTCAGGACCCGATCACCGAGGCTGATCCGGTCCTATCTCATTTAGTCAGTGATGTGTGTACCGCTATCATTGCTGCTGGGGTGCTCCCGGTTGCGACCGAGGATTCCCACCTTGTCGGAACCTCAACCCAGGGGGATGGGGGCTTTACTGCGCCCGTCCCTGAGACATCTGAACCCCCACATGATGACTTTGTGGGTGGGGAAACTATGCCGACTGTGAACGAGCCGTCGCCCCCGCGCTCTTCTCCTGGTAATACAAATTAAACTATAGCTCGTGAATCAGCCTATGTGTTCCTGTCGTCTTTTTTTTCAAATTACGTCGACTAATGGTTGCTTTGGATGTTCAGATCCCAACCCGTCATTGTCAGTGATTGATATTGCTGGATCGCACCCTACCGGAGAGGGCCTGCAGAACCTCCGTACGTCGAGGGTCCTTCGTCTGGGTCGAGCTCGGGGTCCCAGGTAGCAGTACAGCTGGGACAAGGGACGATGCCTCCTGTGTCCTCCTCTGCGAATGTAGTTTCGGGGGTCAACCTTTCCTCCCTGCCGAGCATCCAGGCTATTCGGGCGGCGGAAGAGGAGTTAGCCGCCATTCAAGCATCTTTCCGTACGGAATTTGCTTCTTTGGTGGCGGGTGCAGTAACTTCTGAAGCTGCCCCTCCGGTACCGTCTGTCACTCTCCCTCTGACGCCGTCCTCTATAGAGGTCTTGGATGACGCGTTACAGGACGTGGTTGCCAGTTTCCATCGCCACCTGAAGAGGGGGATCGAAGCAGCGGTGGAAAGGGGGACTCCCTTTACTCTGGCCCGCTGATGTGCCGGTGGCCAGATTAATACCCTTAAGACACTCCCTGGAGGAGAGGAACTGGCTGTGCTTTTGGAGCCTAGGCTATTAGAAGCTGATTGTCTCGTGGCCCAGTTTTGCTTGTTGCAACAGACTGATTTACCCGCGGTCATAGATCGAGAACGTAACTTCCTCATTACCGTGGTGGAGAAGGTGATGGCTGCCCGGGAATCGCTCAAGTCGACTATATTACAGGACCGCCGGAATCTGACTCGGTTGTACGACCATTAGAGCCGTCGGACTGAAGATTGCACAACTCGGGAGGCGAATGCTTCTCGCGGGGTAGCCGATGCCCGGGAACAGATCCTTGAGCTCCAGAGAAAACTGGCTTTCTTGGAGTCAGAGCTTGAGGCTGCTCGTATTGAGAAAGAGACTGCTATCCAGGAGGCTGATAAGTACAGTAGGGCTTCTGCTAATCTAGAACTTGCCCTAAAGAAGGTGGAGGACAACTGGCAGGCATATACGCATTTGAATGACGTAGAGCAGTTATTCCAAGAAGCCGAGCGTCGAGCTAAGCAGAGGCTTGATCGGGGGACTGCCTCGGTGAAGAATCGTCTTTTGGAGTTGTGTAATGCCGAACTATAGTCGGCCTTTTCTTCTTGTTTTGTCTCTGTTTTCTTTCTTTCTGGAGGGGGGCATGATCCCGAAATATGTAATGCTTTTTTCTTCCTTCGAATAAAAAGTACTTTCAATTCTACCCTTCATTTGTATTGCCTGCTGTGCCTGTGATATTGTGGTGATGTTCTCCCCCGCATAGGGGATATATTCGTGGACCTGTTACCCATGGCGTACCTTGGTTTTAGGTAGAGATAACAAGTTTCGGTCAGGATACCTGAAGCAGCCATAGCAAAGTGGTCATGGGTGCTCTTGGTATTGAGAAAAGAATTGTCGTAGAGCAGCTGGGCTCCTGGGGCATGATGAGGTGGTAGGTTTGTGTTATGAAATTTAGCTGAGGATATTTGTGGGCCTATTACCCTTGGCATACCCTGGTTTAGGATACGGATAATAGGATGAAGGGGAACTGACATACTTGCTCAGAGGTAACGAGGACATGGCAAGTAGGAAAGTTTTTTCAAACGTAGAGTCTTCCTACTCAGAGGTAATGAGTATATGGCAGGAGCGAACTCGACGGAGGGTATTGGTGGTCAACAGAGGACATTTGTGGTCAACAGAGGACATTTGTGGTCAACAAAGGACATTTGTGGACCCATTACCCTTGGCGTACTCCGGTTGTGGGTACAGGTAATAGACCGAAAGGGGATCATCATACTTACTCAGAGGTAATGAGGACATGGCAAGTATGAAGGTTTCTTCGACGGAGCCTTCCCATTCAGAGGTAATGAGGACATGACAGGAGTGGGCTCAATGAAGGAGGGCACATAGAACGACTCAGAGGTAGTGAGGACATAGAAGTTCTATGTTAAGGGGTGATTTGTTTTTGGCAGAAATGGGACGACTTAGAGGTGATGAGGACATGGCCGTCTTGGAAGTTTGTGGACCCGTTACCCTTGTTATGCACTGGGAGTACAGGTAGTGGATCATGAGGGAGGATCTCTTGTAGGAAGAAAGTTCGGCGGTATGGTTATACATGACTTTCTTTCAAAATAGTGACCAGGATGTAAGTTCAGGGGTACCGACGGGTACATAACTCGACAATCCATGAATGTTGGAATCAAAGTATAAGTTCAGAGGTACCAGCGGGTACATGACTTGGAAATCTGACAAACTATGATGGTGAGTTCAGCGGTATCAGCGGATATATGACTCAAAAATCTGGAAAATTGTGGGGTGAGTTCAGTGGTACCAGCGGGTACGTGACTCGATGATCTGGAGAATGTTGTTTAAACATAATATTTCTTCAGGAACTTGCCGTTGACGGGCAACATGAGCAAGTCTCCGTTTTGCTTGGCGAGGCGGTAGGCACCGTTGGAGAACACGGCCTCGATGACAAATGGACCTTCCCATTTTGGC
Organism: Iris pallida; assembly: GCA_029216955.1. Lineage (NCBI taxonomy): Eukaryota > Viridiplantae > Streptophyta > Magnoliopsida > Asparagales > Iridaceae > Iris > Iris pallida. Next base: position 9,072,867 of record JANAVB010043419.1, on the reverse strand, counting down.
TGGAACTTGCCGGCGGTCTTGTGAGTCATGACCATTGGCCTCCGGACTGCTAGAACAAGATCACCCACTTGGAATGTTCTGATTTTGACCTTCTTGTTGAAGGCTCCTGAGATGCGTGCTTGGTATAGCTCGATCCTTTGCTGAGCTAGGAGGCGCTTTTCATCTAAGGCCTCCAACTCTTGTAGTCGACGTCGGTAGTTATCATCCGTTGTCAATTGATAAGTGAGGGCGACGCGGAGTGAGGGTATTTGAGTCTCTAATGGGAGAACTGCCTCACTCCCGTACACTAGGAAGAATAGTGTATTCCCGGTGGCTGTTCGAACTGTGGTGCGATAAGCCCATAAGCATTGACCGAGCTTCTCATTCCAGTCGCATTTGTTAGAGGAGAGAAACTTCTTAAGGAGTTTGATGATTGTTTTGTTGAATGCCTCTGCTAACCCGTTCGCTGTCGGGTTGTACGGTGTCGAAGCAATATTCTGAATACGGTGCTTATCGCAAAACCGATAGAATACGTAGCTTACAAACTGTGGACCATTATCATGGATGATCCTTCGGAGCAGTACAAAGCGGTAGATAACGTGATGCTTAAGGAAGCTGATCACGTTTGAAGTCTTAACTTCTGCGAGTGGGACAGCTTCCGCCCATTTGGAGAAGTAATCAGTGATCGCAAGTATGAAGCGATGTCCTCGGGAGGAAGGTGGGGTGATTGGACCAATGATATCCATTCCCCATGCTTCGAATGGCCAGGATGCCACCGTCGGATGTAGAAACTCGGATGGTTGGTGAATGAAGTCCACATGGACTTGGCAAGGTTTGCATTTTTTGGCATAGTCTATTGTATCTGCCACCATCGTGGGCCAGTAGTAGCCCATTCGGCGAAGGCAGTCTTGCAATTTTGGGCCAGGCTGATGGGCCCCATAGACGCCGTCATGAGCTTCTCGTACGGCTTCTTTGGCTTCTGAGTTTGACAAGCACCGGAGAAATAATCCGTCGTAAGAGCGGCGATACAGCATTTTTGTCTCTGTATCATAGAAGAATCTGAGAGAACGCCATCTGATAGAAGTGGCTTCCTTTGGGTTCTCGGGCAGGATGTCGTAAACGACGAAGTCGATGAATGGTTGTCTCCAATCTAGTGCTTCGTCGACCGTCTGGGCGGAATAACTCGCCACGAATTGAACGTTGTTCTTGGGACAGACCAGTTCGTGGCCTATCACGTCAACCGAATGATGAGCGTGGTTCGGCACTGCTAAGGAAGCGGCAAGGCCTGCTAGGGCATCGGCTTCGATATTTTGGAGTCTGGGGACATGTTCGATGAAGAACCCCTCAAACGATGAGATGATGTCAATCGCTATTTGGTGATAAGGGATCATGTCTTCGTGGCGGACCTCGTATGAGCCCCGGATCTGATTAACGATTAGTTGGGAGTCGCCGTATGCTTCAAGGTATTCTACCCCCAGCTCTCTTGCAAGTTGGAGGCCAATGACCAGAGCGTTGTACTCGGCCACATTGTTAGAGCAGGGCTCTGTGAGGGAATAAGCACGGTTGATCACCAATCCGAAAGGGGAGACCAGCACTACCCCGACCCCGACGACTATATTGCCTTTAGGTCCGGTCCTCGAAGCACCGTCGAAGAACATTCGCCATATAGCCTCGTGAGAGGTTGCATGTGAGTCGGCGACCTCATCTGGGATCTCTTCATATATTCTGGAGGACTCTGAGCCTGGGTGGGCTGCTAAGAAGTCTTCCAGGGCTTGACCTTTGACTGCCTTTTATGGGACGAAGGTCATGTGATAAGGGGACAGCAATATTGCCCAAGTAGCGAGGCGAGAACTGAGTGCCCCTGGTTTAGTCATGAGGACTCTGAGAGGGTTGACTCGTGAGATCACATGTATCGTTTGTCCGGTGATGTAGTGTCGTATTTTCTGAATAACGAACACCAAGGCGAGACATTCTTTCTCCACAGCGGTGTATCGGTGCTCTGGCCCAATCATCATTCGGCTGAGGTAATTTATGGCTTGCTCATGGCCTGCATCGTTGTTTTGTGCGAGCAGAGCTCCGAGGGAATGTTCCATTGCTCTTACATAGAGCAGGAATGGTTTTCCAGGAACCGGGGCCACCAAAACTGGAGGATTTGACAAATATTCTTTGATGTTGTCGAAGGCACGGTGGCATTCCTCGTCCCATACGAATGAGACTCCTTTCTTCATGAGATGCGTGAACAGTCGGCATCGCCCGGAGAGGTTAGAAATGAACCTCCTGATGTAAGCTAGCCTCCCTTGGAGGTCTCTGAGTTCGCGGAGATTTCTCGGGGGACCCATCTCTATGATTGCCTTCGTTTTCTCAGGGTCTACATGAATGCCCTGAGCGGTGATAATGAATCCCAAGAACTTCCTGCTGGATACGCCCAAAAAAGATTTTGTAGGGTTTATTTTCAGATTGTGGGCTCACATCAGGTCGAATACCGTCCTCAGGTCCTGCAGATGATCTCCCTGAAGGGATCGATGTCAGCAAATTCTGCCTTCACGAAGCCGTGTTTGTCGACATATTTGAAGCACTAGTGTAGCGTGGAAGGCACGATCATATAATCGTGTATCCATGGGCGCCCCAAGAGGATGTTGTAAGAAGTGTCTGCATCTATGACGTAGCAGGTGACTTCGGATTGGAGATCGCCAATCTGACACTTCAGACGAATCTTCCCAATAGGGTAGCTCCTGCCCGAATTGAAACCGCTGATGGCGGTGCTTATAGGTGTCAGGCGGTGCACTGGGATGCGGAGATGATATAGTAGACCCTTCGGGATGATGCTTATGGAAGAGCCAGGATCAATGTGCATCCGATCTACCTTTACGTCGCCGATGTATCCCGTGTAGTATAATGGGCGATCGTGCAGATTAGTCTTGATGAGCATGTCCTGTGGAGTGAAGACGATGTTGGGAATTGCTCCCGTACAGGCACTGTCTTGGAGATCCACAGGTGAGTCCTTCCCGGTGAGGTTGGATTGAGCTAGATAGGAATCGGCATTTTGGAGTGCTTCGCTCAGTGCAATACGAACGTCTTTGGAGAGCCTTAGGAGTTCGTACAGTGACAACTTGGCCGGTGTGTTAGCCAATCGTGCTAAGATGTCGAAGTTGTAGGGCTTTTCTAGCCCTTGAGCTACTTCTTTTCGGAGAGATTTATCGAAGCGAGTCTCCCTCGACCTAGGCTTGTCGGTCGTCGATGGCTGAGCCGGTCCCGGAGCAACAGTGGTAGTGGGCGGATGATCATCAGTCGAGTTCTCAGTCACGGGTTGAGATTGTGTTCCAGATCGAGTAACAATGGCCGTGACTTCTTCCACATATACCGAGATGGTGCGACAGGATCTGATTTTTCCACTTTTCTTCTTGTGAATGGGAGGCGTCGTGGACTGAGTCAGCTCATGAACCAGGTCCGGATGGACCCACATGATTTCTCCTCGTGATGTAGTGAGAGGTACTAGACCGGAAGTTTGATCTCGGGGAGGTGGAAGATTGGTAATCTCCATTGTCGCCAGAGGGACATGGATCACCCCGTCTTGAGTTTCTGTTGAAGGAAAGCTGCCGAATTGTACGGACACCATATTGGCTGCCACGGTTACCTCTTCGAAATCGATGGCCAGAGCATTCGAATCGATGAGGTTTTGGATGTACCGTTTCAGTTGGTAGCAGTCATGTGTAGCATGGTGTACATAGCAGTGGTAATGGCAGAACTTTGGGTTCTCCAGATCAGCCGGCCGAGGCTCCCGTCTTGGCGGAGGAAGCTGAATTCTATCTCCTTGTATGAGCATGTCCAAGATAGGCTTGACGTGGCCGTCTTCAAAAGAGTAAGTGATTTGAGGCCATTGTTTGTCTGCTGGTTGTGACTCGGGCTTCTGGGCTGTGTCGGCCACTATAGCCTGCTTGCCCCTGTTGCCCCGATTGTTGGAGGGGCTACCCCCATTGTCGTTGTTGTTGTTGGGACGCTTGCCCTTGTTTTCTCCCTCTGAGATGTGCAACCCTAGTTGGTGAGACTTTCTCAATCGTTCTTCGGCACTTGTAGCACTGATGATAAAAGCCTTCCAGTCCTTGAATTGACTTTCGCCCATCCAGAGACTAATTGTTGGAAGTAGTCTCTTTTGGCAAATTTCAATCAAAGAGAAATCCGGATTACCAGATGGTAACTTCATTGCGGTTTGACGAAACCGCTCAATATAATTCCTCGTCAGCTCTTTCTCTCCTTGGACGATATCCATGAGGGTAGACATTGTGACATCCTGCCCTACCTCATAGAATCTCTCCAAGAACAAGCATTTGAAGCCAGCGAAGGAGTGGATGCAATTGTCTGGCAGGTTGCAGTACCAGTCGAAGGCGACTCCTTCCAATGCCCCGATGAATAATCGCGTGAGGATAGCGTCATCATGGGGCAGATGGTCGGTGGTGACCTCGAAGTAAGTGATGTACCGACTTGCTGAGGTCTTGCCATCATATGGGTTGATATTGAACGGCTTATATCTTGGTGGGAATGGAACATCCCTCCATTCAGCAGGATATGGTTGCCGTATTCTGAAGGCTTGAGAGTTTTCTCGGGAGTGGAACATGGCTCGGAGCTCCTGGACCTCTCTCCTTACTTCTCAGGCCTCATCTGTCGCGGTAGGGGCCGTTATTTCAGGAGGATTATTGCCCGGGTTCGGTGCCGCTGAATTTGAATCAACATTGATTGCGGGACCCGCGCTTGTTTGGCCAGGTGTCATTCCCTGCAGAGTAGGAAGAGCCGCTTTGATCTCGTCTACAGACTTGACCAAGGCGTGCAGTATGGCCTCCAAAGTGTCGATGTGTTGGCGATCACTGGAACCACCTTGATCGCTGTCCGTCATGAGTACCGTCCTTACATGAGGAGTGACGGAAGAAACGGTGGAGGATGTGCCCTCCGAGTCATACCCATGCATCGAAAAATCATCGGGGTAAGTAGGAATGTTCTCTTCGGGTTCGGACTCGGAGGGAACAGTACCCCCAGCTTTGGAGTTGGCTTCATCTTGAGAGTCGTGGATGTCCTCGAGGACATCAGCATTTGCTGGGAGAGTTGTTTCACCAGGCTCGTCTCCTTGAAACATCAGATTATTGTGGACGGTTGGAGGAGTACGACCTCCAGCTCCAACGACCCCCAGCGACGTGGACGATGAATCTCCCGTTGCAGCAGATTTTGTCTTCGAACGGGTGTGTTGAAATACTCCGGTGGAGGACAACCGTTTAGCCGACAATTTCTTAGCTGTAGTGGTTGATATCTTCGGGCTGGAGATGCTTGTCTTCTTCTCTCTCCCCTCATCAGGGACTTTCTGAGTGGAATTGTAGGAGACAACATGAGGTGCCTCATCCTCCGAGCTCGGATGCTGTAGTCTTTGGAAGACGGACGGCCGGTCTTCTGTCACTGCCGCGTTGTCGCAACAGCAGTTGACGATGATTTGGGTGCAGTGACGTCCGTGTGAGGACTCTCTGCACACTGAGGTCCCTTTTCTTTCCTTGCGTTTGTGGAGGATAACCTCACGCAGGTCAGAGGAACCACTCTGTCCGTTCGCCGCCGGGAGATGGACGCGAGCGGCTCTGTACAACTTCCCATCAGAGGCCCGTGTGATAACCAGCAGTGTAGAAGCATGGAATTTCACAACCAAGAAAGCCCATGCGCCAGACACTACATGCGCCAGAGCTCGGACAAAATACTTCACAAACAAAATCAGCAAATATAGACATTTGAAAAAGGACTTTTTATTTATATACAAAAGTCTATTACATGTCTAGAAAAGGTTGTACAAAGGAGAATTTCTACAAAGGAAAGATCCGAAGTCTACAGCCAGCGGCCACCATGCGCCTCCATACAGGCGCAACAGTCATCATGCGCCGCCAGTCAGGCGCAGTAGATATCATGCGCCTTCAATCAGGCGTATCCCACCATGCGTACTCAGCACGGCGCATCCCTTCAGCAGCTCAGTCATGTGCATCCCCAGTTATGTGCATCCCTTCAGCAGCTCAGTTATGTGCCGCTCTTCCAGCCAGGTTCACCTGATAAGTGCTTCGACTAAACAAAGCATTTAACCCTCTGGCTGGAACCAAGGAAGAGAAGAGCACCGCAAATCTGTGGCCAAGGAAGGCTTTGAAAGAGCCTCCAAAGGCGAAGGAAGACCGTGATCGAAACCACGGCTAAAGGAGCAGCTTCCAAACCCACCAGAGTGGACAACGCCCACTTTGAAGGAAGAAAGAGCCTAGCACCGCAATTTCGATCTACGGCTCTTCCGGAGTAACGGAGACGTGGCCCGAGCATCCCCATCTTTGGATGCAACATGCACCTTCCGCCTGCCTCAGAAGCCCTCGACTCCGTCTTTTGGATGTAACAGTCACCTTCAAGTGCATCAATGACGACATGGCGTCTCATCTTCACCCTCGGGAGCACTTCATCAACAGAATGCACCCGAGTACCCAAGTTCATGTTGGAAGTACGTGAGGGAACGAGAAGCAAACCTTTTCTCTATGCCACTATTTATAGGCCGGGCAGATCAAACCTACACGCCAAGTGGATGGCACTCCGAATTCCGTACAATGAATTTGCATTAAATGGATGAACTGGACGCCTCAAATTCAGCCAAACGGCTATTTAAAGCACTCGAGGAGCGAAACAGCCACATCATTAAAAAATATATCGGATGTGCCAGCCAGACAACGCATCACACGTACGCGTCCTTCGGCATCAGGCGCATCACACAGACGCGCCCTTCAGTACCAGGTGCATCACAGAGGATGCGCCCTCACACATCCCCATACCGAGTGGAACGCCAATCGATGCGCCCACTCAGCTGTCCATCGAACGTCAGAAACATTAAATGCTGAACTAACAGAGTTGGCAGCACACTTCCCAAAGTCTGAACAGTTGACAGCTTTTTCAGAAAACGAAGCGTCGGCAACATCAGCATCATCATGACTTCATTCCGACGGCTACTGCCACGTGGCCACTCAACCACCCGTATGCGCCTCAGCAGCCATGCGTCCAAATCTGCATGCGCCTCAAAAGCCATGCGCCTCAGACTGCTCTCTGATCCCAAAAGATGAAAGAAAAGTCGCCTGCATGCGCCTCAAAAGCCATGCTCCTCGAATGGTTTGTAACTCCTAAAGGTTATGAGCCGCAGCCTCCTCATGCGTCCAATCCAAGGCGCAGCTCACCAGATCACCCCCCACCAAATCCGAGATCTCCGAGCCATGAGTCGATGACACGTGTCCTTTGACTCAACGCATCCAAGATTTTAGCAACAGAAAGATCTTCTCCTCTGCTACGTGCCGGCTCACAACAGCAGTATGAAGAATTCTACCCCTCGATTAGGGCGCATCCCACGCACCTCTATCAGCAATCTCCACATGGCGTCCCCACACACCAGCACATCCTATATACGCGCATGAGCAGCCAACCTGCCCAGCTATAAATAGAGGGATCATTTTCTTCTCACCCACGCACAGAATCCACAACGAACATACAAGAATCACCAGAGTGGTAGATACAGACACTCAACGTCTTCCTCCTCTCAGCAAGCTCCAGCACCCAGAGCAATCCAAACCTTCAGAGAACCGATAACCGTCGTCAGCTCGTCAACGGAGTTAACACATTACCACTCGCTCCATTGGCACAAGGAACCCAGATTAAACAAAAGTGTATTCCTAGGACTACATCTAAGTCCTATATTGTAACACTGTTCTGTTTGTGTTAAAGTTTTCAATCAAACAATTTTAATGGCAAACAAGCTGGCGACTCTGCTGGGGACCTCTTTCTCCTCCACCGAGAAAGTCGTGTCACAAGCCGACGACGTGAAGGTGGGCTCCTCCCACAAGACGCTGGTCGTGCGCCTCAATCAACAGGCGTACGAGGAGTTCATTTTTGAAGGAAGTGCGAGTCCTTCGAAGTGGCTGCCGAAGCCGAAGAAGACCCGCCGAGTCTGGGTGCGCAAGGTCGACGCCTCGGGCACTACCACTGAAGGGGATGCGCCAATCCAGCCTTCCCTTCCTACTGACGTTCTCAGCAACCAAGGTGCGCCCGCTGATGCAGCACAACTCTCGGGGAAGCGTATGGCTGACCACTTTCCCCAGCCATCTTCCTCTCAGGCGAGGAAGATGCGTCGACGGAGCAGGGGCGCAGCCAATGCTCCGCGCATCACCTCTGATGCGCCCCAAAAAGTCTCTGTCTTTGACAGACTCACTCGCTGTAATGGCGAGGAGAATTTGGATGCTGAGTACTACGCGCCCCAGCGGGCTAGTACGAAGAAATCCAAGGCGGCACGGGCCATGCGCCACAAACGTGTTATGCCAGCAGCAGGCCAGAAGCACACGCTCACAATCACGTGCGCTGCTGATAGCAAGCTGTATAAAGTCAACTCAGGTGCTTCTGCACCAAAAACGAGTCGACTTTCAAAGTCCTCATCTCACTTGGGCGCATCTACTGCGTGCACAACCAAGTCGAGTGAGGCAGATTCAGTGGTCTTGAACTCCCGTGCCTCCTCTGGTTGTGCGTTTGAGGTTCGTTCAAGTCACTTCAAATGTTGTGGTTCCCCACTACTGATCGTGATGCCTGCTTGGTATTAGATCAGGGGGCGCAGCACTCACCTGACCACCCCGGCGTTTGGCCTTGCCATGCGCCTGAAGGGGGTGTGAAGGTGGCACTCTCCTCCAACGTCCTGTGTAACGTGATCACTCACAAGCGCCGGTCAGGAGAGTCGACCAACAAGCACGATGTGCCTCTCACGGGGCATACTTGTGCGATGGTCACCATCAACTGCTGTTGCAAGACGGCAGTACTACCAAGGCAGTCAGTCTTCCAGCGGCTGCAATCATCGACACCCCTTCGACGTCGCCTGGGGACGAAGGTGTCAGCAGAAGAGGAGCCAAGGGTTGCTTCATGTAACGTGATCTCCAACTCCTCGTCAGTCCGGAAGACGACTGGCAATTCCTCGTCTTCATCCAAAAGCCAGCCGAGGAAAACCAAGGCAGCTGTCTCGACCTCTGGAGTGTTCGAAGGCACTCGGTCGAGGAAGAAATTCTTGGAGGAAGCTGGGGGTAGTCAGACCCTTGTTGAGCCTCCTTCCGAAGACGAAGATGTCCAAAGCACAGCTGCGACGGATCTTCATCCTCGAGGCGAAGTCAGCCTCCCAGAAGCCCCTCAAAAAGAGGATGTCCCCCAGAACACAGCTGGGGGTAGAGACAAAGAGGCCCTTCAAGACGGAGCTGAGGGCAATCAGGCCCTTGCAGATGCGCCCGTTGAGAATGACCTCCAGAACATGGCTGGGGGTGGCCAAGATGAAACTCCAGGAGAGGCGACTCCCCCACATGAGAGTGAGGCCGAGAGAGAAGCCTCAACCAATCCATCTACTCCAGGCCGTGTCATGACAGTATACATGGCTGGGGGTGATGCCGAGTCTAATGCACCGCCGCAGGACATTGTCCAGCGCATAGACTCATTAGAGGAAGGACTCAAAACCCTTTCTGCCTCTATACAAGCACTGACTCAAGCAGTGTTTGATATACGGTCGGCCTTGACCAGAACACCTTCAACCGGCCCCGACCCAGGAGCCAATGGGGAGTCGAGTGTGCCCCTTTAACGGGCACCCTCAGACACAGAAGTACCCCGGACGTCGGAGCCCTCAAACGCTCCACTCCAGATGGTACCACCTTCCCTGACTCCTAGCTCCACGGAGGATGTGGTCGAAATGATCAAGGACTTGCGGGAGCGCTTCGAGTACAAGAACAGGCAAGAGGAGCGCCAGAAGATGGACATTCCCTAGCCTTATCCCCTCGAGTGGAACAAGGTGGTTTATCCCCCAAAGTATAAACCACAAACACTCACGCCATACGATAGGAAGGACTCTCCGCGTCGCTACCTGACATACTTCCAGTCCCAAACGGGACATCTCCCAAAGGAGGATGCGCTCCTCACTAGCATATTTGTTGGGGCCCTAAAAGGAGTGGCGTATGACTGGGACTGCAGCCTCCCCGACAATTCCATATCGTCCTTCGACGACTTGACGCGCCTCTTCCTCGATCGCTTCTACGACGGCGTGAAGGACATGACGATGGCGTCTCTCATAGAGATACGCCAGAAGGAGAAGGAAACGGTTCGGGTGTTCATCGAACGCTTTCGACAGGCCTACTTCAGGTTACCTCCAGGCATGCCAGAACTTGCGCTCCTCTCCTCTTGCAACATGAACATGTTGCCTGCAGTGAAGCTCTGGATCAACTCTACTCCCCCTCCCGACTGGAGCTCCCTGATCATCGAAGCTGAAGCCGTAGAAAAGAAGGCGGCCAATTCACGTCTTCTGGGTGTCAGTTTCCCCGCCTTTGATGATAAAGGGAAAAGGTCTGCAGCCAACAACTCCGGACGAGAAGCAAAGGGGAAACAGGCATTGACTGTTAATGCCTCGAAAGGCGTATCTGTGCCTACTCAGAAACCTCCAATGGCGCCGAGACCCAAGGAGGTTTATTCATTCAATGACGAAGACACCCTGCAACTCTTTGAAATACTGAAGCAGGGTGACAAGATCAAGCTGCCGGACCCAAAGCGGCCCGATGAAGTCGGAAAAGTGGACAACCCGAGGTACTGTCACTACCATCGGTTTGTCGGACACCCGACCAAGGACTGCTATGTCCTCAAAAATTATATCCAGCGCATGATCAATGCGGATGTAATCTCCGTCGACTACGAAGAGAAGACGGTGTCAGCCAATGTGGTGTTACTTCAGTTCGGCACCTTGCCGCCGAATACCATACAAGATGGCATCGTCCCCATTCCTAAGGCGACAATGGAGGTGGTGAACTTACCACCTACCCGTGACAATGTGAGTGGACTCATCCCACTCACCACATCTCGAGGAGAGGTCCTATGGGTTTATCCCGACCTCGTCTTCGAGGTGACTCAACCGGAGGTACGCTCTACCTCTAAATCAAAAGATAGGAAGATCAAGTCTTCCCGCACAGTCTCTTCTTCAACGGAAGAGGCACTTACTGTGCAGACGCGTGCACAACAGAACGCCCAGCCCGACGAAGCTTCTGCCGAGGTGGTGCCTCCTTGCACCATCCCTGAGGAGGGCCTGTCTAAGCCCTCAGCAGCCAATAAGCAGAAGCAGGTGGAGGCCCGTTTCGACAGACCTCTACGGAAGGAGGATGCTTCGGGGCTAGCCAAGCCCCACAACTTTGACATACTGGTACAACTGGCCAGTACTCCTGCACGCCTGTCTTTGTTCGAGCTCCTGCGTCTTTCCAAAGACTCCCGAGAGGCTCTCTACGAAGCTCTGAAGGACGCTGAATCCTTTCTCAGTCAGGTCAAGCAGCCTGAAGACCTCCCAACTACTTGTGCGCACTGTCATTGTGCGGATGAAGTTATCCCAAACATAACTTTCACCCAATAAGACATGCTGCTCAAGTACCACCGACATAACCGGCCGCTGTATTACATAGGGTATATCGGTTCAGTCAAGGTGAGCAGGATTCAGATCGATCCGGGGTCTTTCCTCAGCATCATTCCGAAGGCGCTGTTATCAACATTGGAGATCCCAATGTACCGGCTGGCGCCCTCCAACACGGCCATTAGTGGCTTCAACGCTAGCAAAAGCGAGCCATGGGCAAGATCCGACTGAAATGTCACATCGGCAACCTCAAAACTGAGGTGACTTGCTATGTTGTGGATGCCGAGGTCAACTACAACATCTTGCTCGGTCGACCATGGTTACATGAGTACATGGTGGTACCCTCCATGCTCCACCAGTGCATAAAATATGTATCCACCAACGGCGTCATCCGGACGGAATTCGCAGACATTGATCCTTTCAAAGGGATTGAAGCCTACTTCACCGATTCCGACTTGTACAAATCACTTGACGAGGAGGAAGCCAATGATGCTGATGATGAGGCAGAGACGACAACTGAGCCAGACATGGAGCCTGAGATGACTCCACACGCCGTTTTGAAGATCCGACTGAAGGGCAAACCACCCCAGAAGGTGCCTCCAATGAGCATCAAGCTACCAGGAAAAGCACCAACTCCTGAAGCTCCCCTGAAGATACGCCTCAAGGGAAAGCCGCCTCAAACATCGGCTCCCCTGGTGGCAAAATTACAGGGGAAGGCACCAATCACTGGAGACGCAGTTGAGGTACCCCTGAAGGTGCGTCTTAAGGGCAAGCCGCCGCAATCATCCAAGATGCCAGAGAGGGCTCACATAACCCTCTCAGACCCCAAGATCAAAGCTGTGGTGGACTCTCATTATCCGACCCCAGTACTTACAGATGAGGAGCTCGGCGAATATATCTCTGCTGATGTAGATGCACCCTCCTTAGACAATGTAATCCCACGGGATAAGATCTCGTATTTTATCAATAATAGAGTGTCTTTTAATTATTCTTGTCTTCCACACTGGAATGCCATGTATACATTAGATAATGCTCTACGGTCGTTGCAAACACAAATAACGACCGTCCATCATGTAAGTCGAGTAGTCCCGTCTCAAGGAGTCTGTTTCATAGTCCCTCCACGAAGCCGAGACGAAGGATCCATCATCTTTGGCAAAGTCGAGCGTCATCAAGACCTCCCGCCACTCGAGCCAGAACCTGATACCGGAAGAGTACAAGTCTATCGGTACACGGATACGGCAAAGCACATCATCCAAAAGATGGGCTACGACCTAAAAAGCAACAAAAGCCTAAACTACGGCAAGGGTCGACATCTCCCTCTCCGGCTTCCGACACCTAAGGGAAAGCCGCAGGACTACTACAATCAGACTCGACGGGGGGTAGGCTATGTCATGCCGCCATCAACTCCAGAGAGTTTAGACGCAGAAGACGTAGAACATTCCCACTCGTCCGAAGCATCGACTTGGGATTCTGATACCAGTATCGGATCAGTCTTCAGGAAAGTACTGTCAGCCAACATGACATTAGCACAACCTCAAAAAAGTGAAGGCGAAGACCAAGTGCCGGGACCCTTCGAAGAAGAACCCTGGGCTCAACGCCTAGGAGAACAATGTGAGTCTCGTTTCGAGTTACGTGAACCTCCCACCGAAGACGAAGTCGAGCAGATCGACCTTGGGGACGGATCTTCTTCCAAACCCATCTTCATCAGCAAAAGCCTAAAAGGAGAAGACCGAGAGTCTTTAATCCAGCTGGCTAAAGAGTATATCGACATCTTTGCCTGGAGCTACGAAGACATGCCGGGACTCGATCCACAGATCGCAATGCATAGGTTGAACATCTTACCTGATGCCAAATCTATCAAACAACAACAGTGACGCTTTCTGCCGGATATCATGAATGCCATCGATCAGGAGGTGGACAAACTCTTGACCAGCGGCTTCATCCGTGAGGAACAGCACCCAGATGGGGTAGCCAACGTCGTACCTGTCACCAAAAAGAATGGGAAGATACGTGTCTGTATCGACTTCAGGGATCTCAACTCTGCTTGCCCGAAGGACGAATTCTCGCTTCCAATCACCGATGTGATGATCGACAACACATGTGGCTTTGAACGCATGTCTTTCATGGACCGGTATTCAGGCTACAATCAAATCAAGATGTTCTCCGATGACGTAAAACACACGTCATTCAGGACTCCGAAGGGTGTTTTCTGCTACACCGTGATGCCCTTCGGCTTGAAGAACGCCGGTACGACATACCAACGAGCTATGAGCACCATTTTCTGTCAGCACCTTCGCAAGACAGTCGAATGCTATGTTGACGACATCGCAGTCAAGAGCCGCCTCAAAGGAGATCACCTACAGGACCTAAAGACAGTCTTCGATCTCATGCGGGCACATCAACTCAAAATGAACTCCGCTAAATCCTTCCTGGGGTTTCTAGCGGCAAATTCTTGGGCTTTATCATCACGGCGAAAGGCATTCATGTTGATCCTGAGAAGACCAAAGCCATCCTCAACATGGACCCTCCAAAGAATCTTCGAGAACTTCGGGGCTTACAGGGACGTCTGGCATACATCCGGAGGTTCATAGCAAACCTCTCCGGTAAATGTCAACCCTTTACTCAGCTCATGAAGAAAGGAGTCTCTTACGTCTGGATAGAGGAATGCCAAAAGGCTTTCGACGACATCAAGGCTTACTTGACAAGCCCGCCAGTCCTGGTAGCACCTGTTGCCGGCAAACCATTTCTCCTCTACGTCCGTGCGATGGATCATTCTCTTGGTGCTCTGCTGGCTCAAAACAGCGATGCAGGCTATGAGCAAGCAATCTACTACCTCAGTCGAACGCTCATCGGGGCCGAATACCGGTACAACCCCGTTGAAAAGGAGTGCTTGGCTTTGGTGTTTGCCATCCAGAAGACTCGTCATTATGTCTCGGGCCAGACAATACATGTCATTTCCCGAGTCAATCCGCTCAGAGTCCTCATGACGAATCCAGGATCATTGAACTCCCGGCTAGCCACATGGGCGATCTTGCTAACACCGTATAATATGGTGTTTGTCCCGCAAAAAGCTGTTAAAGGTCAAGCTCTGGCTGACTTTTTAGCTGCACACCCCATCCCGGAATCCTCAAAACTCCATGAAGACATTCCGGATGAGGTCCAAGAATCAAACGTCACCGAAGAAAGCTCCGTTTGGCGGATGTTTTTCGATGGTGCTTCAAGAACAGGCCCTAAAGGCCAAATCATCGTAGGAGTGGGGGTAGTCTTAGTCTCCCCCGATCAGTTGGTCATCCAGCGTGCTTACTCCCTTTTGAAGCCGGGCTCCAACAATGTTGCCGAGTACAACGTGCTCATCATGGGACTCTAGCTGGCACAACAGCTGGGGGTAGATCATCTGGAAGCCTACGGCGACTCAAAACTCGTCGTAAATCAGATCCGAGGGCAATACGAGGTTCGCCATAAAGATCTGATCCCTTACCATGAAGTTGCATTAAACATCATTTCAACCTTCACCGGGTTCTTCATCGAACACGTACCTCGTCTACAAAACTTGGAGGCTGACGCTCTGGCTGGCCTCGCAGCCTCACTAGCAGCTCCCCTTGGGACTCAACACTACGTCACGGTAGTAGGCCGAGACTTGGTTTGTCCTATAAACAACCAATGCTTACGAGTGGTTCATGCCATGCCGACGAATACTGGTGTTAATGTCCGAGAATGGAGGTTCCCGTTCATCAATTTTGCTGTCTACAGAATTCTTCCAGAGGACCCGAAGGAAGCCGTCTCAGTCAGGAGACGCTCTCTTCGATTCTACTACGATACAGCCACTAAAACGCTGTACCGACGCTCCTTCGATGGGCTTCTCCTTCGATGCCTGTCCAACGAAGAAGCGGCCGAGGCTCTTCGAGAAGCTCATGACGGAACTTGCGGGGCTCATCAACCTGGGCCTAAGCTGCAGGACTGACTGCGACGTATGGGCTACTACTGGCCAACCATGGCCGCTGACGCTGTCGACTATGCTAAGAAGTGCCATGCGTGCCAGCTCCACGCAGACTTCATTCATACACCGTCAGAACCACTACATCCTACAGTCGCCTCCTGGCCCTTTGAAGCCTGGGGCATGGACATTGTAGGACCAATCACCCCTCCTTCATCAAGAGGACACCGCTTCATCCTAGCCATTACCGACTACTTCTCCAAATGGGCAGAAGCAGTCCTACTGGCGGAAGTAAAGAGCTCCAGGGTGGTCAGCTTTATCAAACACCATGTCATTTACCGTTTCGGAATACCCCGACGGATCATTCATGACAATGGTCCTCAGTTTATCAGCCACATTTTTAGCAGGTTCTGTGACAAGAATCGTATTCAAAATGTGGCATCCACCGCCTACAATCCGGCTGCAAACGGGTTAGCAGAGGCGTTCGATAAAACTATCGTTAGGCTGCTCAAAAAGGTCGTGTCATCCAACAAACGTGACTGGGACGAAAAGCTTGGCGAATGCCTTTGGGCCTACCGCACAACGGTACGGACCCCAACAGGCAACACACCATTTTTCCTGGTCTACGGGAGTGAAGCGGTACTGCCTCTCGAGATCCAGATACCCTCACTCCGTGTAGCAATCACAAACAAACTCACAGAAGAGGACAATCAACGTCGTCGTCTGCGAAAACTGGAGGCACTCGACGAGAAGCGTCTCCTGGCTCAACAACGCATCGAACTCTACCAAGCCCGTATATCACAGGCTTTCAACAAGAAGGTCAAGCAGAGGACTTTCCAAGTTGGTGACCTGGTTTTAGCAGTCAGAAGGCCAATGATGTTAACTCACAAAACACCAGGAAAGTTCGAGCCCAAGTGGGAAGGACCTTTCATCATAGAGACGGTATACTCAAACGGTGCTTACCGCCTCGCCAAACCTAATGGAGACTTGTTCATGATGCCCATCAACGGCAAGTTCCTAAAGAAGTACTATTCTTGACATCCTTCAGACATGTACTTCCCCAAAGGTGATCTGTGGACCCAATCATCGGGGCTCACACACAATCTCTTTCCACAAACTCATACGCTTCCGGAACCCAGCTGTTCCGTGGTTTCCTTCAGTAGAAAGACAACCACGTCCACATCACCTCTGAGTTGTCCCTCTACACCCTACAAAGCGGAATCTTACGCTACGTAAGCCGACGCTATCCTTCATGTTTACCACGTCCACATTACTTCTGAGTAAACATCTCGTACAAACAACCCCTATGTTGTCGTACATTGATCGCAGAACTTCCACGTCCACATCACCTCTGAGTTGTTCAGCGTATCCCCCAGTATCATTCCTACCACGTCCATAATACCTCTGAGTAGGAAGATTCTATCATTGGAACCCAATGATTGCCACGTCCACATTATCTCTGAGCAAACATATTGGTTCCTTCAAACTTGTTATCTGTACCTAAAAACCAAGGTGCGCAAAAGATAATAGGTCCACACAAATCATCAAGTTCATAATAACATAAATGAACACATCACAAAAAAAAGGGTTGTGTACTTCTTCATTTTCTAAAAAAAAAGAGAGTACAGAACTACACTATCCCCTAGCAAGGGTTGTAAAAGAACATAAAAAGGGAGAAGCTACAGTACCTAAACCTCTCCAGGGTGGGATGAGAGATCTCTGACTCGACGTCTCAAGTCGGCTGTACGAGTCTCCACAGTCGCCAGGACTCGACGCTCAGCTTCTTGACGCATCAATTCAACAGCCTCAGCGGAAGTTTCGCTCTCATGCTTCTCATCAAGATGTTGTCGCTGCTGAGCCAGGGCTGTAGAAGCATGGAATTTCACAACCAAGAAAGCCCATGCGCCAGACACTACATGCGCCAGAGCTCGGACAAAACACTTCACAAACAAAATCAGCAAATATAGACATTTGAAAAAGGACTTTTTATTTATATACAAAAGTCTATTACATGTCTAAAAAAGGTTGTACAAAGGAGAATTTCTACAAAGGAAAGATTCGAAGTCTACAGCCAGCGGCCACCATGCGCCTCCATACAGGCACAGCAGTCACCATGCGCCGCCAGTCAGGCGCAGTAGATATCATGCGCCTTCAACCAGGCGTATCCCACCATGCGTACTCAGCACGGCGCATCCCTTCAGCAGCTCAGTTATGTGCATCCCCAGTTATGTGCATCACTTCAGCAGCTCAGTTATGTGCCGCTCTTCCAGCCAGGTTCACCTGATAAGTGCTTCGACTAAACAAAGCATTTAACCCTCTAGCTGGAACCAGGAAAGAGAAGAGCACCGCAAATCTGTGGCCAGGGGAGGCTTCGAAAGAGCCTCCAAAGGTGAAGGAAGACCGTGATCGAAACCACGGCTAAATGAGCAGCTTCCAAACCTACCAGAGTGGGCAACGCCCACTTTGAAGGAAGAAAGAGCCTAGCACCGCAATTCCGATCTACGGCTCTGCCGGAGTAACGGAGACGTGGCCCGAGTATCCCCATCTTTGGATGTAACAGGTACCTTCCGTCTGCCTCAGAAGCCCTCGACTCCGTCTTTTGGATGTAACAGTCACCTTCAAGTGCATCAATAATGACATGGCGTCTCATCTTCACCCTCGGGAGCACTTCGTCAACAGAATGCACCCGAGTACCCAAGTTCATGTTGGAAGTACGTGAGGGAACGAGAAGCAAACCTTCTCTCCATGCCACTATTTATAGGCCGGGCAGATCAAACCTACGCGCCAAGTGGATGGCTCTCCGAATTCTGTACAATGAATTTGCATTAAATGGATGAACCGGACGCCTCGAATTCAGCCAAACGGCTATTTAAAGCACTCTAGGAGCGAAATAGCCGCATCATTAAAAGACATGTCGGATGCGCCAGCCAGATAGCGCATCACACGTACGCGCCCTTCGGCATCAGACGCATCACACAGACGCGTCCATCAGTACCAGGCGCATCACAGAGGATGCGCCCTCACACATCCCCATACCGAGTGGAACGCCAATCGACGCGCCCATTCAGCTGTCTATCGAACGTCAGAAACATTAAATGCTGAACTGACAGAGTTGGCAGCACACTTCCCAAAGTCTGAACAGTTGACAACTTTTTCAGAAAATGAAGCGTCGGTAATATCAGCATCATCATGACTTCATTCCGACGGCTACTGCCACGTGGCCACTCAACCACCCGTATGCGCCTCAGCAGCCATGCGTCCAAATCTGCATGCGCCTCAGACTGCTCTCTGATCCCAAAAGACAGAAGAAAAGTCGCCTGTATGCGCCTCAAAAGCCATGCGTCCCGAATGGTTTGTAACTCCTAAAGGTTATGAGCCGCAGCCTCCTCATGCGTCCAATCTAAGGTACAGCTCACCAGATCACCCTCCCACCAAATCCGAGATCTCCGAGCCATGAGTCGATGGCACGTGTCCTTTGACTCAACTCATCCAAGATTTCAGCAACAGAAAGATCTTCTCCTCTGCTACGTACCGACTCATAACAGCAGTATGAAGAATTCTACCCCTCGATTAGGGCACATCCCACGCGCCTCTATCAGCAATCTCTATGTGACGTCCCCACACACCAGCGCATCCTACATGCGCACATGAGCAGCCAACCTGCCCAGCTATAAATAGAGGGATCATTTTCTTCTCACCCATACATAGAATCCACAACGAACGTACAAAGAATCACCAGAGAGACAGATACAGACACTCAACGTCTTCCTCCTCTCAGCAAGCTCCAGCAACCAGAGCAATCCAAACCTTCAGAGAACCGATAACCGTCGTCAGCTCGTCAACGGAGTCAACGCATTACCACTCGCTCCATTGGCACAAGGAACCCAGATTAAACAAAAGTGTACTCCTAGGACTACATCTAAGTCCTATATTATAATATTGTTCTGTTTGTGTTAAAGTTTTCAATCAAATAATTTTAATGGCAAACAAGCTGGCGTCTCTGCTGGGGAACCTCTTTCTCCTCCACCGAGAAAGTCGTGTCATAAGCCGACGACGTGAAGGTGGGCTCCTCCCATAAGACGCTGGTAGTGTGCCTCAATCAACAGGCGTACGAGGAGTTCATTTCTGAAGGAAGTGTGAGTCCTTCGAAGCGGCTGCCGAAGCCGAAGAAGACCCACCGAGTCTGGGTGTGCAAGGTCGGCGCCTCGGGCACTACCACTGAAGGGGATGCGCCAATCCAGCCTTCCCTTCCTGCTGACGTTCTCAGCAACCAAGGTGCGCCCGATGATGCAGCGCATCTCTCGGGGAAGCGTACGGCTGACCACGTTCCCCAGCCATCTCCCTCTCAGGTGAGGAAGATGCGTCGACGGAGCAGGGGCGCAGCCAATGCCCCGCGTATCACCTCTGATGCGCCACAAAAAGTCTCTGTCTTTGACAGACTCACTCGCTGTAATGGCGAGGAGAATTTGGATGCTGAGTACTACTCGCCCCAGCGGGCTAGTACGAAGAAATCCAAGGCGGAACGGGCCATGCGCCACAAACGTGCTATGCCAGCAGTAGGCCAGAAGCACGCGCTCACAATCACGCGTGCTGCTGATGGCAAGCTGTACAAAGTCGACTCAGGTGCTTCTGCACCAAAAACGAGTCGACTTTCAAAGTTCTCATCTCACTTGGGTGTATCTACTGCGTGCACAACCAAGTCGGGTGAGGCAGATTCAGTGGTCTTGAACTCCCGTGCCTCCTCTGGTTGTGCGTTTGAGGTTCATTCAAGTCACTTCAAATGTTGTGGTTCCCCCACTACTGATCGTGATGCCTGCTTGGTATTAGATCTGGGGGCGCAGCACTCACCTGACCACCCCGGCGTTTGGCCTTGCCATGCGCCTGAAGGGGGTGTAAAGGTAGCACTCTCCTCCAACGACCTGCGTAACGTGATCACTCACAAGCGCCGGTCAGGAGAGTCGACCAACAAGTACGATGTGCCTCTCATGGGGCATACTTGTGCGGTGGTCACCATCAACTGCTGTTGCAAGACGACAGTACCACCAAGGCAGTCAGTCTTCCAGCGGCTGCAATCATCGACACCCCTCGGACGTCGCATGGGGACGAAGGTGTCAGCAGAAGAGGAGCCAAGGGTTGCTTCATGCAACGTGATCTCCAACTCCTCGTCAGTCCGGAAGACGACTGGCAATTCCTCGTCTTCATCCAAAAGCCAGCCGAGGAAAACCAAGGCAGCTGTCTCGACCTCTGGAGTGTTCGAAGGCACTCGGTCGAGGAAGAAATTCTTGGAGGAAGCAGGGGGTAGTCAGACCCTTGTTGAGCCTCCTTCCGAAGACGAAGATGTCCAAAGCACAGCTGCGGCAGATTTTCATCCTCGAGGCGAAGTCAGCCTCCCAGAAGCCCCTCAAAACGAGGATGTCCCCCAGAACACAGCTGGGGGTAGAGACGAAGAGGCCCTTCAAGACGGAGCTGAGGGCAATCAGGCCCTTGCAGATGCGCCCGTTGAGAATGACCTCCAGAACATGGCAGGGGGTGGCCAAGATGAAACTCCAGGAGAGGCGACTCCCCACATGAGAGTGAGGCCGAGAGCGAAGCCTCAACCAATCCATCTACTCTCGGCCGTGTCATGACAGTATACATGGCTGGGGGTGATGCCGAGTCTGATGCGCCACCGGAGGACATTGTCCAGCGCATAGACTCATTAGAGGGAGGACTCAAAACCCTCTCTGCCTCTATGCAAGCACTGACTCAAGCAGTGTTTGATATACAGTCGGCCTTGACCAGAACACCTTCAACCGGCCCCGACCCAGGAGCCAATGGAGAGTCGAGTGTGCCCCTTCAACGGACACCCTCAGACACAGAAGCACCCCGGACGTCGGAGCCCTCAAACGCTCCACTCCAGATGGTACCACCTTCCCCGACTCCTAGCTCCACGGAGGATGTGGTCGAAATGATCAAGGACTTACGGGAGCGCTTCGAGTCCAAGAACAGGCAGGCAAAAGGAGCGCCAGAAGATAGGCATTCCCCAGCCATATCCCCTCGAGTAGAACAAGGTGGTTTATTCCCCAAAGTATAAACCACAAACACTCACGCCATACGACGAGAAGGACTCTCCGCGTCGCTACCTGACATACTTCCAGTCCCAAACGGGACATCTCCCAAAAAAGGACGCGCTCCTCACTAGAATATTTATTGGGGCCCTAAAAGGAGTGGCATATGACTGGTACTGCAGCCTTCCCGACAATTCCATATCGTCCTTCGACGACTTGACGCACCTCTTCCTCGATCGCTTCTACGACAGCGGGAAGGACATGACGATGGCGTCTCTCATAGAGATACGCCAGAAGGAGAAGGAAACGGTTCAAGTGTTCATCGAACGCTTCCGACAGGCCTGCTTCAGGTTACCTCCAGGCATGCCAGAACATACGCTCCTCTCCTCTTGCAGCATGAACATGCTGCCTGCAGTAAAGCTCTGGCTCAACTCTACTCCCCCTCCCGACTGGAGCACCCTGATCATCGAAGCTGAAGCCGCAGAAAAGAAGGCGGCCAATGCACGTCTTCTGGGTGTCAGTTTCCCCGCCTTTGATGATAAGGGGAAAAGGTCTGCAGCCAACAACTCCGGACGAGATGCAAAGGGGAAACAGGCATTGACTGTTAATGCCTCGAAAGGCGCATCTACGCCTACTCAAAAACCTCCAATGGCGCCGAGATCCAAGGAGGTTTATTCATTCAATGACAAAGACACCCTGTAACTCTTTGAAATACTGAAGCAGGGTGATAAGATCAAGCTGCCGGACCCAAAGCGGCCCGATGAAGTCGAGAAAGTAGACAACCCGAGGTACTGTCACTACCATCGGTTTGTCGGACACCCGACCAAGGACTGCTATGTCCTCAAAAATTACATCCAGCGTATGATCAATGCGGATGTAATCTCCGTCGACTACGAAGAGAAGACGGTGTCAGCCAATGTGGTATCACTTCAGTTCGGCACCTTGCCGTCGACTACAACACAAGATGGCATCGTCCCCATTCCTAAGGCGACAATGGAGGTGGTGAACTTACCACCTACCCGTGACAATGTGAGTGGACTCATCCCACTCACCACATCTCGAGGAGAGGTCCTATGGGTTCACCCCGACCTCGTCTCCGAGGTGACTCAACCGGAGGTACGCCCTACCTCCAAATCAAAAGGCTGGAAGATCAAGTCTTGCCGCAGAGTCTCTTCTTCAACGGAAGAGGCACTCCCTATGCAGACGCGTGCACAACAGAACGCCCAGCCCGGCGAAGCTGTCGTCGAGGTGGTGCCTCTTTGCACCATCCCTGAGGAGGGCCCGTCTAAGCCCTCAGCAGCTAATAAGCAGAAGCAGGTGGAGGCCCGTTTCGACAGACCTCTACGGAAGGAGAATGCTTCGGGGCTAGCCAAGCCCCACAACTTTGACATACTGGCACAACTGGCCAGTACTCCTACACGCCTGTCTTTGTTCGAGCTCCTGCATCATTCCAAAGACTCCCGAGAAGCTCTCTGCGAAGCTCTGAAGGACGCTGAATCCTTTCTCAGTCAGGTCAAGCAGCCTGAAGACCTTCCAACTACTTGTGCGTACTGTCATTGTGCGGATGAAGTTATCCCTAACATAACTTTCACCCAACAAGACATGCTGCTCAAGCATCACCGACATAACCGGCCGCTGTATTACACAGGGTATATCGGTTCAGTCAAGGTGAGCCGGATTCAGATCGATCCGGGGTCTTCCCTCAGCATCATTCCGAAGGCACTGTTATCAACACTGGGGATCCTAATGTACCGGCTGGCGCCCTCCAACACGACCATTAGTGGCTTCAACGCTAGCAAAAGCGAGCCACTGGGCAAGATCCGACAGAAATGTCACATCGGCAACCTCAAAACTGAGATGACTTGCTATGTTGTGGATGCCGAAGTCAACTACAACATCCTGCTCGGTCGACCATGGTTACATGAGTACATGGTGGTACCCTCCACGCTCCACCAGTGCATGAAATATGTATCCACCAACGGCGTCATCCGGACAAAATTCGCAGACATCGATCCTTTCAAAGGGATTGAAGCCTACTTCACTGATTCCGACTTGTACAAATTACTTGACGAGGAGGAAGCCAATGATGCTGATGATGAGGCAGAGACGGCAATTGAGCCGGACATGGAGCCTGAGATGACTCCAGACGCCCCTTTGAAGATCCGACTGAAGGGCAAACCACCCCAGAAGGTGCCTCCAATGAGCATCAAGCTACCAGGAAAAGCACCAACTCCTGAAGCTCCCCTGAAGATACGCCTCAAGGGAAAGCCGCCTCAAACATCGGTTCCCCTGGTGGCAAAATTACAGGGGAAGGCACCAATCACTGGAGGCGCAGTTGAGGCACCCCTGAAGGTGCGTCTTAAGGGCAAGCCGCCGTAGTCATCCAAGATGCCAGAGAGGGCTCACATAACCCTCTCAGACCCCAAGATCAAAGCTGTGGTGGACTCTCCTGATCCGACCCCAGTACTTACAGATGAGGAGCTCGACGAATATATCTCTGCTGATGTAGATGCACCCTCCTTAGACAATGTAATCCCACGGGATAAGATCTCGTATTTTATCAATAATAGAGTGTCTTTTAATTATTCTTTTCTTCCACACTGGAATGCCATGTATACATTAGATAACGCTCTACGGTCGTTGCAAACACAAATAACGACCGTCCATCATATAAGTCGAGTAGTCCCGTCTCAAGGAGTCTGTTTCATAGTCCCTCCACGAAGCCGAGACGAAGGATCCATCATCTTTGGCAAAGTCGAGCGTCATCAAGACCTCCCGCCACTCGAGCCAGAACCTGATACCGGCAGAGTACAAGTCTATCGGTACACAGATACGGCAAAGCACATCATCCAAAAGATGGGCTACGACCTAAAAAGCAACAAAGGCCTAAACTACGACAAGGGTCGACGTCTCCCTCTCCGGCTTTCGACACCTAAGGGAAAGCCGCAGGACTACTACAATCAGACTCGACGGGGGGTAGGCTATGTCACGCCGCCTTCAACTCCAGAGACTTCAGACGCAGAAGACGTAGAACATTCCCACTCGTTCGAAGCATCGACTTGGGATTCCGATACCAGTATCGGATCAGTCTTCAGGAAAGTGCTGTCAGCCAACATGACATCTGCACAACCTCAAAAAGGTGAAGGCGAAGACCAAGCGCCGGGACCCTTCGAAGAAGAACCCTGGGCTCAACACCTAGGAGAACAATAGGAGTCTCGTTTCGAGTTACGTGAACCTCCCACCGAAGACGAAGTCGAGCAGATCGACCATGGGGACGGATCTTCTTCCAAACCCATCTTCATCAGCAAAAGCCTAAAAGGAGAAGACCGAGAGTCTTTAATCCAGCTGGCTAAAGAGTATATCGACATCTTTGCCTGGAGCTACGAAGACATGCCGGGACTCGATCCACAGATCGCAATACATAGGTTGAACATCTTACCTGATGCTAAACCTATCAAACAACAACAGCGACGCTTCCGGCCGGATATCATGAATGCCATCGATCAGGAGGTGGACCAACTCTTGACCAGCGGCTTCATCCGTGAGAAACAGCACCCAGATTGGGTAGCCAACATCGTACCTGTCACCAAAAAGAATGGAAAGATACGCGTCTGTATCGACTTCAGGGATCTCAACTCTGCTTGCCCGAAGGACGAATTTCCGCTTCCAATCACCGATGTGATGATCGACAACACATGTGGGTTTGAACGCATGTCTTTCATGGACGGGTATTCAGGCTACAATCAAATCAAGATGTTCTCCGATGACGCAAAACACACGTCATTCAGGACTCCGAAGGGTGTTTTCTGCTACACCGTGATGCCGTTCGGCTTGAAGAACGCCGGTGCGATATACCAACGAGCTATGAGCACCATTTTTCGTCAGCACCTTTGCAAGACAGTCGAATGCTATGTTGACGACATCGCAGTCAAGAGCCGCCTCAAAGGAGACCACCTACAGGACCTGAAGACAGTCTTCAATCTCATGCGGGCACATCAACTCAAAATGAATCCTGCTAAATCCTTCATGGGGGTTTCTAGCGGCAAATTCTTGGGCTTTGTCATCACGGCGAAAGGCATTCATGTTGATCCCGAGAAGACCAAAGCCATCCTCAACATGGACCCTCCGAAGAATCTTCGAGAACTTCGGGGCTTACAGGGACGTCTGGCATACATCCGGAGGTTCATAGCAAACCTCTCCGGTAAATGTCAACCCTTTACTCAGCTCATGAAGAAAGGAGTCTCTTACATCTGGACAGAGGAATGCCAAAAGGCTTTCGACGACATCAAGGCTTACTTGACAAGCCCGTCAGTCCTGGTAGCACCTGTTGCCGGCAAACCATTTCTCCTCTACGTCCGTGCCATCGATCATTCCCTTGGCGCTCTGCTGGCTCAAAACAGCGATGCAGGCTATGAGCAAGCAATCTACTACCTTAGTCAAACGCTCATCGGGGCCGAACACCGGTACAACCCCGTTGAAAAGGAGTGCTTGGCTTTGGTGTTTGCCATCCAGAAGACTCGTCATTATATCTCGGGCCAGACAATTCATGTCATTTCCCGAGTCAATCCGCTCAGAGTCCTCATGACGAAGCCAGGATCATTGAACTCCCGGCTAGCCACATGGGCGATCTTGCTAACACCGTATAATATGGTGTTTGTCCCGCAAAAAGCTGTTAAAGGTCAAGCTCTGGCTGACTTTTTAGCTGCACACCCCATCCCGGAATCCTCAAAACTCTATGAAGACATCCCGGATGAGGTCCAAGAATCAAACGTCACCGAAGGAAGCTCCGTTTGGCGGATGTTTTTCGATAGCGCTTCAAGAACAGGCCCCAAAGGCCAAATCATCGCAGGAGTGGGGGTAGTCTTAGTCTCCCCCGATCAGTTGGTCATCCAGCGTGCTTACTCCCTTTCGAAGCCGTGCTCCAACAATGTTGCCGAGTACAAAGCGCTCATCATGGGACTCCAGCTGGCACAACAGCTGGGGGTAGATTATCTGGAAGCCTACGGCGACTCAAAACTCATCGTAAACCTGATCCGAGGGCAATACGAGATTCGCCATAAAGATCTGATCCCTTACCATGAAGTTGCATTGAACATCATTTCAACCTTCACCGGGTTCTTCATCGAACACGTACCTCGTCTACAAAACTTGGAGGCTGACGCTCTGGCTGGCCTCGTAGCCTCACTGGCAGCTCCCCTTGTGACTCAACACTACGTCACGGTAGTAGGCCGAGACTTGGTTTCTCCTAGAAACAACCTATGGTTACGAGTGGTTCACGCCATGTCGACGAATACTGGTTTTAACGTCCGAGACTGGAGGTTCCCGTTTATCGACTTCGCTGTCTACGGAATTCTTCTAGAGGACCCGAAGGAAGCCGTCTCAGTTAGGAGACGCTCTCTTCGATTCTACTACGATACAGCCACTAAAACGCTGTACCGATGCTCCTTCGATGGGCTTCTCCTTCGATGCCTGTCCAACGAAGAAGCGGCCGAGGCTCTTCGAGAAGCTCATAACAGAACTTGTGGGGCTCATCAACCTGGGCCTAAGCTGCAGGACCGACTGCAACGCATGGGCTACTACTGGCCAACCATGACCGCTGATGCTGTCGACTATGCTAAGAAGTGCCATGCGTGCCAGCTCCACGCAGACTTCATTCATACACCGTCAGAACCACTACATCCTACAGTCGCCTCCTGGCCCTTTGAAGCCTGGGGCATGGACATTGTAGGACCAATCAACCCTCCTTCATCAAGAGGATACCGCTTCATCCTGGCCATCACCGACTACTTCTCCAAATGGGCAGAAGCAGTCCCACTGGCGAAAGTAAAGAGCTCCAGGGTGGTCAGCTTTATCAAACACCATGTCATTTACCGTTTCGAAATACCCCGGCGGATCATTCATGACAATGGTCCTCAGTTTATCAGCCACATTTTTAGCAGGTTCTGTGACAAGAATCGCATTCAAAATGTGGCATCCACCGCCTACAATCCGGCTGCAAACGGATTAGCAGAGGCGTTCAACAAAACTATCGTGAGGCTGCTCAAAAAGGTCGTGTCATCCAACAAACGCGACTGGGACGAATAGTTTGGCGAATGCCTTTTGTCCTACCGTACAACAGTACGGACCCCAACAGGCAACACACTATTTTCCCTGGTCTACGGGAGTGAAGCGGTACTGCCTCTCGAGATCCAGATACCCTCACTCCGCGTAGCAATCACAAACAAACTCACAGAAGAGGACAATCAACGTCGTCGTCTGCGGGAACTGGAGGCACTCGACGAGAAGCGTCTCCTGGCTCAACAACGCATCGAACTCTACCAAGCTCGTATATCACAGGCTTTCAACAAGAAGGTCAAACAGAGGACTTTCCAAGTTGGCGACCTGGTTTTAGTAGTCAGAAGGCCAATGGTGTTAACTCACAAGACACCAGGAAAGTTCGAGCCCAAGTGGGAAAGACCTTTCATCATAGAGACGGTATACTCAAATGGTGCTTATCGCCTCGCCAAACCCAATGGAGACTTGTTCATGATGCCCATCAACGGCAAGTTCCTAAAGAAGTACTATTCTTGACATCCTTCAGACATGTACTTCCCCAAAGGGGATCTGTGGACCCAATCATCGGGGCTCACACACAATCTTCTTCCACAAACTCATACGCTTTCGGAACCCAGCTGTTCCGTGGCATCCTTCAGTAGAAAGACAACCACGTCCAAATCACCTCTGAGTTGTCCCTCTACACCCCACAAAGCAGAATCTTACGCTACGTAAGCTGACGCTATCCTTCATATTTGCCATGTCTACATTACCTCTGAGTAAACATCTCGTACAAACAACCCCTGTGTTGTCTTAAATTGATCGCAGAACTTCCACGTCCACATCACCTCTGAGTTGTTCAGCGTATCCTCCAGTATCATTCCTACCACGTCCATAATACCTCTGAGTAGGAAGATTCTATCATTTGAACCCAATGATTGCCACGTCCACATTACCACTGAGCAAACATATTGGTTCCTTCAAACTTGTTATCTGTACCTAAAAACCAAGGTGCGCAAAAGATAATAGGTCCACACAGATCATCAAGTTCATAATAACAAAAATGAACACATCAGAAAAAAAAAGGGTTATGTACTTCTTTATTTTCTAAAAAAAAAGAGAGAGTACAGAACTACACTATCCCCCAGCAAGGGTTGCAAAAGAACATAAAAAGGAAGAAGCTATAGTCCCTAAACCTCTCCAGGATGGGCTGAGAGCTCTCTGACTCGACGTCTCAAGTCGGCTGTACGATTCTCCACAGTCGCCAGGAATCGACGCTCAGCTTCTTGACGCATCAATTCAACAGCCTCAGCGAAAGTTTCGCTCTCATGCTTCTCATCAAGCTGTTGTCGCTGCTGAGCCAGGGCAAGAGTCCGCTGAGTAAAGGTTGCTTCCTCCTTCTTGAATGCTACGTGTTCAGCCCGGATACGTTCAGCATCTAACTGGAGTCAGGCCCGTTGGTCCTCAAGACGGCGCATCTGGGTGTGGATCTCTGCGATATTAGCATCCAACGCAGCTCGCATTTCCATTATCTTCTTCATGGACTGAGACAACTGCTCTACCGCAGCCTCAGTCTCAGCCACCTCGTGCTCCCAAATGCTCACAGTGGCCTGGTAGGAAGACTCGATCTCGGCAATCAACTTTTCCTTCTCCGTATCTATCAGGACGGAGAGGTCATTTCGCTGGATACGCTGAAGTTTCG
This sequence comes from Iris pallida, assembly GCA_029216955.1. Taxonomy (NCBI): domain Eukaryota; kingdom Viridiplantae; phylum Streptophyta; class Magnoliopsida; order Asparagales; family Iridaceae; genus Iris; species Iris pallida. The sequence continues at coordinate 9,043,732 of JANAVB010043419.1, read as the reverse complement.
CGAGCCGCTGGTCCAGCTCGATCTCCGAAGCCTCCAGGAATTTGGCCATATGGTCGTCGCCTTGGTGAACGCGGATCAGCTCGATACAGGACATTTCCAGAGTTCTTGCCGTCGCAAAGCTCCCGTTGGCATCCATCACCGCAGATACACCCTTCTGCAGCATTTTATACACCCCCTCGACGAAGAATTTCACATATTCGTCTGCGTCCGCCAGTACCTGCGACGTCATAGCAGGAGTTGGAGGAGCTACTACAGTTAGCGGAGGAGAAGAAGATCTGCCAACCTCAACCTGCGAGGCTTGAACCTCGGCATCAATAGGCTCTTCATCGACAGGGGCTAGATTGCTAGCCCGAGGAGCCGAAGGAACAGAGGAAGCCGGCACAGGCGTCGAGATAGTACCCCAAGTAGAAGGAGCAACAGAGGGTTCCATACCCTTACCCTTCTCAAGCCCGGAGGAACCACCGACGTCAACGGCCACCTCTTCTACCCCCAACGCATCCTTCTCTTCGAAGTTAAACGATAAAAGGCCGTCAGCGGCAACTGGCGGTCAACCTGCCGCATGTATAGAACCATGACTTTGGCAGAAAAGAACAAGTCTTCTTTGATCTTCAGTATCTTCGCTTCGGAAGAGACTAGTCGGTCACCAAACAGAAAGGCAGGTCTTAAGAAAGTTATATCTTCAGATTCAGCAGACTTCAGTTTACTACTCTCGATCATACTCTGGAGGAAAAGCGGCAACTGGTTCTGGATTTGCAGTATTCTCTCACGAGGTTGGTTCTGTAAGATAGCATCCTTTGCAGGATTGATCACTGCCTCATCAAAATCAACTCCCATTTGACAAAGAGAAGCGTCCAGGAGGACCTCATTTAACAAAGGGAACGTCATCGACACTGGCACAACAAAAGTGGAAGTCAGGCAAAAAGACAAGAGGTGTCAAATAGATTGGCACATCATCAGGGTGTAAGCCCATGCGCGTCAATATTGGAGCTTCGACGTATCATCAGGGCGTAAACCCATACGCGTCAGCATTGGAGCTTCGGCGCATCATCAAGGCGTGAGCCCATGCGCGTCAGCGAAGGCTTCGGTGCATCATCAGGGTATAAAACCCATGCGCGTCAGCAATTAAACCTCGGTGCATAATAAAGGCCTAAACCTATGCACGTCGGCGGGATAAAACCTCGACGTATCATCAGGACAGAAGTCCATACGCGTCGGCAACATGGAGTTAGGGCACAGTATGGCCCAAAGCTTGTGTGAAAGAGACGGTACCCACCCGTCACCTCGGGACGAACGTCGGCTGGAGTCGCAAGGGTGATAGGTGCATCCTCATCGACGAACTCCGCTTTCTCCTTTCCTTTGCCAGCACCGCCATGAGGAGTCTTGGGAGCCATTCTCTCAAAGAGGAAAAAGTTAGGGTTTTGAAGAAGAACTCTAAAGAAGGCAAAGGCACAGAGAAGAAGAACTCTCTCTCTCTCCATCTCTCACCTATTTATAGGGCTTGGTCGCACGCGTGAACCGATGACGAGTGATCTCAGCCGTCGCCTCGGGTTCTGGGAAGAGATAACAGCAAATACAACCAAAAGATCATCATTAATCTTTTCGGTTACCGAGGCATCATCATATGCATTAACTGAGAGGAGCATGCGCCCGAACAGGCATGTGCCCAACAATCATGCGCCCTGACCTCCATGTTTCTTATTCAAAGTATTCCAAAACTTATTCAAAAGTTTTGAAAACTTTGAAGGGGGTCTTGTAGAAGCATGGAATTTCACAACCAAGAAAGCCATTGCGCCAGACACTACATGCGCCAGAGCTCGGACAAAATATTTCACAAACAAAATCAGCAAATATAGACATTTGAAAAAGGACTTTTTATTTATATACAAAAGTCTATTACATGTCTAGAAAAGGTTGTACAAAAGAGAATTTTTACAAAGAAAAGATCCGAAGTCTACAGCCAGCGGCCACCATGCGCCTCCATACAGGCGCAACAATCACCATGTGCCGTCAGTCAAGCGCAGTAGATATCATGCGCCTTCAACCAGGCGCATCCCACCATGCGTACTCAGTACAGCGCATCCCTTCAGCAGCTCAGTTATGTGTATCTCCAGTTATGTACATCCCTTCAGCAGCTCAGTTATGTGCCGCTCTTCCAGCCAGGTTCACCTGATAAGTGCTTCGACTAAACAAAGCATTTAACCCTCTGGCTGGAACCAAGGAAGAGAAGAGCACCACAAATCTGTGGCCAGGAGAGGCTTCGAAAGAGCCTCCAAAGGCGAAGGAAGACCGTGATCGAAACTACGGCTAAAGGAGCGGCTTCCAAACCCACCAGAGTGGGCAACACCCACTTTGAAGGAAGAAAGAGCCAAGCACCGCAATTTCGATCTACGGCTATTCCGGAGTAACAGAGACATGGCCCGAGCATCCCTATCTTTGGATGCAACAGGCACCTTCCGTCTGTCTCAGCAGCCCTCGACTCCGTCTTTTGGATGTAACAGTCACCTTCAAGTGCATCAATGACGACATGGCGTCTCATCTTCACCCTCGGGAGCACTTCGTCAACAGAATGCACCCGAGTACCCAAGTTCATATTGGAAGTACGTGAGGGAACGAAAAGCAAACCTTCTCTCCATGCCACTATTTATAGGCCGGGCCGATCAAATCCACGCGCCAAGTGGATGGCTCTCCGAATTTCGTGCAATGAATTTGTATTAAATGGATGAACCGGACGCCTCGAATTCAGCCAAACGGCTATTTAAAGCACTCGAGGAGCAAAACAGCCGCATCATTAAAAGACATGTCGGATGCGCCAGCCAGACAGTGCATCACACGTACGCGCCCTTCGACATCAGGCGCATCACACAGACGTGCCCATCAGTACCAGGCGCATCACAGAGGATGCGCCCTCACACATCCCCATACCGAGTGGAACGCCAATCAATGTGCCCACTCAGCTGTCCATCGAACGTCAGAAATATTAAATGCTGAACTGACAGAGTTGGCAGCACACTTCCCAAAGTCTGAACAGTTGACAGCTTTTTCATAAATCGAAGCGTCGGCAACATCAGCATCATCATGACTTCATTCCGACGGCTACTGCCACGTGGCCACTCAACCACCCACATGCGCCTCAACAGTCATGCGTCCAAATCTGGATGCGCCTCAAAAGCCATGCGCCTCAGACTGCTCTCTGATCCCAAAAGACAGAAGGAAAGTCGCCTGCATGTGCCTCAAAAGCCATGCGCCCCGAATGGTTTGTAACTCCTAAAGTTTATGAGCCGCAGCCTCCTCATGCGACCAATCTAAGGCGCAGCTCACCAGTTCACCCCCCCACCAAATCCGAGATCTCCGAGCCATGAGTCGATGACACGTGTCCTTTGACTCAACTCATCCAAGATTTCAGCAACAGAAAGATCTTCTCCTCTGCTATGTGCCGGCTCACAACAGTAGTATGAAGAATTCTACCCCTCGATTAGGGCGCATCCCACTCGCCTCTATCAGCAATCTCCACGTGGCGTCCCCACACACCAGCACATCCTACATGCGCGCATGAGCAGCCAACTTGCCCAGCTATAAATAGAGGGATCATTTCCTTTTCACCCACGTACAGAATCCACAACAAACATACAAAGAATCACCAGAGATGCAGATAAATACACTCAACGTCTTCCTCCTCTCAGCAAGCTCCAGCACCCAGAGCAATCCAAACCTTCAGAGAACCGATAACCGTCGTCAGCTCGTCAACGGAGTCAACGCATTACCACTCGCTCCATTGGCACAAGGAACCCAGATTAAATAAAAGTGTACTCCTAGGACTATATCTAAGTCCTATATTGTAACACTGTTCTGTTTGTGTTAAGGTTTTCAATCAAACAATTTTAATGGCAAACAAGGGCAAGAGTCCGCTGAGTAAAGGTTGCTTCCTCCTTCTTGAATGCTACGTATTCAGCCCAGACACGTTCAGCATCTAACTGGAGTCGGGCCCGTTGGTCCTCAAGACGGCGCATCTGGGTGTTGATCTCTGCGATATTAGCATCCAACGCAGCTCGCGTTTCCATTATCTTCTTCATGGACTGAGATAACTGCTCTACCGCAGCCTCAGTCTCGGCCACCTCGTGCTCCCAAATGCTCACAGTGGCCTGGTAGGAAGACTCGATCTCGGCAATCAACTTCTCCTTCTCCGTATCTATCAGGACGGAGAGGTCATTTTGCTGGATGCGCTGAAGTTCCGCGAGCCGCTGGTCTAGCTCAATCACCGAAGCCTCCAGGATTTCGGCCATATGGTCGTAGCCTTGGTGAACGCGGATCAGCTCGATACAGGGCATTGCCAGAGTTCTTGCCGTCAAAAAGCTCCCGTTGGCATCCATCACCGCAGATACACCTTTCTGCAGCATTTTGTACACCCCCTCGACGAGAAATTTTACATATTCGTCTGCGTCCGCCAGTACCTGCGGCGTCATAGCAGGAGTTGGAGGAGCTACTACAGTTAGCGGACTGGAAGAAGATCCACCAACCTCAACCTGCGAGGCTTGAACCTCGGCATCAATAGGCTCTTCATTGACAGGGGCCAGACTGCTAGCCCGAGGAGCCGAAGGAACAGAAGAAGCCGGCACAGGCGTCGAGATAGTACCCCAAGTAGAAGAAGCGACAGAGGGTTCCACACCCTTACCCTTCTCAAGCCCGGAGGAACCACCGACGTCAACGGCCACCTCTTCTACCCCCAACGGATCCTTCTCTTCGAAGCTAAACGATAAAAGGCCGTCAGCGGCAACTGGCGGTCCACCTGCCGCATGTATAGAACCATGTCTTTGGCAGAAAAGAACCAGTCTTCTTTGATCTTCAGTATCTTCGCTTCGGAAGAGACTAGTCGGTCGCCAAACAGAAAGACAGGTCTTAAGAAAGTTACATCTTCATATTCAGCAGACTTCAGTTTACCACTCTCCATCATACTCTGGAGAAAAAGCGGCAACTGGTTCTGGATTTGCAACATTTTCTCACGAGGTTGGTTCTGTAAGATAGCATCCTTTGTAGGATTGATCAGCGCCTCATCAAAATCAACTCCTATTTGACAAAGAGAAGCGTCCAGGAGGACCTTATTTAACAAAGGAATCGTCATCGACACTGGCACAACAAAAGTAGAAGTCAGGCAAAAAGACAAGAGGTGTCAAATAGATTGGCGCATCGTCAGGGTATAAACCCATGCGCATCAGCTTCAGCACATCATCAGGGTGTAAGCCCATGCGCGTCAGCATTGGAGCTTCGGCGCATCATCAGGGCGTAAACCCATGCGCGTCAGTATTGGAGCTTCGGCGCATCATCAAGACGTGAGCCCATGCGCGTCAGCGAAGGCTTCGACGCATCATCAGGGTATAAAACCCATGCGCGTCAGCAATTAAACCTCGGTGCATAATAAAAGCCTAAACCTATGCACGTCGGCGGGATAAAACCTCAGCGTATCATTAGGACAGAAGTCCATACGCGTCGGCAACATGGAGTTAGGGCACAGTATGGCCCAAAGCTTGTGTGAAAGAGACGGTACCCACCCGTCACCTCGGGACGAACGTCGACTGGAGTCGCAAGGGTGATAGGTGCATCCTCGTCGACGAACTCCGCTTTCTCCTTTCCTTTGCCAGCACCGCCACGAGGAGTCTTGGGAGCCATTCTCTCAAAGAGGAAAATGTTATGGTTTTGAAGAAGAACTCTAAAGAAGGCAAAGGCACAGATAAGAAGAACTCTCTCTCTCTCTCCATCTCTCACCTATTTATAGGGCTTGGTCGCACGCGTGAACCGATAACGAGTGATCTCAGCCGTCGCCTCGGGTTCTGTGAAGAGATAACAGCAAATACAACCAAAAGATCATCATTAATCTTTTCGTTTAACGAGGCATCATCATATGTATTAACTGAAAGGAGCATGCGCCCGAACAGGCATGCGCCCAACAATCATGCGCCCTGACCTCCATGCTACTTATTCAAAGTATTCCAAAACTTATTCAAAAGTTTTGAAAACTTTGAAGGGGGTCTTGTAGAAGCATAGAATTTCACAACCAAGAAAGCCCATGCGCCAGACAATACATGCGCCAGAGCTCAGACAAAACACTTCACAAACAAAATCAGCAAATATAGACATTTGAAAAAGGACTTTTTATTTATATACAAAAGTCTATTACATGTCTAGAAAAGGTTTTACAAAAGAGAATTTCTACAAAGGAAAGATCCGAAGTCTACAGCCAGCGACCACCATGCGCCTCCATACAGGCACAGCAGTCACCATGCGCCGCCAGTCAGGCGCAGTAGATATCATGCGCCTTCAACCAGGCGCATCCCACCATGCGTACTCAGCACGGTGCATCCCTTCAGCAGCTCAGTTATGTGCATCCCCAGTTATGTGCATCCCTTCAGAAGCTTAGTTATGTGCCGCTCTTCCAGCCAGGTTCATCTGATAAGTGCTTCGACTAAATAAAGCATTTAACCCTCTGGCTGGAACCAAGGAAGAGAAGAGCACCGCAAATCTGTGGCCAGGAGAGGCTTCGAAAGAGCCTCCAAAGACGAAGGAAGACCGTGATCGAAACCACGGCTAAAGGAGTAGCTTCCAAACCCACCAGAGTGGGCAACGCCCACTTTGAAGGAAGAAAGAGCCTAGCACCGCAATTTTGATCTACGGCTCTTTCGGAGTAACGGAGACGTGGCCCGAGTATCCCCATCTTTGGATGCAACAGGCACCTTTCGCCTGCCTCAGAAGCCCTCGACTCCGTCTCTTGGATGTAACAGTCACCTTCAAGTGCATCAATGACGACATGGCATCTCATCTTCACCCTCGGGAGCACTTCATCAACAGAATGCACCCGAGTACCCAAGTTCATATTGGAAGTACATGAGGGAACGAGAAGCAAACCTTCTCTTTATGCTACTATTTATAGACCGGGCAGATCAAACCCATGCGCCAAGTGGATGGCTCTCCGAATTCCGTACAATGAATTTGCATTAAATGGATGAACCGGACGCCTCGAATTCAGCCAAACGGCTATTTAAATCACTCGAGGAGCGAAACAGTCGCATCATTAAAAGATATGTCAGATGCGCCAGCCAGACAGCGCATCACACGTACGCGCCCTTCGGCATCAGGCGCATCACACAGACGCGCCCTTCAGTACCAGGCACATCACAGAGGATGCGCCCTCACACATCCCCATACCAAGTGGAACGCCAATCGACGTGCCCACTCAGCTGTCCATCGAACGTCAGAAACATTAAATACTGAACTGACAGAGTTGGCAGCACACTTCCCAAAGTCTGAACAGTTGACAGCTCTTTCAGAAAATGAAGCGTCGGCAACATCAGCATCATCATGACTTCATTCCGACGGCTACTACCACGTGGCCACTCAACCACCCGCATGCACCTCAGCAGCCATGCATCTAAATCTGCATGCGCCTCAAAAGCCATGTGCCTCAGACTGCTCTCTGATCCCAAAAGACGGAAAGAAAGTTGCCTGCATGTGCCTCAAAAGCCATGCGCCCCGAATGGTTTGTAACTCCTAAAGGTTATGAGCCGCAGCCTCCTCATACGTGCAATCCAAGGCGCAGCTTACCAGATCACCCCCCACCAAATCTGAGATCTCCGAGCCATGAGTCGATGACACGTGTCCTTTGACTCAACTCATCCAAGATTTCAGCAACAGAAAGATCTTCTCCTCTGCTACGTGCCGACTCACAACAGCAGTATGAAGAATTCTACCCCTCAATTAGGGCGCATCCCATGCGCCTCTATCAGCAATCTCCACGTGGCATCACCACACACTAGTGCATCCTACATGCGCGCATGAGCAGCCAACCTGCCCAGCTATAAATAGAGGGATCATTTCCTTCTCACCCACGCACAGAATCCACAACGAACATACAAAGAATCACCAAAGAGGCAGATACAGACACTCAACGTCTTCCTTCTCTCAGCAAGCTCCAGCACCCAGAGCAATCCAAACCTTCAGAGAACCGATAACCGTCGTCAGCTCGTCAACGGAGTCAACGCTTTACCACTCGCTCCAGTGGCACAAGGAACCTAGATTAAACAAAAGTGTACTCCTAAGACTACATCTAAGTCCTATATTGTAACACTGTTCTGTTTGTGTTAAAGTTTTCAATCAAACAATTTTAATGGCAAACAAGCGGGGCGCCCCGATAGTCAGAGGTTGGGGCAGCTGACTGGGCTTGGTGAGCCCACGCTGCCATATACTTCCTCCTTTTAGCACTTGTGGGTGCATAATAAGAGGAGTCCAAGTTGAATACCACAGAGTCTGACTTATTATCCAGAGAACCATCAGAGTCAGGACCGCATGAGAGACGGTCGAAGACTGATCGAGAGAAGCGTGAAACGGATGCTATGCGGCTAGCATTGGGCACCGTACAGGCTGTTTGCATACGGTTGTCTTCTGCTGTCGGATGAGTTGTTTTCATGCGGCTGGGAGTCACGACCGTGCAGGCTGGCCGCATGCGGTTGGCAATTGTGGCCGCATGGGTTTTCTGCAAGCGATTGACTTTCATAGTCGTATGAGTTTTATCCATGTGTTTGGCAACTGTAGCCGCATAAGCTATGCGGCTGACAGATGGGGCCGTATGAGTTTTCTTCATGCGGCTGGCGGATGTAGCCGCATGAGCTTTCTCCTTGCGGGTAATACCCTTATGCGGCTCGGATCGCATAGAGTTCCTCTTTGTCCCTGCAAGTCCAGCATCATAGTATTTTCTTCTGCCGGACTTGGGGACAGCAGAGTCGTCTACGGTCTGACGTGGGGCCGCAGGAGAGTCTTTCTCGCCGTCTTGAGCAACAGAGAGAATCCCATCGAGGGCTTGAGAAGGAGCAAATAATTTTGGCCTCCACTCTTTGCGAGCCTTCATCCCGCGGGTGCGCTTCTGGATCGGACCAGCGCTTCCTTCGGAGAGCATCTCTTCAAACGTCTGTTGGTCGAAGTGGACGACCATTTTTTGTTGCGTGGAGCCAAGTTTGGCTGTATCTGATTGCGTCAACAACTCCTCAGCCGTGGAAAAGTTTGTCCCCAGCAGAGTCGCCATCGTGTTTGCCATGAAATATAAAAGAACAGAACAATTATCGGAGGACCGGACTTTTACTTCACGTTACAAACTCGCTTGTACAAAGAAAGCCTAGGGACGAAAACCTAGGTACAGCAGTCTAAGTACAATTGTTTATTTTAGATTCTGGGGGGTGACGATAGAGGCTCGGGAAGGCGACGGCAGCCCTGCCTTACTCCTTGGACGATCAATATGCAGCCTTGGCTCCTGTTAAAAGATGGTTGGCGTTGACGAAGAAATGCTCTTCTTGCTCTCCCTTTTATTGCTCTTCTGGCTTCTCTCTCTCTCTGTGTATTCTCTCTCTGACTATGGGGGGAAGTCTCTTTGTATATGCGTATTTCCCTCTGATATTGTATATATTTACAAGGGAATGCACCTTGCTATTTATAATAGTGGGATGTGATCATTAGGGTTGCCAATGATTAGCTCTTGGAGATGGCGGCGGCCTGGGGATTGGTCAATCTAGGCCGTTCATTTTTTATTGTGACGAATCTGAGCCATTAGGTATAGATTACACCGAATCCCATTAGCAATTAATGCTGATTGGAATAAATCTTCCTTATAATGTTCTTCTGATGTCTGCGAATAAATTAGATCTATTCTCCTGCCACGTGTCCCAGATTATTAGGATTTGACCCAATCTTTAATGGCAGCAAATCTGAGGAATTAATCGGCTTAGAACATGTGTCCTAGGAGCTGCTGGGGGGATCTGGACCGCATGACGAGTGAGCCGCATATGAATTTGAGCCGCATATGGTTAAGTCCACGTGTCAGGGCTGCCTGGGTAGTGGCCCTCACTTGAGCCCTTGAACCACAAAGAGGTAATCCTTGGGAGCCGTATAGGTATACATCCACCTGAGTCGCATGGACATGATCCTCTTGAACCGCATGAGAAGTCCTTACTTGAGCCGCATGAGGCTTTCTCGGTCTGTGTCGCATAGGACGGATTCACTCTAAACCGCATGAGAAGTCTTTGCTCGAGCCGCATAAGGCTTTCTCGGCCTGTGCCACATAGGACGGATTCACTCTGAACCACATGAGAAGTCTTTGCTCGAGCCGCATGAGGCTTTCTCGGCCTGAGCCGCATAGGACGGATTCACTCTGAACCGCATAAGAAGTGAGCCGCATACGAACGCCTACGTGGCAGGGCCACATGGCATTTTTTATGGCTCTCGGGGGGATTTGTGTCAGAGATCTCTTTTCTCTTCCCTAGAGATTCGTCATTATGACATAGTCATAATTACTTCTTTTTGTATTAGGGTTGTCACTTTTTCAGAGTTGTCAGCCGTCAAACAATTAATGCGAGATGGCAGAGGAGAGGGCTGTCCTGCCATGTGTCTTCTGAGCCGCATGGGATGTCTTGGACCGCATAGCCCTTATGCCGCATGACTCTCTGAGCCGCATGGACTTTCTGAGCCACATAGGGTTCTTTGGCCGCATAAGTCATTTTCTTTAATATTTTCCATGCTTCTACATCAAGGGATAAAGTGACCGTCTTCTGATCAGATTCCTATGTTGTACTTTCCTAGAATCAAAATTATACTTTTGTACTGTCTTTCTTAGTTTGTAGCACAGTTTTCTTGGAAAACTTTTGTTCTTGCAAACAAAATGGCGACTCTGCTGGGGACGACTTTCTCCTTTGACGAGAAAGTGACAACTCAATATGATGTTGTGTCGGTCGGCACGACGTAAAAGACTTTGGTCATTCAAGTCGACCAAACAGCCTACGAAGCAATGATTGGCACTAGGTGTGTCAAGCGTGCTGCTGCCAAGCGCGCATCTGCTACTCTCTCTAAAGACAGGAAGCCTCATGCCATCTGGACTCCAAAGTCCACTAGCGCGCCAACTATAGCTCTTACGCAAAATAATGGAAAGTGCCCTGTAGCCACTCCTTATTCTTCCCCAGTTCTAGACTTGGTGGAAGGTGCGCTAATCACTACTTCTGCGCAAAACAAAAGAAAGCTCTACATGGCTCTTTCTCACTCCTCCCCAGTTCCAAACTTGGTAGGGAGTATATCCATCACTGCCTCTCCTTATTCTTCTCCAGTCTTGGTCTTGGTAGAAAACCTATCTGATTGTGCCTCTATGCCAATCGATGCAAAAATACTTCTGAGTAGAAACTCTATTTCTTTTGGCAGAAACAATCAAATTAATGCCAAGAAAACATATTCTGCTCAAAGTTCACTTTTTGCTACCCATCTGCGCCGTGCCAAACGTGCTGGAATAGTTTGTGCAGAACAACAGGGCATCTTGTCGACTCTATATCAAACTGGCCAACGCCAGTCAGGCCAAAATTAGAATCTCCCTATCCTGCACATATCAAGATCAAAGCAGAAAAAATTAATGGTGTCTCAAACTAACAAGCAAGTAACGCATAACACTGACATGTGCACTTATCTTAACAAGCACAGAACATAATCGAATCATATGGCGCACTAAGCACATTCTCTACAAACCACCAAATTGCGCACATTAACGACTTCTAAGATCAAGAATCCTCTCACTTATGCCAATGAACTTAGCACTTCCCTATACACTCAGGGAACACAAAATCTCAGGAATAGGAACCATATTTCTAACATAGTCAGGGAACATATACCTTATTTTTCTTCTTATTATGTCAATGTAACTGATCTCTGTAAGATTCTTGTAAAAAAGTATAAGATTGTAGGGTAACTCATACACCTATATCTCCACACCAAGGATATTACTGTAATCAGTATCATGAGATAGTAATCAAGTGATGTTGTCAATCAGCCAAAAGGGCTATATTTGACCGTTTGAATTACACTCGAACTCCTGAACTGATCATGGTAGACGAGGATGATTTGTTATTTACTTCAGTCAATATAACGTCCCGTAGTACTGGGGTGGAAAACGACTAAGACGTAACGCATCCCGTAATCCGAGTCAACAATATCTTGATCAAATTCGTAACTCCGACGAAGGTGTATACCAAAACACAAGAGCAAGAAACCGAGAACTGCTCGGTCAAAGGAATCTTTCTACTGCAAATATTAGGGTAGTACTCTGCCTGACTTCGACGTTGATAGTGAAGATTCTGATCGGACTATCTTATCCACCAGTTTATCTTCGGTGGCCATAGAAATGTCTACCTACGTCACTAATGAAGAGCAAGACGCTTCTAGCTCTGCCAGTCAAGAGCCGCAAATTGCCGCATTAGAGGCCAGCTTGAAAGCCGTGGCTGACATAGTACAGGGATACATACTGTGATTATGGCATAACATGCTGTTTCGTCGGTCGCGAATCCAATTTTGACTCAAGAACATGCAGTAGTCTATGCACCTATCAACACCGAACAGTGGGCACAATCCCCTCTCAATACTGTTACCAGCTCAGGCTACCCCAAGTTATTTTGGTGCTGGGGGTAGTACTTATCACGCTGTTCCGCCTTCCAATCCATCGAACCAGTCTACTGCTCCTTAAACACCAGGAGACCCTATGGAAGCAGTCAAGCTTCAACGCAATCAGTTCAAAGCTTTCAAGCAAAAAAAAGGTTTGCATAAATTAGGGATCAAACAACCATATCCTGCTGAATGGAAGAAAGTTCTATTCCCACCTAAATATAAGTCGCCAACCATAATGCTATTCGACGGCAGCACATCACCAAGTCAGCACATCAACCATTTCGAGATGATGACTGACCATCTTCAGCAGAACGAGGCTCTACTCAATAGAGTATTCGTCGGGTGTTTAGCTGGTGTTGCCTATGACTAGTACCTACTACCAAAATACGGTAAATTAGCGATAGGATAATTAGCGACGAAAATTTTTAGTCGGCGTTAGCGACGGCTTCATGGCAGATCGCCGACGGATTACCGTCCACACGCCTTTACATTTTTTATTTTAATTTTAGGGGAAGGAAAGGTCGCACATCTGTCGCTAGGGTGTCGGAGATATAGCGACGGAATCTGTGTCGTCGCTACTCAGTCGATTATTTGGCGGAAATTGTGTAGAGAATTGGCGGGATATTTCTTCGACTACGTAGCGACGGATATTCAGTTGGCAAGTATCAAAAATAGCGACTACCGGGTGACGGGTTATAAGCCGTCGCTAGTCCGTCGCTAAATATACGTTCCAGACTTTAAATAAAACGGCGGGGGGAACTTTTTGCATTCCCCCCAAATTCACTCTCTCTCCTCTCCCTCTCTCTCTCTCTCTCTCGCGGCTTCGGTGATCGGCGTCGGTGTCGACGTCGGCGTCGGCGTCCTCTCCTCTCTCTCTTTCGAAGGTAATCCCCTCTCTCTCTCTCTCTCGCGGTGTCGTATAGGGGCAGCGGGGGCGTCGGAGGCTGGGCGACGGGCTTGGGACGGAGGCGTCGGAGGCTGGGCGGCGGGCTTGGGGCGGGGGCGTCGGGGGCTGGGCGGCGGGCTTGGGGCTGGGACGTCGGGGGCTGGGCGGCTGGCTTGGGTCGGGGGCTGGGCGGTGGGCATGGGGCGGGGGCGTCGGGGGCTGGGCGGTGGGCTTGGGGCTGGGGCGTCGGGGGCTGGACGGCTGGCTTGGGTCGGGGGCTGGGCGGTGGGCTTGGTGCGGGGGCGTCGGGGGCTGGACGGCGGGCTTGGGGCAAGGGCATCGGGGGCTGGACGGCTGGCTTGGGTCGGGGGCTGGGCGGTGGGCTTGGGGCGGGGGCGTCGGGGGCTGGACGACGGGCTTGGGGCGGAGGCGTCGAGGGCTGGGCGGCGGGCTTGGGGCGACGGCGTCGGGGGCTGGGCGGCGGGCTTGGGGCGCGGCGTCGGGGGCTGGGCGGCTGACTTGGGGCGGGGGCGTCGGGGGTATATGCAACCGACGCACAGCCATAAGCACTCTTTATATATATATGCAATCGAACTACTGGGCGGCGGGCTTGAGGCGGCGGGCTTTGGTCGGGGGCGACGGGGGGCTTTGCTTCTCAAATTTATCTGAGTTTATATATTGGCTAAATAATGTGTTATCCATATTGGGTGTTATCCATTAGTTTGGTGGTGTTTGGATTAGTAAATGTTAATATGGGGTTTGGATTCATGGTGTATATGTTCACTGTCTCAAGGACAGTGCGAGTTCTATCAGTTGTGTGCTTCTATATAGATGTATATATCTATACTTCTAGCTGTGATATACATATGTGTATGTGACAATCTCAGTTAGCGACGGACTAGTGACCGGTTAGCGATGGATATTTCCAGCTCCATTTGCATTAATCTACGGTACGACATGGTGATCAGGACATAGTCCCTGCATCCATTCGACTGGCGAGGCAGAAACTATGTAGCCGTAGATAAAGTTGACCGTCCTCCGACCCTCATCCCTCGGCAATGATGATACGACAACCTATCAGTATATCTTTTATAGTAGTAGATGATGTCTTAGTATTACATTATGTGAGTTCATCTTGATTCTGTTATATCCTTCAGATACTAGATACGATAAGAACATATACTACACGATATGTATACAGAATATAGATGATTAACACTAATGTATGCTAGAATGAATTTTGGGTTGTGTTCTCAGCCATCCGTTCTCACACTTAAAACATATAGGAATTAGTAGTGTGAGAGCACCGAAGAGAGTGAGAGCACTGGAGGGGGGGGAGGAGAGAGAGAGAGTAAAATGGTATGACATGGTGAAGTAGTACTGTATTTTGGCTCCAGTTCCAGCTCTATTTGCATTAATCTACGGTACGACATGGTGATCAGGACATAGTCCCTGCAGCCATTCGACTGGCGAGGCAGAAACTATGTAGCGGTAGATAAAGTTGACTGTCCTCCGACCCTCATCCCTCAGCAATGATGATACGACAAACTATCACTATATCTTATATAGTAGTAGATGATGTCTTAGTATTACATTATGTGAGTTCATCTTGATTCTGTTACATTCTTCAGATACTAGATACGATAAGAACATATACTACACCATATGTACAGAACATAGATGATTCACACTAATGTATGTTAGAATGAATCTTGGGTTGTGTTCTGAGCCATCCGTTCTCACACTTGGCAAAAAATCAAATTTTTTATACTTTATTGGCTTTCAAAAATGTACTCAAATTACATGATGGTTCCTTTAGTTAGCTTGCTTATGTTATAATTATATTATTTGTGACTATCGATCATACTAGATGGCACCCATGACCCGAGGAGCGGCACGTCATTTGAGGGAAACAGTGAATGCTGAGGTAGCTCCTCCTATAGTTAAGGAGGAAGTGGCACCGGTTGCTAGTGAGACCGGGAGTTCTATTCATCCGGCACCGGTAGCTAGTGAGACCGGGAGTTCTCTTCATGCAGCACTTGTAAGGGATGCAGCACTTGCAAGGGACGACATCTCTCCTCACGCCAAAGATCTTGCTTTTTCGAGGTGGTTGCGTGATCGTATCACTGAGCGTTTGCGTGAGCTGCGTGGTTCTCATTAGCTATTAGTACTTATTTGTATTGGACTATTTGTATTGGGTTGTTTTATATTAGACTATTTGTATTGGACTACATATATGAACTAGTACTGTGTCAATCTCTGGATTGTATTGGACTACGACATGGTGATCAGGACATAGTCCCTGCAGCCATTCGACTGGCGAGGCAGAAACTATGTATCCTTAGATAAAGTTGACTGTCCTCCGACCTTCATCCCTCGGCAATGATGATACGACAACCAACAAGAGAGGATACTCTGAGAGATCCATCTGAGTAGGACGTATACTCTGAGAGATCACCTTTACAAGAATGATATCAGTAGTAGGATTGAGTGTTGGAGGAGATATTATCAGAGTATACGTCCTACTCAGATGGGTCTATCACCGTTACTATTTTTTTCTGACAGCAAGGTGGATGTGCTCCGTCAACAGATTCTTGCTCCGAGCCAAAACTTTGCCCCGGAGCTCAAGTGGACATCCTTCGTGTAGAGCTCGAGTGAGAGGTTCCTGACAGCATCGTGGTCTCCTTTGTTAAAGTATCCGTGCTCATCCCACATTGGTTGTGGGATGAGCACGGATACTTTAACAAAGGAGACCACCATGCTGTCAGGAATCTCTCAGTCGAGCTCTACACGAAGGATGTCCACTTGAGCTCCGGGGCAAAGTTTTGGCTCGGAGCAAGAATCTGTTGACGGAGCACATCCACCATGCTGTCAGAAAAATAGTAACGATGAGAGACCCATCTGAGTAGGACGTATACTCTGATAATATCTCCTCCAACACTCAATCCCACTAATGATACCATTTTTGTAAAGGTGATCTCTCAGAGTATACGTCCTACTCAGATGGATCTCTTAGAGTATCCTCTCCGGTTGGGTTGTGTTCTGAGCCATCCGTTCTCATACTTAACATACATATGAATTAGAACTGTATTTTGTATTTTCGGCGAACCCAGGGATTTGATTCTGTATTTAGTATTTTGGCTCCAGCTCCATTTGCATTAATCTACGGTACGACATGGTGATCAGGACATAGTCCCTGCAGCCATTCGACTGGCGAGGCAGAAACTATGTAGCCGTAGATAAAGTTGACTGTCCTCCGACCCTCATCCCTCGGCAATGATGATACGACAACCTATCACTATATCTTATATAGTAGTAGATGATGTCTTAGTATTACATTATGTGAGTTCATCTTGATTCTGTTACATTCTTCAGATACTAGATACGATAAGAACATATACTACACCATATCTACAGAACATAGATGATTCACACTAATGTATGCTAGAATGAATCTTGGGTTGTGTTCTGAGCCATCCGTTCTCACACTTGAAGATAAATCGAATTATAACGACGGATATTAGGTTACTCTTCAGGATAATTGATGTCTATTTTATATTAATTTGGTTTGGTCTATATAATTTTTGGATAATTGGTGTGCATTAAATTCGTATGTGCATATTTGGTCTATGTGATTGTTGGATAATTGGTGTGCATTATATATTGGTTTGGTTTATGTATATTTTTGTGAACAGGGAAAGTGCTGCAATTTTTTTTCAAAAAAAATCTCAGTTACCGACGGACTAGTGACCGGTTAGCGACGGATATTTCCAGCTCTATTTGTATTAGTCTATGGTACGATATGGTGATCAGGACATAGTCCCTGCAGCCATTCGACTGGCGAGGCAGAAACTATGTAGCCGTAGATAAAGTTGACTGTCCTCCGACCCTCATCCCTCGGCAATGATGATACGACAACCTATCACTATATCTTATATAGTAGTAGATGATGTCTTAGTATTATATTATGTGAGTTCATCTTAATTCTGTTACATTCTTCAGATACTAGATACGATAAGAACATATACTACACCATATGTACAGAATATAGATGATTCACACTAATGTATGCTAGAATGAATCTTGGATTGTGTTCTGAGCCATCCGTTCTGATCAAGCATCTTCCTTTTCCTCTCCTCCACCATGGCTCTGAACCCTTCTGCTCCTTCCTACTTCACTTCTTCTTATTTGACTCTCTCAGCCACATATGATATCCAGCTCAAGTGTAGAGTCAGAGGAGAAGAAGTAGGCAGGAAGAGGAGGGGGAAGCAGCACAGCCGACGGCATGACCCGGAGGAAGTACAAATGTTTTCTTCAACATCCGTAGGAGAACTATAAGAATATATCTTTTCACAACATGTCACCTTGTCAAAGACCCTTCAGGTGAATATCATGTTACCGCGGTGTCGGAAGACTAACATGTCATAAGTTTTTAAGCCGTATGCTTTGACATAATCCTCCCAACTCTTTCCTCCTATGTAGTAATCTTGCATTATTACATAGCAGGAAAGAGTTTGGATGATTATGTCAAAACACACGGCTTAGAAAATTATGACATGTTAGTCTTCCGACACCGCGGTAACATGGTTGTCACATTAAGGGTCTTTGACAAGGTGATATGTTGTGAAAAGATATATCCTTATAGTTCTCCTACGCATGTTGAAGAAAACCTCTGTACTTTCTCCGGGTCATGCCGCCGGCTGTACTGCTTCCCCCTCCTCTTCCTGTCCACTTCTTCTCCTCCGACTCTACACTTGAGCTGGATATCATATGTGGCTGAGAGAGTCAAATAAGAAGAAGGGAAGTATGGAGGAGCAGATGGGTTCAGAGCCATGGTGGAGGAGAGAAGAAGGAAGATGCTTGATCAGAACTTGAGGTAGAAAAGTTGTGACGTTGATAGCGAGAGAGAAGGAGAGGGTGAATGGGGGGAGGAAAGTGGCTGCATGCCTTTGGCTCACTCGAGCAGTATTTGTCCTTCGACCCTCATCCCTCGGCAATGATGATACGACAACCTATCACTATATGTTATATAGTAGTAGATGATGTCTTAGTATTACATTATGTGAGTTCATCTTGATTCTGTTATATCCTTCAGATACTAGATACGGTAAGAACATATACTACACCATATGTACAGAACATAGATTATTCACACTAATGTATGCTAGAATGAATTTTGGGTTGTGTTCTGAGCCGTTCGTTCCCATACTTGGCAATTAAGCCATTCGACTGGCGAGGCAGAAACTATGTATCCGTAGATAAAGTTGACTGTCCTCCGACCCTCATCCCTCGGCAATGAAGATAAGACAACCTATCACTATATCTTATATAGTAGTAGATGATGTCTTAGTATTACATTATGTGAGTTCATCTTGATTCTGTTATATCTTTCAGATACTAGATACGATAAGAACATATACTACACCATATGTACAGAACGTAGATGATTCATACTAATGTATGCTATAATGAATTTTGGGTTGTGTTCTGAGCCATTCATTCCTATACTTAGCAGTTAAACATGTGAAATATAACTGATTATGTTTAGTTTGTCTTACGATACAGATTTTCACATCTAAATTGAAATGGATCGTTACTTCGTTGATCGTACATGGATGTACTAGCGGATCAACCTCCTGGACCGTAGGTACTTATAAGTATTGACAGTATCGAATTAGTATCGATCTATCGTTTTGGTATGGGCCGTATCGGTTGGTATTGGTCTTAGCGAATTGGTATCGTCCTATCCGATATGTATCGGCCGTATAGCTAGGATTCATATTGGCCTTATCGATTTGGTATCGGTCATATCCGATAGGTATCGGCCGTGTTGGATTATTATATACCATTTCGGATTAGTATCGTGGAAGGTTTAGTAACAACTGTACTTGGATTTCTCTCTTCTCGAGCTAGATTACCATTGTAAGAGACTCACGTGAGCGTAGCTGGCCAGTTACAAAACATACATACTTCTTTTTCAATCTCACTTTTCCTAATGGAAAAGAAAGCATGTATGTTACTGTAACTGGCCAATCACGATCTGGTGATTCTGTTACAATGGTGTTCTAGCTCGAGAAGAGAGAAATCCAAGGATAGTTGTTACTAAACCTTCCACGATACTAATCTGAAATGGTCTATACTAATCCAACACGGCCGATATCTATCGGATATGACCGATACCAAATCGATAAGGCCAATATGAATCGTAGCTATTCGGCCGATATATGTACATATCGGATATAGGACGATACCAATTTGTTAAGGCCAATACCAATATGATCGTCCTATACCAAACCGATCGACCGATACTAATCTGATACACTAGATACTAAGTACATCTGGCCTATACCAGCGGATCCACCAATTACTGCATGATAGGCCCAACGACTCCAGTTACATCCGATTATTAGTGAGTATATGATTACATAGTAATTCTATTAGTCTTGGGATACAGATTTTTACTCTCTCATGCTACCAACGTCACAACTTTTCCAGTGCTGCTCCATCTAATGATGATGAACGCAAAAAACCAACGTCACAACTTTTTTAATTTGAGTAAATTTCTTTACCCTATATAAAATTTTTTGTTGTCAGAAAGATGGCTCCTAGGACTCGTCGAGATGGTGCTGCTAGTCGAGGAAGGAGTCGAGGCAAGAAACCCTTGGAGGTCGACACGGAGGAAGTCCCCGTCGTCAAATAAGAGCCGGTGACTGTTAAGGAGGAGGTGTTACCAAAGGTCGAGGTGAAGGAAGAACCGATGACCATCAGGGAAGAGATTGCTCCCAAGCTTGAAGTTAAGGAGGAGCCACCGTCAGAGAGTAGTAGCATCGGGACCGACCCTCCTGTCCCTACAGAAGACCTCAACCAGATTGAGCCTTCGTATGCAAAGTGGCTGATAGAATGGTACATGTCTCAACGCAACTATGATCCCTGGCTGTGAGGATTCATTGTCTGACTTGCGGTCTTTGTTGAGGCCAAAGTCGATTTTCCTATGTGTTCTGGAATATTTGTGAGAATTTTGGAATATTTGTGGGAATTTTGGAATATTTGTGCTATGATCGGATTATAACGACGGATATTAGGTTACTCTTCAGGATAATTGATGTCTATTTTATATTAATTTGGTTTGGTCTATATGATTCTTGGATAATTGGTGTGCATTAAATTCGTATGTGCATATTTGGTCTATGTGATTCTTGGATAATTGGTGTGCATTATATATTTGGTCTATGTGATTGTTGGATAATTGGTGTGCATTATATATTGGTTTAGTTTATGCATATTTTTGCGAACAGGGAAAGCGCTGTAATTTTTTTCAAAATATTCTCAGTTAGCGACGGACTAGTGACCGTTGCGCGACGGATATTACCAATTTCTGACTACTGTTCGATGGCAAATCCGTCGCTAACTAGAGATTTGAAAATGTTTCCAGGTAGCGACGGATGGTCGACGGAATATCTGTCGGCATGGTATATAGTTCGACGGAATAGCGACGACCTTTCCGTCGCCCTTGTTCTGGAAATACCAAGAATTTCCAGAACATGGTTGACGGAGAATCCGTCCCTATTCCGTCGCTAAACCGTCTTTTGTTAGCGACAGTTATCGACGGAATAGCGACAACTCATCCGTCGCCATGGTGCTGGAAATGCCTACCATTTCCAGAACCTGATCGACAGATTTTCCGTCAGCAAACCGTCGCTAATCCGTCCTTTGTTATCGACGGCGATCGACAGATTAGCGACGGAACGATACACTCTGATACGCTATTACGACTGTTTACCGACGGAACTGTACGTCGCTATTGTCTAAACAGTTCAGTATTTAATACTTGAAATGGACGACAGTCCGTCGGAAAGTAGTCGCTAATGCTTCGTATTGTGAAGTCGACATGCCGTCGCTAGTCCGTCGCTTGACGACTACGTAGCGACGGACCGTTATTAGCGACGAGCTGATTGCCGACGGATTTTTTTGGCCAAAACCCGTCAGTGATCGATCGCTAATACAAATTCTCGTCGGACTGGCGACGGATCTGGCCGTCGCTAAATCGACAAATTTTGGTAGGTACCGTAGTTTGCCAGATGCTTGTATAATATCCTTCGCAGCACTAAAGCAGATGTTCTTGGAATGGTTCTTCGAAGGAACAAACGACATGACCATGTCTTCTCTTATTAAAATCAAACAAATAATGAAATCGCTGAACATTTCATAAACCACTTCCGTCGCGAAGCACTCAAAATGCCTTTGGCTACTCCTGATGCATTGAATATAGATACTTGTAAATAGGACCCACACAATTCTAAGACTCATGCTCCTTTATAGCAAGTTCCAGGGCAACCGAAGACAGTGCTGATAAATTTCAGAAGCTAGGCACTTTGATGCCTAACCTCGACAAAGAAGAGCATCCTACTACCAACAGTGGGGTTCGTCAAAACAACTATAAAGGAAAAGAAGTCCTGGCTATCGACGTGAGTCAACCGGCACGTACAACAATGGCACCTCCACAGAGGGCACCACATCCCAAAGAAGAATATTCTTTTGATGAAGACGACATCCTGAGCATATTTGATTGTCTAATCAAGAGCAAAAAACTTCAACTGCCCGAAGCTAAACGGCCAGATAAAGTAGGTAAAATTGACAATCTTAAATATTGCATGTATTACAGGTTCCTGGGGCATCCAAATAGGGCATGCTATGTACTCAAAGGGAAAATCCAGGAGTTGAACAATGCCAAAGCAATCACTCTTCAACAAGACGAGAAGACAATGACCGCCAAAATCGTCTCTCTACATTTCGGTAACCTTTCTGCTCAACTAGTATATGATGGTGTTGTTCCTATCCCGAAGGCTACCTTGGAGATCTTCAATCTTCCACTAGCAAGAAGTGACGGCTTGGTACCTTTATTAACTGACAAAGGTGAAATCATGTGGACTCATCTTGATTTGGTAGCCGATTTTGAACCAAAGACATCTACTTCTTCTATCAAGTCAAAGAAGATGGCCAAATATAAGTCCTGTCATATGACTTCATTTGAATCAATTTTACTGGATGGTTGTTTTCCTCCTCTGAACACTACAATCACTCCAGCAAAAACTTTACTTTCCTCTTCAATGACTGTGTCACCGAAGCCAGAGATCAAATACTAATCAAAATTCTATCGATATAGTCAACAGTCCCGCGAACTGATGATGAAATAGGATATGTCCTACAGAAAGCTCCTAGCTTAAATGATGGAAATGGGTCTCCGATACCTCTTTTTTTACGTCTTCAAGACAATCAGTCCCGTATCGGCTTAGGATTTTGGACAGATCATTTTTTCTCAAAAGAAGAAATTATCCAAAAGCAAGACACGACTGAAAAACTACAATATGGTTTCTTTCTCACCTGTTATAGAAGAAGAAGCCATGGCTAGTACCAGGTCTGGGAGGCTCTATCTTACAGACTACCCAGAGGGTAGAAGAATATTGTCACTCCTCCTCTTGTATCCAATGTTCCTCCGACATTATCTTCTTCTCCTCCAGATGTCCCTACAACATTAGCTCTACTAGCTGACTCGGGTCCTTCTAAACCGACAATAGCTGATAAAGGCAAGTAGCAGGTTCGCTTTGATAAGAACCTGAAGAAGACAACTCCATTTTAAGGACTAGAAAAACCATAATTTTGACATATTGGCTCAACTAGCCAATATAAGATTATCAATTTTCGAACTCCTGCGTCTCTCGAGGGAAACTCGAGAAACATTAAGTGAGGCTTTGATACAAGCTGACGCTTGTCTGACATATCTCAAGAAATTAGATGAAGAACCTGTGGCATGCTCTCAATTTCATAGCATGATGGAATTGATTCCTAATATCACCTTTACTTAAGATAATATGTTACTGGAAGACAATCGACATGACCGACCTCTCTACTTTACGGGATATGTCGACACAATGAAGGTTGATTACATTCTGGTCGATCCTGGATCCGTACTGAGCATTATGCCGAAAACCCTGTTCGATACACTGAAGATCCGAATCCATAGTCTTTCTACCACGATCATGACTATCCTTGGATTCAATTTCGGAAGAAGTGAACCATTGGGGAAGATCCGCCTTAGATTCCAAATTGGCAGTCTTCGTACAAAAGTCACATTATATGTTATCGACAATCACGGCTCCTATAATGTTTTGTTAGAAAGATCGTGGTTGCATGAACATAACATCGTGCCATCAACTCTCCATCAATGCTTTAAATACGTTGATGACAATGGATAAGATAAGAAAGAAGTTGCTAATCTCAATCCCTTCCGAGGTATTGAGGCCAATTATACAGACTTTAAGATGTATAAAGCAGAATACATGAAGGTTGTATTAGCTATGGACATCAAAGAAGATCGAACGATAATCCAGATGAAGTCCTAGTAATTCCAGTCAAGGGACGCACTTCTTGTCCCTCGTCCTCCCAGATGTTGACTATTAATCTCTCTCCTTCGGCTAAACCTCCCCCTACTGAAAAAATAAAACAAAGGGAGCTCACCACTTTTGAGCCTCTTGTTATCGACCTTCGTCGTAACAAGCCTCTTACTTCTCTTCCTCTTGTTATTAACCTCGGCAAGTCAACAACCAAAGTCAGGAACACTGTTGTAAAAGTTGATGCAAAGATCAATAAAATATTATCTCCTTTGCAGTATATTGATGTCAATTATTATACATAGCATTACTTAGAAATTTTGAAGAATTTTGAACCCCTTACCTTGGGGGTAATTCCACCTTTCCAAGATGAGGTATCACTCAAATCAGTACAAGACTCATTCTTTCTAATTTTCTTTCGAAAGAAAGATGAATGCCCTATCTTATTCAGTAAAGGATTGAATCAAAGGGTTATATTTGGTAGCAATTCTGAAAACGATGATAGTGGACGAATCCAACTATGATGTTACAGTCAACAATCCAAGAATATCATTCAGAAAATGGGCTACAACTTCAAATTCGACCTCAATGGTGGTAAGGGTGGGCGAACTCCTATTCGTATACCAGCCCCGAAAGGAAAGTCATTGCAATACTATAACAAAACAAAGCATGGGTTAGGTTATGCTATGCCAATCTCAACCCCAGATATTTCTGTGTCTGATAAAGAAGAAAGGCCTAACTTTTCTGACTCTTCGTCATAGGATTTAGATACCAACATAGGACATATCCATTAGGTAACTCTATCTTCCAATATGGCGACAACTGAATTCTCAGAGGATGATAATGAATATACCGAAGCTTATGAGAAAGAACCTTGGGTACAACAGATGGATACTCAATGGAAACTTTGCTTCGAGCAGCGTGAACCACCCACTGAAGACGTGCTAATCCAAATTGACATCGGAGATGAAGTCTATAAGGCCAATTTTTATCAACAAAAGTCTTTCGGAAGCTGATAAACAAGAACTGATCTAGCTCATTAGATAATACATTAACATATTCGCCTAGAGCTATAAAGATATGTCAGGCCAGATCCTCAGATGGCTACTCACAAGCTCAACATTCTGCAAAATGCTAGACCAGTCAAACAATAGTAGCGACGGTTATGACCTGATATGATGGACGCTATAGAAGCTGAAGTCAAGAAGCTTATCGTCTGTAGTTTTGTTAGGAAAGAACAACACCCAGATTGGGTGGCTAATGTTATCCTAGTTATAAAGAAAACAGAGAAGGTTCGAGTCTGCATTGACTTCAGAGACCTTAATGCAGCTTGTCCTAAGGATAAATTTTCTCATCCAATCACTGATGTCATGATCGACATTTACCAGTGGATTCGAGCGAATGTCTTTCATGGATGGGTTCTCTGGATATAATCAGATCAGGATGAATCCCGAAGATGAAAAATATACGTCTTTCCATACTCCTTTAGGAGTCTACTGCTATACAGTCATGTCGTTCGGTCTCAAGAATGCTGGTGCCACTTATCCGTGGGCTATGAGCACAATCTTCTGTGAACATTTATGGAAGACAGTCGAATGCTATATCAACGATATTGCTGTCAAAAGTCATCTAAAGGAAGATCACATCCAAGATTTAAGAACTATTTTTGATCTAATGCGCCAACAACAACTCAAGATGAATCCCACCAAGTGATTTTTGGGAGTCTCTAGTGGAAAAAATTTCGAATTCGTTATTACCGCTAAGGGTATACACGTTGAGCCCGAGAAATTCAAAACCATTCAAGAGATGCGTCCTCCATGCAACCTAAAAGTGCTATGTGGATTCCAGGGACAACTTGCGTGCATCAGGAGATTTATCTCAAATCTCCCTAGGTGCTGCAGATCGTTCACTTAATTGATGAAGAAAGGTGTGTCTTTCGTTTGGACTGATGAACGCCAGCAAGCATTTGAAGACATAAAATGATACCTTATGAACCTTCCAGTCCTAGTTCCTCCAATCATAGAAATACCCTTTCTGATGTATATTCGAGCAATGGTTCACTCTCTGGGTGCCCTCATAGCCCAGAAAAACAAGGAAGGTCATGAGCAAGTGCTTTACTATCTCAGTCGCACAATGATTGGTGCTGAACATCGATATAGCTCCATAGAAAAAGAGTGCTTAGCCCTGATGTTCGTCGTCCAAAAAATGCGTTATTACATTACGGGCCAGACCATCCATGTTATCTCCAGAGTCAATCCTCTACGAGTTTTGATAAAGAAGTCGAGTACACTCAACTCCATACTTGCTACATGGGCGATACTACTAGCATAGTATGATATGGTTTACGTCCCACAAAAGTCTGTTAAGAGTCAAGCCTTAGCCGACTTCTTGGCTGCACATCCAATTCCTGAAACTTCAAAACTCTATGACGAAATTCCTGATAAAACTTTAGAGACCAACATGATTTTAGAAGAAATACTCTCATGGTGTCTATGCTTTGATGGTGCATCTAGAATTGGACCCAACGGTATCATCATTGCTGGAGTAAGAATTATCCTTGCATCCCTAGAAGGACTAACTATTCAAAGAGCCTACTCTCTAGATGAGCCATCCTCTAATAATGGTGCTGAGTACAATGCTTTACTTATCGGTCTTCAGTTACCTAAATAGCTAAATATCGACTATCTTAAAGTATATGGAGACTCTAAGCTGATTGTCAACCAGGTTAGAGGTACGTATGAAGTTCGACATCAAGATCTCATTCCATATCAGGAAGCAACAGTCAAACTGGCTGCATCATTCGAAGGTTTCTTTATTGAACATGTATGTCGAGCATGTAATACAAAGGCTGATGCGCTTGCTAATCTAGCAGCAATTTAGCAATTTTGGTGAAATGACAACAGTTAATCGTCATCACTAATCGAGAATTATTCTGCATCGAGAATAATCTGAATGTTGAATTCAGCAATTCAGCCAAAATTTGCACTACTAGTGAAGACTAGAGGGCTCATTTCATTAACTTCATGGTACATGATATTTTATCCGAAGACCCTAAAGAAGCAACAATAATCCATCCTCGGTCGCTTCGATTCTATTACAATCGTTCCTCCAAAATACTGTACCGTCGATCATTTGATGTATTCTCTTATGCTGTCTAGCAGGAGATGAAGCAAAACAGATATTATATGAAGCCTATGACAGTGTCTGCGGTACATATCAGTCTAGTCCTAAGCAACAATATAGTATCCGACACATAGGATACTATTGGCCCACCATGGTGACGGACGCAATCGAATATGCAAAGAAATGTCGAGCATATCAAATCCATATGGATTTCATCCATCAAACATCAGAGTTCTTACATCCCACTGCAGCATCCTGACCCTTTGAAGCTTGGGACATGGATGTCATTGGACCCATCAATCTACCCTCATCTCGGGGACATCGGTTTATCTTAGCTATAACTGATTACTTCTCAAAATGGGCGGAAGCTATACCCTTAGCAGAAGTTAAGGCAAGCAGTGTTATAAGCTTCATCAAGCATCATGTGATTTATCGATTCAGCATTCCTCGATGAATCATCCATGACAACGAATCTTAATTCGTTAGTCAAACATTCACTCAATTCTATGATGACAATCGAATCAACAATGTCCCTTCTATGGCTTATAATCCTGCAGCTAACGATTTAACTGAAGTGTTCAACAAAACAATCATCAAGCTTCTCAAGAAGTCTGTTTCTGCTAATAAATAAAACTGGAGCAAAAAAGATTAGGAAATGTCTATGGGCCTACCGTAATATCGTAGGCACTCCGACTGGCTGTACACCTTTCTCTTTGGTGTATGGATGTGAAGCTATCTTGCCTTTGAAAATTCAAATTCCATCTCTAAGGATAGCTATATCCAACAAACTCGTAGTTGAAAATAATGATCTTCTTCGACTTCAGGAGCTTGAAGCACTCGACGAGAAGTGGCTACTAGCTCAACATGACATTGAATTATACCAAGCCCGTATCTCGAAAGCCTTCAATCGTAAAGTCAAAATATGATTGTTTCAAAAAGGCAAATTGGTCCTTACTCTCAGACGTCCTATGACTATGACACACACGAGTAAGGGAAAATTTGGGCCAAAGTGGGAAGGTCCCTACGTCATAAGCAAATTTTTCTCTAACGGAGCTTATCAGCTGACCGGAATGGACGACAAATTACTATGATGCCTATCTATGGCAAATTTCTGAAAAAATATCATGTTTAAAAATTTGTACCATATTTTCTAACAAATATTGTACATACCCCAAATCTTTGAGTTATTATCTTTCTTTTACTCAATCGTGAATAAAATCACAGATAATAAATCTACAAAAATCCCCAGT
Source organism: Iris pallida (assembly GCA_029216955.1). Classification (NCBI taxonomy): domain Eukaryota; kingdom Viridiplantae; phylum Streptophyta; class Magnoliopsida; order Asparagales; family Iridaceae; genus Iris; species Iris pallida. The sequence goes on along the minus strand of JANAVB010043419.1, from coordinate 9,015,635 downwards.
GGAGTCTACCCAGATTTTATGATACATCCTTAAAAGATTAATCCATAACATTTACTACATCATCTCAAGCATCATCTTTTGAAACCCAGCTGTTTTAAAAGATATCCTATTCTTGAGCCCTAGTTGGCCCAAGGATACTCAATTGATATACGAATTCACGTCCACATTATCTCTGAATTCTAATATCTATATTTTATGACTTGTCACGTCCACATTACCTCTAATAATGTCATCCCAGAAATAATAACATACCAAAATTATATTCTATCATGTCCACATTACCTCTGAACACATATAATGAGTGTTATTATTTTCAAGAAATATGTCACTTTTAGTACCTCTGAATATATTTCTTACCCCTACCTATTACTTGTGACTTTAACAGATACATAATCAGTAATAGAGTCATGAAAAGTTCATCTCATTATCATGTAAACACAAAAAACCATTACATTTATCCAAAAATATTCAAAAAAATGAGTTGCTACAATCATTCTTAAAACTTTGTTTTGGAGACTGAGTGCTAAGGTTAGAGATCCTCTTCTTTAAAGATTTTGTTCGCTCTACCCTGGTGGCAATTACTCTTGCCCTGGCCAAGTTCCTTCTGGATTCTGGAAGCAAATGTTGCATTGATGGAACTTGATGCTCTATCTCTGCACTCCGAACTTGGAGAAAATTATTTCGTTGCATAACCAGATCATCTAGACGACTTGAGGCAAATTGAGATAATTCAAGCACTTCTTCTTGACGCTTCTTAGCTGCTGTGACCGATGCACAAATTTTGGCAATTTCTGCTTCTAGCACTTGAAGGCGAGTCTGACCCTTAGTTTTTTCTTTTTCTTTCTTTGCCGCTTCAGTCTTGTAAAGCACAATAGAAGAGGTAGCTTCGGCAATATTCGTTTCTATCTTCCAGATTGTATTGAGAAGGCAAGCACAGAGTTATCTAGTGGGCCACGTCGTTCTTCATATTCACGAGCTATAGCCTCACATTCCGTATCTACCAGTCTCTGTTTATTTCCTTTTGTCAGCTCTTGATAAGATTGAATAGGCTCCTCGAGCTCCTTTACGATCTGCCCTAAGTAATTGGCCCTTTCAATGTCACCAAGATTGCGTATGGCCGTAATTAAAAAAGAAGTTCTCCTTACAAAATTGTAAGGATGGTTCTTTTTTATGGCTATTTGAACAAGAGTGCTCAAGAAAGTGAAGGCACTTGTATAAGTTTCGATAATGCTATTGTCATCGTCGATACACCATGTATCGCCACTTCAGCAAGAACTCCTTCTTCCGCAGAAATTGGAGGAACAACAGCTTATGCACCAGGAGATTTCGGTGTAGGCATCTCTGAGGAGCTTCCCTCCACGGCATGAGTCCCAACGTCCAATGGAGCCATAGTAGAGCTGAGGCTAAAAGTAGTAGAAGTTAACGGGACTTTAGTGATCGTCCCCACATGACCTGCTGTAATTAAAAATAGAAATCATTATATCACACAACATCAAATAAAGAAACAAGAGTAAATAAAGCCAAAAATTTACCTGGGCTCGATGGCATGTGTGGAGTCTCATGGGGTGTGATATCTCGTTCTGTCACGAGTCTTACCATCATAGCAGATACAGCCGCCTGCTGCTTCCTGCTTTCGAGCCTTCTGACATAAAATGGCTGCTTCCAGACCTAACTCAGATCGGCCTCCTGGGCTGCCACCTTTGCCCCTTCCGTTTCAAAAACTTGCTTAGTAGGGGTTTGGATTCCCTCAACATCAATATTAGGGTTTTTATTACCCCAATACCTTTAAGACCTTTAGCAAGGTCTTCATCACCTTCCTCGCTCTCATCGGGGCTTTCATCACCCTCATCATCATCAGGGCTTTCATCACCCTCAGCTTCAGCATCAGATTTCTCGTCACCTTGCGGTTCATCGAGACTTTGATCATCACCATTAGCTAGGGCTATGGTCGCCCTCACCTTCAATAGGGCGCTCTCTACCCTCAACAGCAATCTGGCCATTCTTGGCCCCCAAATCTCGGGCCTCTTGGGCTACTTCAAGATCGGAGACCACATCAATAGGGTCCTCCTCAATTGGTTCATCTCTAAAGTCGCAATCCTACAATGCTTCTATCATCTCCTCATCCTCTCAGGATGGAACCTCGTCCAGGATAGAAGCAACATGAGATTGGATTATCGAAGAAGCTAGGATGTCCGGGATAATGTCTTTTGAAGTAAGCGTTTCTTTGGAAATTGTGACTATTGTAACGTCATTAGTGGCCGGTGGTGATATTAATCCCGTTGAAGTAAACGTCGCCGATGTCGTTGTAGACAAAGGAATAGTGAACCCTATGACTACTGGTTCTGAAATAGCAACCGGAGGGGTATCCATGGTGGCAGCTAGAGCTAGAGCACTAACCGATGGAAGATCTGGAGATGAAGGTATATCAATACAAATTACTATGGGATCAACATCTATTATTTTTGAAAGGACTACAAGATCAAGAAGTGTCGTCCCAAAAGGACACTTTTTTGTAGTGCACAGAGAGAGAAAGCCTGCAAGAGTAGCCTCTAGGAATAAGGTTATGCCACCCTGTCACATATAGCTCTCAAGAGTAGTATAGGCAACATAACCACGCCAGTCTTTGACCAATTTAGAGTCGACGCAGACGGAGTCCTTCATCAACTTGAAATTTTTTTGATCATCGAGCGGCTCAAAAGAATGAGGATCACATTTCTGTTGCTTCTATACCTTGTTCTCCTAGGCATGGCCCAAGAAAAGGTATGACAACCACTTGGACATGTAATATGTTCCAGCAGGCTTGCTATTGTACCGATGAGTGCATATCATGAAATGACACAGCAACTCATCAAAGACTGCCACCATTCGAGAATTCTCCCTTGCTAACGCCTCCAATTCATCCTCTGTCAGCACTACTCTTCATAGGGGTTCTCTTCCAATAGCAGTTGTGAGATATATTGCATCTAATGCAAAGCAAAGCCCATTTCCCTATGAGGATTAGCAAAGGTGTCGTTCCTCCTATTGTATCTCTCCGCCAAGGCAAAAAATAGGTTAGGATTATTCTGGATCCCGCAAGTAGTAGTCAAAACAGCTTCATGAAGCCTAAGTTCAGTCAGCTTTTCGCAGAAATTATTTAGAGCCCACACGGAGTGTCTATTCTAATGTACAATCTTCGAGTGCATCATACCCATCAGCCTCATAGTTGAGCGAGGGTATTCTCCTTCAGACGCAACAAAGGTATTTACGAAGATGGGTATTCGGACGGGTAACATAAAAGTCAAATATCAGCTGGTATGCAACTTGGCCTTCGATCCCTCAAGTGCGTACTTTACTTCTCGAAAGCACAGAAAAATATGTCTTTCATGCATTCCCCGAACTTATGGCATATCTTTCCAACCTTAGCTTGTTAGAAAGGAGTCAAGTCCAATGACAACTTTCTTGGGTAGCTGGCATGAGCATATTGAGACATGGACAGATTCCTTGTCATCTCAGGGTGATATACTAATGTGTTTCCCCTTAGAAACGCTCAAAATTCCTTCTTTGACTTTGGTTGAGAGTCTATATCTATAGCTTCTCCAAAAAGGAAAGTTAGTTTCTTGTGAGGAGCCTCATCCGCAGTCGAAAAAGGAGTGTCGTTCATCAGGAACAGCAGCGTCCTATTGTTTGCCATTGATTGTAAAAGAACAGAACAATTATCGGAGGACTGAACTTAGACTCACAATACAAACTCGCTCGTACAAAGAAAGCCTAGGGACGAAAACCTAGGTACAGCAGACTAAGTACGATTGTTTATTTTTTATTCTGGGGGGGTGACGATAGAGGCTCGGGAAAGCGACGGCCGCTCTGCCTTACTCCTTGGACGATCAGTATGCAGCCTTGGCTCGGGGAAGATCTGCTTGGCGTTGACGAAGAAAGGCTCTTCTTACTCTCCTCGGGTTGCTCTCCTGGCTTCTCTCTCTCTGTGAGTATCAAGAAGAAGGGGGGAGCTCTCTCTGTGTAGATCTCTCTCTTCTTATTTTTTTATTCTTTTGTTGCTAACCTCTTTCTCTCTCCTCTTCTCTTTTTTTTCGCATGGGGAGGATGCTGGCTATTTATAGGAGTGGGGTGTGATCATTAGGGTTTGCTGATGATTATCTGTTTGGAATGTCGGCGCTTCCTTCATTCTATCTGAGCCCTTGATCCTGATTATAATGAATCTCGGCCACTAATACTGATAGCACCAAATCTCATGAGCAGTTAATGCTGACTGCTTTAAATCCTCGTGATTGATTATGCTAATATTTGATTGCTCGCCACGTGTCCTATTGGCTTGATGATAAATGATATGCCCTGATCTCGGCAATTATGATAATGGTGTCAAATATTCTTATTGGGATTCGGTTGAATCTTCAATGCCACGTGTTTTAATTGAAGGTCCTGCCAGGGCCGCATAGGATGGCCAACACTTGAACCGCAGAGAGATACTCTTCATGAGCCGCATGAGTCAATGCCTCATCGAGCCGCAGGGGACGAACTTTTTGTGAGCCGCATATGCGTAGTCTCTGCGAGCCGCAGGAGACGAACCCTCCATGAGCCGCATATGCATAGTTTCTGTGGGCCGTCTGAGTTAACATGGTATTGAGCCGCATAGACCGGGCTAATGGGTGGACCGCATATGGCGGATTCCTGTTAATCATATTAGAGTGATTCCTCGCTGAGCCGCATGAAGCTGTTCTCTACCCGAGCCGCATGAGACTTTTGCCACGTGGCAATCAGGATTTCTGACAGATCGGGTCAGAGATTGTCTTCTTTCCCCGAGGAGTCTGTCATTATGGCAGAGCCATTATGACGCTTTATGTCAGAGACGTCGCAGCCGTCGAGTCGTGTCAGAGCATTAAATGAGGCTATTACTCCCGTAGCCAGCTGTATGGGGATCACACGTGGCGTCAATTGAGCCGCATGTTCCTGCTGAACCGCATATATGCCCGAACCGCATAAGTCTGAGGGTCTTCTTTCGGGCCGCATGGGGCAACTCCAGTTATGTGCCGCATAGGCTTGCTATCCAAAGCCGCATGGGCTATCTATGCTTTTATTCTAATATTTTCCATGCTTCTACAGGACCCCCTTCAAAGTTTTCAATTTGTAAAATTGAAACACTTTGAATAAGAAGCATGGCCCCGTTTATGCCGCATAGGATGTTCTGTTTACCTGAGCTTCCTGGCCGTATTAGCATCTCGGCCGCATAGCTCCTTCTGGCCGTATAGGCTCCTTGCCACGCGTCCTGACCTCGTGAGTAAATCTTCATTAATTGCTTTCGATTTGATTTAACGCCGTCTTTTGGGGGAGGATCCCAAGGGTCGGTTTTTTGCTTTGACCGAAGCGTTCTCGCCTTTATTTTTGGAGGCGTCGCGTAATCCGAGGCGTCTTTCTACTTCATGGATCGCCTATAAATAGGAGTTTTTCAGCTCTTGGGGATTTCTTTATCTCCTTTCTTTGCTTGAATTTCCTGTTGTCAGTTTTGCTCTTCGTCGTCCTCCTTCATCTATCGACCATGGCTCCTAAGAGATCTGCTGCATCGAAGGCCGCGAAGGGCAAGGCAGTTGCTGCGGCGGCGACTGCAGCGACGAATGTGGTCGCTCCTCCGTCGGCTGCTGTAGGCGTTGTCCATCCTGATGTTCGCCCGCCCATCGCTGGTAAGGGGGTCACTCCGAAAAACCCTAACTGCTGCCATGGCTCTGTTGCATACTTTATGCACAAGCCACTTGTACGAGATGTATCGATGTGGCCGCATAGGCACTTCGCCCATTATGGCCGCATGAGTTTATCATATTCGATCAGTGCCGCATGTGTGTTTTCGACTTGGGCCGCATAAGCGTTGCTCACTTTTGAACCGCATGAACTTGATGGTTTGTAGCCGCAGTGGTTTATATGAGTCGGGCTTAGCCGCATGAATTTATAAACCCTTCTGAATCTGAGTCGTACGGATTTGGTTAATTCAGAGCCGCATGGAGCTATGACGCGCAGAGCCGCATGGACCTATCTGCTGATGAGCCGCATGAGGCTGTGGCAACCCTAGCCGCATAGACTTCAGTAATCTTTTCTAATACTTCTGTCTTCTTTATTTGTCTTCTGACCTTGTTTCTTTTGCATGTCTTCAGTGACTCTGTCCGTGAATCCTGCGGGGGAACTTATGGTAGGCTCGCGTCAGTTAGCCTCGGGCGTACATCGGGATGACTTAGTTCGTCAAGTGTCCGAACAGCTACTTGTTGATGAACCTTTAGAACGGCTAAATGTCATCAGGGTTCAATCCTTTCAATTCCTTGTTGATATGATAAGCTCTGGGCAGTCTGACGGGAAGTATCTGAAACCGGTCTTCCTCTTTGGGGATGCGTTGGTTGTAGAAAACTCCCGAGTGTTGGATGTTTCGGAGAGTTAGGATTTTGACCTGGATGGGATGCCGATTCACATCCCTATTATGAAGCGCCATTTCCCTTTTGAGTGGTTCAATATGATCGTTCTGGATAGGCAGATGCCGGATACCCTCACTCCAACCAGACCGGGGATGTTTGTTGGTAATATCCGTTATAACAGAGCCACTAGGTCAGTGCGCGCAGTCAAAGATCCAGCCAGTCGGTCCGTGATGGGGTTAGTTCCAGGTACCTTCATCAATACCCCGGGTCCTAATTTTTCATTCTTCCAGGCTGATACCTTCCTGAGTCAGCTAGCTTGCAAAGGGTCCTATCCTATTGGTAGGTTGGTCCTGCCGAGCTGGGTACACCCCATTCCTCCGTGGGCTAATCTGTCTTCATGGATCCTACGGAAGTATGAAGAGTTTTTGTGGGGAGTCAACCTTTATGAAGCTATACGGGGTACCAGCCACGGATTGCCCGTTAATAAGCCCCTGTTCATGGCCCTTCTGGAGATGTACAATCATCGAACGGGGACCTTTTTTACCCCTGTTGGAGAATTAGGGCTCGCTCTTCACGAGATGTATGCTGTCTCCAAGCTCCCCTGGGGGATGAACCCTTCGAAGTGTATACTCCGACGAATGAGGAGCTCCAAAATTTGGATCAGCGATTCCCCGGTTTCGTCACCGTGTATCAAGAATTATTATGCCATCATAGCACCTGTCACCGGACGACTATCCAAAAAAATGATAGCTCGGAGGGGGACTCTCCCCATACTAAATCTTGGGTTGCATACCTTTTCAAATTTAGCGCGGCTGGCCGAGTTACTTCCCGAGATCGTTTAACTCCTAAAGAAGTGGAGGTCTTGATGTCGACTGCTCGGAGGTCGAGGTCTCACAGTGACAGGTTCGGGAGCCAGATTGACTCCTTTAGCTACTTTCGTTATGGCACCCGACGGTTGTCTGAGAAGGCACTCTTGGCCGGATTTTTAATGGTATGGCTGCGCAATTGCGTGGTCTCAGGAGGGGTAGGCTCTATTGAGAGGATCAGTCGCCATTTCATTCTTCCTGCTGTGAAGTTGGCCTTTGGGGTCAGGCTGGCCCTCCTTCCTGCTATGGTGTGTAGTATTCAACATGGTCTTCGTGCCTTCTCGTCCAAGGTCATTGCTCGTGATGTGGCAATGGATTTTGAACGTGTAGAATTGCCTTACCATTACTTACTGGGATGGCTATTGCTGCATTATCAATCCTTGATGAGACCCGGGACGGGAGAAGGCGTTACAGGTGATGACGCGTTTCTTTTCAAGTATCACCACCAGCCTTGGGAATGTAGTACCATGCCGGCGTGTCGGAGGATACTGGCGAGGGTGGATGGGTACAATTTCTTCGTATCCGTTCCTCATTTCACTAATCAAGAGGTGAGGAGTGTTCATGTTGATGGAGTCGGACCTCCTCATTTCTTGCCTGAAAAGATGCATTTTTGGCTGCGCAACATTCGCCCGGCGCATCTAGTTTACAGGAATCGCACCACTGTGTATTTGGAGCCCTACTTGCCTAGTAGGTTTGCCCGTCAATTTGGGTATAGTCAGCTGTTCCTCGGGCGCCCCAGTTCTTACCTGGGATTTGAAGGCAGCATTCTTGACGGCATCAGAGCATGGAGCTACTATGACACCTATCATACTCGGACTAGCTTCTTGGTCCCTGCCGTAAATGTGACGGATGAAATCCTGCATATGGCAGCCCTGTATCATGTCACGGCGAATCCTTCTCCCCTCGATTTTGACTTGAGGACTAGCTTCATTGTGGGCACTCGCCTAGCGGAGAAGGCTATGACGTCGAGAGCAAAGAAGAAAAGGGCGAATAGGGTTCCCTCGCCCGATTCCGAATCCTTTGACACAATTGAGGAAAATAATGACCGGGACAGCGAAGACTCCTTTTCTTCGGGTGATGGGATAATGGCGGGTCAGCCTCCAGTTATGGCTGCTGAGATGGCGATGGAACAACCGTCGGCCGTATTTGACGAAGCAGTGGACCCGTTACCGTCTACGTCGGAGGAGGTACGGGTAGATCTATCGCCCGCCATGCCTGGTCCTTCGCGTAAGCGAGGCAGGCATGAGCTTACCGGCGGAGAAGTAACTTTTTCTGTAAAGAGAGTGGCTGTCGGTCCCCGTCGGCTGCTTATTACGGAGAAAGGTGAGGGTGTAGACGATGTTCCGGAGGTAAGTCCAAGCCGAAGTTCTATCTTTATTGTAGTCTTCTTTCCTCTCGGGGACATGACTTGGTCATTTCTTTTTATAGGTGTCTGACGAACCAGGCTCTCCTGGACCATCCGCTGCTCCAGTAGTTGATCCGGCCCTTGCCGTTTTGATTGGCGACATGTGTGCCGCGGTCCTCTCTGCGGGGGCTCTCTCAGTGGCGACTAAGGACTCCCAAGCTGCTGAGGCTCCAGCCCGGGGTGACGGGATTTCTGAATTTCAACGAGATAACACCATCCTCGGTGCATCCCCTTCCGAGGATGCAAGGGCAGATGAGTCTTTTATTCCTGACTCGGAGGCTGTTGGTGAAGAGGTTGTGATGGCTGTAGGCAAACCTCAGCCTCCATATTCTTCCACTGGTAAGCTGAGCCACATATTGACTACCGAGGGGGCTTATTCGCTATATCAACATATCCTTCGGGTCAAGTCGATTCATGGTTGCCTTGGCCCTGCAGGTCCTGACCCTTTACCTCCCATCGCGGATGTTCCCAGGGAGAGTTCGGTTGGCCATTATCCGGACGAAAGGAATGATTCTTCTCCTCTCTCTCATGTTGAAGAGCCTCCTGCCGTCTCCGGGCAAACGGGGAGGGAGTTGGCAATGGTTTCCGCCTCGTCTTCCGCTGTTGACACGGCTCCGGAAGTCGACTTCTCGACCTTGTCGAGCATCCAAATCCTGCGGGCTGCTGAAGAGGAGTTGGCCGCTGTTCAAGCGTCTTTCCGTGCAGATTTGGTTTCTCTGGTGGCAGGAGCTGCAGACTCCGTCACGTCTTCTTCCGTGCTACCAGCCACACTCCCGCTGACACCGGTTTCCTCGGAGGCTCTGGACGAGGTGACGCAGGATATGGTTGACAGCTTTTATCGCCACTTAGGGAGGGGTATAAATGCTGCCGTAGACCGGGGGGTCCCTTTTTCTCTGTCTCTACGAGGAGCTCGGGGCCAAATTGACACTCTGAAGGGTCTTCCTGGCGGGCTGGGGTTAGCAGCGTTCCTGGAGCCTAAGCTGACAGAGGCTGACCAGCTTGTGACCCAACTGCTGGCAGTACGGCAGACTGGTTTGCCTGCCGCGATCGAACGAGAGCGGGGCTTCCTGGTTGTGGCTCGGGACAGGATCAAGCTCGCTCGAGAAACTGCCGGGCCGGCTGTGCAGGGGGATCTTGACAAGTTTTCTGCCTCCTATGACCGGCTGGGTCGTCGGAGTCAGGCTTGTAGGGCCCGGGAAGAGTCTGCCTCTCGTGGAATAGCTGACACGAAGGAGCGGATTCTCGCGCTCCAGGAGGAGTTAGCCTTCTTAGAGTCAGAGCGGGAGGCTGCTCATGCAGAACAGGAGTCGATTGCTCGGGAGGCCGAGCGGATTTCTCGAACTTCTGCCAACCTGGAGCGATCTTTTAAGAAGTTCGAGGACAACTGGCAGGCCCACGTTCATCTGGAGGACTCGGCGGTGTTGAACCAGGAAGCTGAGCGCCGAGCCAAACAGAGGTTTGAGCGGTCGGTCGCCTTGATAAAGGACCGCCTCACGGTGTTATGTGCCCCGGAACAGTGATCCGTCCTCTGTCTTCTTCTGTTTCTTCTTCTTTTTTTTTTCTTTTTTTTTTCCACATGTGTATATTTTTATTTGGAAGGGATGTGATCCCCAATGATGTAGCCCTTTGATTTCTTGGATAAATGAGCATGTTTCAACTCATCTTTTCTTTCTTGTATCGGCGTTCATGGAATCGGACTTGCTGAGGGGTTATTTGTGGACCTGTTACCCTAGGCGTACCTTGGTTTTTGGTACGGATAACAAGTTTGATCAGGATGTCCGGGACAGCCATGACAAAATGGTCATGGATGTTCTCGGTACTGGAGAAAGGAATGCCGTAGAGCAGCTGGGCTCCCGGGGCATGGTAAGATGGTAGATTTATGCCAAGAAGCTTAGCAAGGGATATTTGTGGACCTGTTACGCTAGGCGTACCCTGGTTTTAGGTACGGATAACAAGTTGGAAGGAAGCCAGTCATATTTGCTCCGAGGTTACGAGGGCGTAGCAAACATGAGGGTTTTACCGTGGAATCTTCCTACTCAGAGGTAATGCGAACATGGTAGGGGGAGACTTCACAGAAGACTTTTCTATAATCAATAGTGGTCAACAGAGGACATTTGTGGTCAACAGAGGACATTTGTGGTCAACAGAGGACGTTTTTGGTCAACAGAGGACATTTGTGGTCAACAGAGGACATTTGTGGTCAACAGAGGACATTTGTGGTCAATAGAGGACGTTTGTGGTCAACAGAGGACATTTGTGGTCAACAGAGGACATTTGTGGTCAACAGAGGACATTTGTGGACCTATTATCCTTGTCGTACCCCGGTTGTGGGTACGGACAATAGGTTGAAAGGGAACCAACATACTTGCTCAGAGGTAATGTGGACATGGCAAATATGGCGATTTCTTCGACGGAGCCTTCCCACTCAGAGGTAATGAGGACATGGCAGGAGTGGGCCCAATGAAGAAGGGGTGCATAGAATTACTCAGAGGTAGGAGGACATGGAAGTTCTATGCGAGGGGGCGGTTTGTTTTTGGTAGAAGTGAAAACGACTCAGAGGTAATGAGGACATAGTCGTTTCGGAGATTAGTGGATCGATTACCCTTTTTGTGCACTGGGAGCACGGGTAGTGGATCATGAGGGAGGATCTCTTTCAGAAAGAAAGTTCAGAGGTATGATTATACGTGACTTACTATCTGAGAGAGTGACCGGAATGTAAGTACATAATTTGGATTTTCTAGAATATTGAGGAAATGAGAGTTCAGTGGCACCAGCGGGTGCATGGCTCGGTAATCTGAAATGTTGTGGATGTGGGTTCAGTGGTATCAATGGATACATGACTCGATAATTTGGAAAATGGTGGGTGCGAGTTCAGGGGTACTAAGAGAGTACATGACTCGATAATTTGGAGAATGTTGTCTAAACATAGTATTTCTTCAGAAACTTGTCGTTGACGGGCAACATAAGCAAGTCCCCATTCTGCTTGGCGAGGCGGTAGGCGCCGTTGGAGAACACGGTCTCGATGACAAATGGACCTTCCTATTTTGGCTGGAACTTGCCTGCGGTTTTGTGAGTCATAACCATTGGTCTCCGAACTGCCAGAACGAGATCGCCCACTTGGAATGTTCTGATTTTGACCTTCTTGTTGAAGGCTCCTGAGATACGTGCTTGGTATAGCTCGATCCTTTGCTGGGCTAGTAGGCGCTTTTCGTCTAAGGCCTCCAACTCTTGTAATCGACGTCGATAGTTATCATCCGTTGTCAATTGATAAGTGAGAGCGACGCGGAGTGAGGGAATCTGAGTTTCCAGTGGGAGGACTGCCTCACTCCCGTATACTAAAGAGAATGGTGTATTCCCAGTAGCTGTTCGAACTGTGGTACGATAAGCCCATAAGCATTCGCCGAGCTTCTCGTTCCAGTCGCGTTTGTTGGAGGAGACAAACTTCATGAGGAGTTTGATAATTGTTTTATTGAATGCCTCTGCCAACCCGTTTGCTGCTGGGTTATATGGTGTCGAAGCGACATTCTGAATGCGGTGCTTATCGCAGAATCGGTAGAATGCATGGCTTATAAACTGTGGACCATTATCATGGATGATCCTCCGCGGTAGTCCGAAGCGGTAGATGACGTGATGCTTAAGGAAGCTGATCACGTTTGAGGTCTTAACTTCTGTGAGTGGGACGGCTTTCGACCATTTGGAGAAGTAATCGGTGATCGCAAGTATGAAGCGATGTCCTCGGGAGGAAGGTGGGGTGATTGGGCCAATGATATCCATTCTCCATGCTTCGAATGGCCAGGATGCCACCGTTGGATGTAGAAACTCGGAGGGTTAGTGAATGAAGTCTGCGTGGACTTGGCAAGCCTTGCATTTTCTGGCATAGTCTGTTGCATCTGCCACCATCGTGGGCCAGTAGTAGCCCATACGGCGAAGGCGGTCCTGTAGCTTAGGGCTAGGCTGATGGGCCCCACAGACACCATCGTGAGCTTCTCGTACAGCTTCTTTGGCTTCTGCGTTTGACAAGCACCGGAGTAATAATCCGTCGTAGGATCGTTGGTACAGCATTTTTGTCTCTGTGTCGTAGAAGAATCTGAGAGAACGCCGTCTGATGGAGGTGGCTTCCTTTGGGTTCTCCGGGAGGATGTCGTATGCGACAAAGTCAATGAACGGCTGTCTCCAGTCTGGTGTTTCGTCGACCGTCCGGACGGAATAGCTCGCCACGAATTAAATATTGTTCTTGGGACAGACCAGTTCGTGGCCTATCACTTCAACCGAGTGATGCGCTTGGTTCGGCACTGCTAAGGAAGCGGCAAGGCCTGCTAGGGCATCGGCTTCGATATTTTGAAGTCTGGAGACGTGTTCGATGAAGAATCCCTCGAAAGAGGAGATAATGTTGATTGCTATTTGGTGGTAGGGGATCATGTCTTCATGGCGGACTTCATACGACCCCCGAATCTAATTGACGATTAATTGTGAATCGCCGTATGCTTCGAGATGTTCTACACCCAGCTCCTTTGCGAGTTGGAGGCCAATGACCAAAGCGTTGTACTCGGCCACATTGTTGGAACAGGGTTCCGTGAGAGAGTAGGCGCGATTGATCACTAGCCCGGTAGGAGAGATCAACACCACTCCGACCCCGACGACGATATTTCCCTTGGGTCCGGTTCTTGAGGCGCCATCGAAGAACATTCGCCATATGTTATCGTGAGTGGCTGTATTCGAATCGGCGACCTCGTCTGGGATCTCTTCATAGATTCTGGATGACTCCGATCCTGGGTGGGCTGCCAAAAAGTCTGCTAGGGCTTGACCCTTGACAGCCTTCTGTGGGACGAAGATCATATGATATGGGGATAGCAGTATTGCCCAGGTAGCGAGGCGAGAGCTGAGCGCCCCTGGTTTAGTCATGAGGACCCTGAGGGAATTTACCCGTGAGATCACATGTATGGTTTGTCCTGTAACATAGTGCCGCGTCTTTTGAATAGCGAACACCAAGGCGAGGCATTCTTTCTCCACGGCAGTGTATCGGTGTTCGGGCCCGACCATCATTCGGCTGAGGTAGTATATGGCCTGTTCGTGTCCTGCGTCATTATTTTGTGCCAGCAGGGCACCGAGGGAGTGTTCCATTGCTCGTACATAGAGCAAGAATGGTTTTCCAGGGACCGGGGCCACCAGGACTGGAGGTTTTGACAAATATTCTTTGATGTCGTCGAAAGTGCGTTGGCATTCTTCGTCCCATGCGAATGAGACTCCCTTCTTCATGAGGTGTGTGAACGGCCGGCATCGTCCGGAGAGATTGGAAATGAACCTTCTGATATAGGCTAGCCTCCCTTGGAGGCCTCTGAGTTCGCGGAGATTTTTCGGGGGACCCATCTCCATTATTGCCTTGGTTTTCTCAGGGTCTACATGGATACCCCGTGCAGTGATGATGAAACCTAAGAACTTCCCGCTGGATACGCCCAAAAACGACTTTGTAGGGTTCATCTTTAGGTTGTGGGCTCGCATCAGGTCGAATACCGTCTTTAGATCTTGCAGATGATCCTCCTTGCGGCGACTCTTGACAGCGATGTCGTTGACGTAGCATTCTACTGTTTTGCGCAAATGTTCTCTAAAAATGATACTCATAGCCCGCTGATATGTAGCGCCAGCATTCTTCAGACCGAAGGGCATGACTGTGTAGCAGTATGTGCCGATCGATGTTCTAAATGATGTGTGCTTCTCATCGTCGGGGGATATCTTGATTTGATTGTATCCCGAGAATCCATCCATGAATGACATACGTTCGAAGCCGCATGTGTTGTCAATCATGATGTCCGTGATCGGGAAGGGAAATTCGTCTTTCGGACATGCCTCATTTAGATTACGGAAGTCGATGCAGATTCGGATCTTTCCGTTCTTCTTAAGGACCGGGACTATATTGGCGACCCAGTCAGGGTGTTGCTCCTCACGGATGAAGCCGCTGGCTATCAGTTTGTTGACTTCGGCTTCGATCGCGTCCATGACGCCCGGGCGGAAGCGTCGTTGCTGCTGCTTGACTGGCTTTGCATCCGGCCGTATATTGAGTTTATGGAGAGCAATGTCGGGATCTAATCCTGGCATGTCTTCGTAACTCCATGCAAATATGTCAATGTATTCTCGGATGAGTTCAAGCAGTGATTCTCGTTCCTTGTCTGTTAGGCTTTTACTGACGAAGATTGGCTTCGAAAAGGATTCGGTGCCGAGGTTGACCTGCATAACTTCGTCCTCCGTAGGAGGTTCTCTTAGCTCGAACCGCTTTTCCCATTATGCGTCTAACTATTGGGCCCACGGCTCAAGCTCGAGAATTTCAGGAATGTCCTCGTCTTCTTCGTAAGCGTCGGCAAATGCCATATTGACTGATAGGACTTGTCTGAATACGTCCCCAATGCTTGTGTCTGAGTCGGAAGTTGGTGACCCGGTTGAGTGTGATTGCCAGTCGCATTCTTCATCTGAGCTTTCAGGGGTCGTAGTTGGCGTTACATACCCTAAACTGCATCGGGTTTTGTTATAGTAGTTCCGTGGTTTGCCCGCCGGGGCTGGCGTCTTCAAAGGTAATCGTCGTCCAGTGCCGTAGTTCAGTCCTGGCGTTGTCTCTAGATCATACCCCTGTTTCTGCATGAGATATTTGGATTGAGGGCTATAGAGATACAGAGGCAGTCTTCCGTTAGCTGACCCGAAGTCGACTTCTTCCATGGCGAGGGGATGCGGGTTGTTTGTCCGGCCGAAGATGATTGGGTGGTCCCCTCCTTCGATTATTCGGTAAGCGTCTTCTGCTGGAGTAAGTTGGATAGCGGTGTACACATTTGTCACCTGTGTGTAGGTGAGTGCCTATACCGTGTTCCGTAGCATACATTGTACATAGCTTATTGAGCTCGGTGTAGTTCAAAGATAACCCTTTATTGATGAAGTAAGGCATCTTTTCTAGAGGGATTACATCGTCTGCGGAGGGAACATCAGTGTGGGCAGCCACATACTTGGCTAGCTCTGGTTCCTCTTCGGCTACCCCCTATGTGAATGAAGATTGAGAGGGCGTCCTAGTCAGCTTGATCTTCAGAGGTTCAACTGACGGAGCGGAGCGTGGGGTTGTCGGTAGACTAGCAACCCCCAGTCTGGCACTCGATGTGGAGCGAGGGGTAGCTGGTTCGCTAGAAGTGTCAGACCTTGTATCGGGATGATGACCTTTCTTGGGAAGGCGTATTGTCAGTGGCCCATCGGAGGGATTGAGTTTCTCCGTTTGGGGTTGAATGACTCTCGGCAGTCTGATGGTAAGTGGCCCTGTTGTGGGTCTCGGCACTTGGCCGGACCTTGGCAGCCGGATTCTCAGCTGCTCTTCCTGTGCCGAGAGACTGATTGCGTCCTTACGCAGAGTAGCCATAAGGGGTGCAGAACTGCCCGGTTTGCGAGCCTGGAGATGGATTGTCAGGGGTTCTTCTGATCTTGTGGTCGTCTTGGTGTGAGCTTGCACCTCCTCTTCGACCAGATGCTTCTTTGATTTTTCGTAAAGACAGGAGTCTGAGTAATAAGATTCGACCCCCTTGAAGGGATCGATATCAGCAAACTCTGTCCTCACGAAGCCGTGCTTATCGACATATTTGAAGCACTGGTGTAGCGTGGAAGGCACGATCATGTAATCGTGTATCCAAGGCCGCCCCAGAAGGATATTGTAAGAAGTGTCGGCATCTATGACGTAGCAGGTGACTTCTGATTGGAGATCGCCAATCTGACATTTCAAGCGAATCTTCCCTATTGGGTAGCTCCTGCCCGAATTGAAACCGCTAATGGCGGTGCTTGTAGGCGTCAGGCGATGCATTAGAATGTGAAGATGATGTAGCAGACCCTTCGGAATGATGCTTATGGAGGACCCGGGGTCAATGTGCATTCGGTCTACCTTTACGTCGCCGATGTATCCAGTGTAGTACAATGGGCGATCGTGCAGGTTAGTTTTGATGAGCATATCCTGCGGAGAGAATACGATATTGGGCATTGCACCTGTACACGCACTATCTTGGAGATCTGCAGGCTGATTATCTCCCGTGAGGTTGACCTGAGCCAAGTATGCGTCGACATTTTGGAGCGCCTCACTTAGAGCTGTGCGGACATCTTTTGAGAGTCTCAGGAGTTCGTATAAGGACAATTTGGCCGGTGTGTTAGCCAATTGCGCCAAGATGTCGAAGTTATAGGGCCTCTCCAGCCCCTGAGGTGTCTCCTTTCGGAGAGATTTGTCGAAGCGAGTCTCCTTCGGCCTAGGCTTGTCGGTCGTCGAAGGCTGAGCCGGTCCCGGAGTATCAGCGTTTGTGGGCTGCTGATCATTAGTCGGATTCTCGGCCACTGGTTGGGCTTGTGCTCCAGATCGGGTAGTGACGGCTGAGACTTCCCCCTCCTCTGCCGAGGCGGTGCGGCATGATCTGACCTTTCCACTTTTCTTTTTAGAGGATAAAGTGGGCTGAGTCACCTCATGGACTCGGTCCGGATGGACCCACATGATCTCCCCTCGTGATGTGGTGAGGGGTATTAGGCCGGGAGTTTGATCACGGGCAGACGGAAGGTTAGTGATTTCCATTGTTGCCAGAGGGATGGGCATGACACCGTCTTGAGTCTCTGTTGGAGGGAAATTGCCGAATTGTACGGACACCATGTTGGCTGCTACGGTTACCTCCTCGAAGTCGATAGCCAGAGCGTTTGAATCGATGAGGTTCTGGATATAGCGTTTCAGTTGGTAGCAGTCGTGTGTAGCATGGTGGACGTAGCGGTGGTAATGGCAGAACTTCGGATTTTCTAAATCAGCAGGCCGAGGTTCCCGCCTTGGTGGAGGAAGCTGAATTCTATCTCCTTGTATAAGCATGTCCAAGATAGGCTTGACGTGGCCGTCTTCGAAAGAATAAGTGATTTGAGGCCATTGTTTGTCCGCTGGCTGTTGCTCGGGCTTCTGGGCTGTATCGGTCACCATGGCCTGCTTGCCTTTGTTGTCCCGGTTGGAGGGGCTACCCCCATTGTCGTTGATGGCGTTGGGACGCTTCCCCTTGTTCTCTCCCTCTGAGATATGCAACCCCAGTTGGCGAGCTTTCTTCAATCGTTCCTCGGCACTTGTAGCGCTGATGATAAAGGCCTTCCAGTCCTTGAATTGACTTTCGCCCATACAGAGACTAATTGTTGGGAGTAGTCTCTTTTGGCAAATTTCAATCAAGGAAGAGTCCGGGTTGCCAGATGGTAGCTTCATTGCGGTTTGACGAAACCGCTCAATGTAATTCCTTGTCAGCTCTTTCTCTCCTTGGACGACGTCCATGAGGGTAGACATCGTGACGTCCTGCCCTACCTCATAGAACCTCTCCAAGAACAAGCGCTTGAAGCCAACGAAGGAGTGGATGCAATTATCTGGCAGGTTGCGGTACCAATCAAAGGCGACTCTTTCCAGTGCCCCAATGAATAACCGTGTGAGGATGGCGTCCTCATGGGGCAGATGGTCGGTAGTGACCTCAAAGTAAGTGATGTACCGGCTTGCTGAAGTCTTACCATCATATGGGTTGATATTGAACGGCTTATATCTTGGGGGAAAGGGCACATCCCTCCATTCAGCCGGGTATGGTTGCCGTATTCTGAGGTCTTGAGAATTTTCTCGGGCGTGAAACATCGCTCGAAGCTCCTGAACCTCTCTCCTTACTTCTCGGGCCTCATCTGTCGCGGTAGGGGCCGTTATCTCGGGAGCATTATTGCCCGGGTTTGGTGCCGCTGAATTTGAATCTATGTTGTTCGCGGGACCGGTACTTGTCTGGCCAGGTGTCACTCCTTGCAAAGTAGGCAGTGCCGCTTTGATTTCGTCTACAGACTTGACCAAGGCATGCAATATGGCCTCCAACGTGTCAATGCGCTGGCGATCGCTGGAACCGCCTTGATTGCTGTCTGTCATGAATACCGTCTTCATATGAGGAGTAACGGAGGGAGTGGTGGAGGATGTACCCTCCGAGTCGTACCCATGCGTCGAGAAATCATCTGGATATGTGGGGATGTTCTCTTCAGGTTCGGACTCGGAAGGAACACTATTCCCAGCTTCGGAGCTTGCTTCGTCTAGAGAATCATGGGTGTCCTCGGGGATATCAGCATCTGTTGTACCCGATGGGAGGGTTATTTCTTGCGGTTCGTCTCCTTGAAACATTGGATTACTGTGGATGTTCGGAGGAGTACTACCCCCAGCTCCTACGACCCCCAGGGTCGGGGACGATGAGCCTCCTATTGCAGCAGATTTTGTCTTCGAACGGGTGTGTTGGTATACTCCAGTAGATGGCAACCGTTTAGCCGACAATTTCTTAGCTGTAGTGGCCGATATCTTTGGACTGGAGATGCTCGTCTTCTTCCCTCTCCCCTCTACGGGGACTTTCCGCACGGAATTGCAGGAGGCAATGGGAGGTGCCTCGTCTTCCGAGCTCGGATGTTGTAATCTTTGGAAGACGGATGGCCGGTCTTCCGCTACTGCCGTATTGTTGCAACAACAGTTGACGATAATCTGGGTGCAGTGACGTCCCTGTGAGGACTCTCTGCACGCTGAGGCTCCTTCTCTTTCCTTGCGTTTGTGGAGGATAGCTTCACGCAGGTCAGAGGAACCACTTTGTCCGTTTGCCGCCGGGGGCTGGACTCGAGTGGTTTTATACAACTTTCCGTCAGAGGCCCACGTGATACTCAGCGGGACGCCCCGATAGTCAGAGGTTGGGGCAGCTGTCTGGACTTGATGAGCCCGCGCTGCCCTAGACTTTTTCTTTTTAGCACTTGTGGGTGCGTAATAGGAAGAGTCCACATTAGGTATCACAGAGTCTGGATTTTCATCCAGAAAGTGACCAGAGTTAGGACCGCATGAGAGTCGGTCAAAAACTGATCGAGAGAAGCGCGGTAGAGACGCTATGCGGCTAGCGTTGGGTGTCGTGCAGGCTATCTGCATGCGACTGTCTTCTGTTGTGGGACAAGTTCTTATGCGGTTAGGAGTCACGACCGTGCAGGCTGGCCGCATGCGGTTGGCATCTGTGGCCGCATGGGTTTTCTGCAAACGATTGACTTTACTGGCCGCATGAGTCTCATCCATGTTGTCGGGAACTGTAGTCGCATAAGTTATGCGGCTGACAGAAGTAGCCGCATGAGTTTTCTTCATGCGGTTGGCGGATGTAGCCGCATGGGCTTTCTCCTTGCGGCTAATATTCCTCTGCAGTTTGGTCCGCGTAGAGTCCCTCTTTGTCCCTGCAAGTTCAGCATCATAATGTTTTCTTCTGCCGAACTTGGGGACAGCAGAGTTGTCTACGACCTGAAGTGGGACCGCAGGAGAATCCTTCTTGCCGTCTTGAGCAGCAGAGGGCATCCCATCGAGGGCTTGAAGAGGAGCAAATGACTTCGGTCTCCATTCTTTGCGAGCCTTCGTGGTGCGGGTGCGCTTCTGAGCCGGGCCAGCGCTGCCTTCAGAGAGCATCTCTTCGAACGCCTGTTGGTCGAGGCGGACGACCATCTTCTTTTGTGTGGAGCCAAGTTTGGCTGCATCTGATTGCGTCACTAACTCCTCAGCCGTGGAGAAGTTAGTCCCCAGCAGAGTCGCCATCATGTTTGCCATTGATTGTAAAAGAACAGAACAATTATCGGAGGACTGAACTTAGACTCACAATACAAACTCGCTCGTACAAAGAAAGCCTAGGGACGAAAACCTAGGTACAGCAGACTAAGTACGATTGTTTATTTTTGATTCTGGGGGGTGACGATAGAGGCTCGGGAAAGCGACGGCCGCTCTGCCTTACTCCTTGGACGATCAGTATGCAGCCTTGGCTCGGGGAAGATCTGCTTGGCGTTGACGAAGAAAGGCTCTTCTTACTCTCCTCGGGTTGCTCTCCTGGCTTCTCTCTCTCTGTGAGTATCAAGAAGAAGGGGGAAGCTCTCTCTGTGTAGATCTCTCTCTTCTTATTTTTTTATTCTTTTGTTGCTAACCTCTTTCTCTCTTCTCTTCTCTTTTTTTTCGTATGGGGAGGATGCTGGCTATTTATAGGAGTGGGGTGTGATCATTAGGGTTTGCTGATGATTATCTGTTTAGAATGTCGGCGCTTCCTTCATTCTATCTGAGCCCTTGATCCTGATCATAATGAATCTCGGCCACTAATGCTGATAGCACCAAATCTCATGAGCAGTTAATGCTGACTGCTTTAAATCCTCGTGATTGATTATGCCAATATTTGATTGCTCGCCACGTGTCCTATTGGCTTGATGATAAATGATATGCCCTGATCTCGGCAATTATGATAATGGTGTCAAATATTCTTATTGGGATTCGGTTGAATCTTCAATGCCACGTGTTTTAATTGAAGGTCCTGCCAGGGCCGCATAGGATGGCCAACACTTGAACCGCAGAGAGATACTCTTCATGAGCCGCATGAGTCAATGCCTCATCGAGTCGCAGGAGACGAACTTTCCGTGAGCCGCATATGCGTAGTCTCTGCGAGCCGCAGGGGACGAACCCTCCATGAGCCGCATATGCATAGTTTCTGTGGGCCGCCTGAGTTAACATGGTATTGAGCCGCATAGACCGGGCTAATGGGTGGACCGCATATGGCGGATTCCTGTTAATCATATTTGAGTGATTCCTCGCTGAGCCGCATGAAGCTGTTCTCTACCCGAGCCGCATGAGACTTTTGCCACGTGGCAATCTAGGATTTCTGACAGATCGGGTCAGAGATTGTCTTCTTTCTCCGAGGAGTCTGTCATTATGGCAGAGCCATTATGACGCTTTATGTCAGAGACGTCGCAGCCGTCGAGTCGTGTCAGAGCATTAAATGAGGCCATTACTCCCGTAGCCAGCCGTGGGGGGATCATACGTGGCGTCAATTGAGCCGCATGTTCCTGCTGAACCGCATATATGCCCGAACCGCATGAGTCTGAGGGTCTTCTTTCGGGCCGCATGGGGCAACTCCAGTTATGAGCCGCATAGGCTTGCTATCCAAAGCCGCATGGGCTATCTATGCTTTTATTCTAATATTTTCCATGCTTCTACACATATCTTTTTGGTTTTCCAAAAGAGTTTGTCTATATATTGTCCCATCATACAGGGGGAATTTGACATAAGAAAGATTCTCCTGATACACTGACACCCGAAAGAAAGAGGCCAGTACTTCAGCATAGGGGTCTTCCCTCAGATCAACTACATAGGAAAATATAGAGTTAAAATCATGAAAAATTATTCTTATAAAGTCTATTAATAATTTTTGTGATTATTTAAAAACTCTGTGCCAATCATGGAAGGTGCACGAAAAATAGTCCTCAAATGGCGCAGACAGATATGACAGTTTTCTGTTCAGTACATAGCTTGCGCTTGACATGGGATACATGATTGGCGCATGCATCTTCAATTATTTAATTTGTGCAGCACGACAATACGTGCATCATGGCATATGGCGTATGATATGCTGAGAAATGTGCGATACGCGATTTAGGCCAACACTATGAAAGATGTCGCACGATTTGAACATAGCGCAAGCGTCGACCAATACTCTGAAAGAGGCAGTCGATGATGGTATCGATTACATCGCGTACGAATGGCACGAGTGTACTGTTCGTCTTCCCCAGTGAGTATTCTCACCTTCAAGAGAAGGATTTGCTTCCTCGCCCCTTGCCGACGGTGCCATGTATTGCGGCACCATCAATGGCGGTATACGCGATGAAGTTCTGGCTATTTTATTTCCTTTCTCGGTGGCGAACTTCTTGGGTGCCATTAGAGTGACTGGAAATGCTTTAGGTAGTTAAGAGGACGAAAAAGATAGAGGATTTCGAAAAGAAAAACTTCTAAGAAGCCTTTCTCTCTCATGCAGGGGCTATTTATAGCCTAAAAACTAAATGTAACTGTCGCGCCAATCGCGCACAAAACTCGGGTCAGTTAAGATTTTGTGGTGCGCCAAAATGCGTGAGATTGCTTCTTGTTGAAAGTATTTCAAAATTTAAAACTTTTCAAATTTGAAAACTTTGAAAGGGGTCTTGTAGAAGATTAAAAACTATCAAAATATTATATGTGCCACTCATAGATTATGCCAGATTATATCTACCAGATAGCACTGGAGAATCGATGGCGCATCACATCAGATAGCGCCGAACATCACATGGCACTGGCCGCCATGTGGTAATCTTCCTTGAAAAGCGAAATAGTTGCCATCATGACTGACAGCACGTCAGCCGAGGAAAATCTTTTCAAATCCTGAGCGCACGGCGCTCGAGAAGAATGGTCAGAGTCATTATTATGATCTTTTGTCGTTTAATCTGCTCCCTGCAGAGTTAGCGCAATGAAATCAACAACATACATATTCAAATACCTACCGCTTTCTTATAGATAGCGCTCATCTATAGTATGCACCATTCATCAATTAGCGCCAATCAATCATTTATCACCCAGAAGCAGTTGGATGAAGTGGCGTCCATGCCACTAATCTCGAAGAATGTGCATGTGACACTGCCCATGACCAAGCGCATCTCTTTCACAGAATGCCACACATCCCAAGCAGTTAAGCCAAACGTTTACGTAAATGGATAATTGTGTGCCAGTTGTAATATGTGCCAATAAGTGTAACTGTCTGACAGTTATTTCATAACTCTATAAATAGAGTTTAAATTCACTTTACAAGCATCACTAATGATCATTATTTTCTGAACAAGTTGCTGCAACACGTTCAAGGGACTTTCTTCTTCGACATCGCATCATCTAAAGGATAAAATGATCGTCTTTTGATATGATTCCTATAGTTGTACTTTTCCATAATCAAAATTGTAATTTTATACTTTCTTTCTTAGTTTTTAGCACAGTTTTCTTGGAAAACTTTTGTTCTTACAAACAGAGATACGATATTGGACTAGGCTCATATGCCTTAAAAGAGAATTTTTATGTAAGGCATGAACAAATCCCAATTATCTACACCACATGATCCTACCTCAAACCCGATGTAGGACTAAATTACCGACTCTAGTATCACCCTATTTTTGTGAGATTAACAAAAAATGAGATACAATCAAACAATCTCCACCAGTTACCTTTTTGCTCACTCAAAATTCGATAGTAGCCAAGTTTGGTTCGAATTTGGTATATTCTAGACATAACTTATCTGGCAAGGACCAACTGAACTCGGTCCAAGTTTGGTACGGTCGGAGCTGATCGATTTCAAGGTTTAATCTAAACCGTTGGATGCTGGTGGACGGTAGATCTAATGGTGGGCTATTTTGGAGATTTTCTAAACCCTAAAATAGGTTTTTCAACCTACAAATATATGTTAAAAATAGAGGCACAAGGTAAAACACAACGAAGGCTCAATACAAAAGATTCAGGGTGTTCATCTACAGGAGATCTAAGAGAGTCCATACATTGCTCTTAGGGCTTATCGCTTGAGATAGTGTAAGAGGAGATCTGTTCGGAGAACTGTCTACTTTGTTCTTGGAGATATCTATGGGATTAGGTAAGTGATTTCAATTGTAGTCTCTCTCTTTATTCGTGAGTTCGGTGAGGGGGTTAAATCTTTGGGCAAAGAGTTCAACATATTACTATTCAGACTTATATCTTGTTGAAAGTTATAAAAATTAAGATTTGTCCAGGTGACACGGTCACCGAACCATATACAATGTTTGATCTGGCTTGGCATTCTTGTTAGATAGTGGTTAGTTATCTTTGGGTTTGGCCTCATTTCTGATGTAGTCAATTTCAGATAAGTGGATCAAAGCATGTTATTGGCGCTACTGTTCCCAATATTTGATATCAAAGATCTCAGGTTCGCGAGAGGAAAGGTACAACCGTGTCTATAAAACAAATGAACACATATATGATCACCCTATAGGGAGAACTCGACGATTTAAAAGCTAATGGCGAAGGATCTACGCTGGTATAAGGATTTGCATGGTTCGTTGGAGAACAACAATGCCAAGCCATCAGACAACTCTTCTGATGACCGGAAGCAATTGGACCAAAAAAGTCTACAAATAACAGGAAAATTATGTATTTCATCATGTCTACATGGAGAGTTATGTAAAAGTACTTTGGGAGAAACTGCATGCGATGTATGAACAGAAGATGGCTGGCAATAAGGCATTTCTTTTTCGTGAATTCATCAACTCGAAGTATGGAGGATGCCTCGGAGGCACATCTGAACAACATACCATCAAATAGTTGTCTACGACATAGATTCTGATTGATGATGAGCATCAGGCCCTACTGTTTTTGAGTTCTCTTCCAAAAAATTTGGAGTTGTTAGTGGTGTCGGCGGGTTACTACGTGCATATTGGAGTTGTTACGATAGAGGCAGTAAAAAATAACTTGTTGAACAAGGAGGTCCGACATAAGCAGATAGAATTATCTCAGGAGTCCTCTCTGATTGTTTTCCACAGAAAGGGAAGGCTAAAGTTACAGGTGAGGACATAATGGAGTTATCAAGATCCTGCTAGTGTAGACCGTAGGGAGGGCTACTATCATTGTGGCAAGAAGGGCCATTTTAAATAGGACTACATGAAACTCAAAGATGAGAAAGCTAAAGGCAAGGAGGATTAGAAGGATTTCAAGGCTAAGAGAGATCTCCTCATTATAGCAATTGACGTAGAGGAACCATGTGGCATGTGTCATAACGATAATTGGGTCTTTTTCATATGGGCGTCGTATCATGCCACTGTTGGTATATTGATTTTGATATATTGACTATAATTAACCTCCGTATTGTTTTAGTTTTATTATTTTATAGGAAGAAACAAGTCATTCAAAGATAGAAAAAGACGACTCCAACCACAATAGAAAGAAATAAGTCTCTCAGAGCTAGAAGAAAAGACGATTCCAACACTTACAAAAGAAAACCTTATCGCACTCAAAGAAGACATGACAAGCAGAAATAATCAAAAATCAAAAGCTCCTTTGTCTCTCAAAGTGTCTATAAGTGTCTAAAAAATCATGTACACACTTTAGCATGTATGACAAACTAAAAAGCTATAGCATTCAAATTAAGTTTTATGAGGAGAAGGATAATCCGTCGTATTTCCACGGTAATCTGTCGGATAAACCGAATGGAAACAATAAGTATTTCTTATAACTTTTGGATCATCTGGCAGATCTCTGTTGTAATCCGTCGGATAATTCAAATAGAAACATCAAATATTTTGTTATAACTTTCGGATCATCTAGCGGATCTCCTCAGTAATCCGTCGAATAATCCCAATGGAGACAACAAGTATTTTCTTATAACTTTCTGTTCATCTGGCAGACCTCTGCTATAATCTATCGGATAACCCGAATGCTTGCTGGCCATATTTTGAATTCAAATCCATTGGCCATCTGTCAGAGCAATTAATGCATCCAACGACTCTATTTCTAGTCGTTACTATTCAGCCGAATAATTCAAAGGATTTTTGCAAATTTCCCAAGGATAATTCGATCATATGCTGAATGACCTTTATGATTTTGGATTTGTATAAATTGACTAGACTTCCTCTTTCTTAATAAAGACTCATCCACTTGAGATTTAAATTTCCTAATACCAAAGAGCTCAACTATTACTCTACCAAGCTTTAAGTTGTCATCTATTAAAGTGTTAGAGTATTCAAGGGTTGCAACTTAGATCTTCCAAGTGTTCAAGAAAATCGAAACCTTTTTTTCTCAAGTTTGAAGTTGACGAGCCTTTATAGGAAAACTCATGTGTAAGAAGTTGACGAGCCTTCGGACGAAAACTCATGTGTAAGAAGTTGACGAGTCCTTCAGATCCAAACTCGTATTGTAACTATTTACTCAAATATTAGATTAAAGCCGGAGAGAGTTTCGGGACTGGAGTGCCCCTTGAGAGGATACCAGGATACATCGAGTATTTGATTCTCTCGTATCTAAATTATATTTTAATTTGCTTATTATTGTTGGTAATTATTTTATTACCATATTCACCCCCACCCTCTAGGGTTCTACAATTGGTATCAGAGCCTAGTCTTTTGATTTGGACTTACCTTCTTAGAGTGATCAATGGCCACTAACCCTAGTCTCAACTCATTCCATAATGAGGGACACTTCACAAATAGACCTCCTCTATTTGATTGAACCAACTATAACTACTAGGAGATTAGGATGAGCATTTATTTAAAATTACTAGATTTTGATCTATGGGATTGTGTCGTAAATGGTATCCCAAAATCTTTCATAGTTATTGAGGAAGTAGTTTCGAAAACTTAGAGAATTTTTTTTCAAAAATGACAAGAAGGACTTTATTCGGGATGCAAAGGCTATGAACGCACTCTATTGTGCGCTCGATAGTAATGAATTCAATAGAATCTCAACTTGCAAAACTTTTAATAAAATATGAAAGCTTTTGGAAGTCACACACGATGGGACATCACAAGTAAAAGAATCAATGATTAGTGGACTCACTCAAGAGTATGAGTCTTTTAAAATAAAATAAGATGAGTCTATTACTTTTATGTTTACTCGATTCTTTGATATCATTAAATCTCTATTCTCTTGGAAAGGAATATCCCACTTATGAAAAGATTCGAAAGATTATCTGAGGATTGACTAGAGGATGGAATCCCAAAGCTACCGCCATTATCGAAGGGAACGACCTAACAATGATGAATGTTGAGACTCTCATGGGAAAGCTGATGACCCATGAGCTAGATATGAAGGACCAAGAGGCAGCCTCCATACAAGAAAAGGAGAAAGAAAAGACGAAGGAAAAAGAAAATTCTCTTGCACTCAAAGCCATCAAGTTCTCCTCAAAAGATGACTCGGACGATGACGATTCGGATGACGAAGAAATTGCTCTCTCTGCTAAACACTTTCGAAAGTTCCTCAAGTTAAATAAAGTAAATCATTCAAGAAAGGACATTGACGAAGGACTTTCTTGCTACAACTGCAAGAAAAACTGACACATCATGAGGGACTATCCATTGGGAAGAAAAGAATCTGACAAGTCCGAAAGGCCGAACAAAAAAAATCTTATCCTCAAGGAAGTATGCCAACACTAGCATCTGGTGCGAAAGTGATGCTAGTGACTTGGACAACGACAAAGAATACAAACACAATACAAATATTTGTCCTATGGAAACAGAGCCAAATCAGGTACTTGATGACTTCTCTATGAATGCTCACTCTTATACTGAATTAGAAAATGTCATTCTTGAACTATACGATGAACACAAAGTTGTAAGGAGCAAGCACTTAAAATCTCTAAAAGAGATTGCTGCTCTCAAGCAAGAAATAGAAAGACTCTAATATCATTTTTGATATAAAAAGGAAATGTCCTACTTCTGACACTGATAAGATTGAGTCACTTCGATTAAAGCTCCAAGAAGCTCGAGATGTCATAAACAAAAAGGATATTGAATGTCAATCCCTCAAGGAATGATACTACATTGAAAAGAAAAAAAAGGACATTTTTTGTAAACCAGAAGGAATATTCAACTTCTATTAAGTACAATGGTCTTCTTCCAAAGAGCAAGAAACAAGATGATAGAGATATGGCCTGCACAAATGTACGACGCCATAATCAAAGACACACCAACACATATCACAACACTAGCTACAAGAATTACTCTCACATGAACACACCATATTGATCATATTCCCAACAAATGCACACACAAAGAAGACCTTTCGTAAGAAAGAACACGAACACGTCACATCATGCCCTTTACTACACGAATACGTCATTACCACGAACACATCATCACCATAATAGTCTTGCTATAACTTCTCATACTCATAACATTCACTCATCTTCTCCTATGAGAGCCACTATGTGCTACTACTGTGGTTTACTTGGGCACACTTCTCATTACTGTCAAATGAAAAAAAATATGTTGACATGAGAATGCTAAAATGGGTTCCTAAAACTAACATTCAAGGACCCAAACACTTATGGGTACCAAAGTCTTCATCTCAAATTTGTGTTGTAGGTGAACCCTTCATCGCATGCTAGAAGCAAGTGGATCCTTTTCGTGGCCCATACAGGCCGACATTAATCACTTCGATTACGTTACTATACCGACATGAGCCTACAAATAGGGTTAGACTCTTAGGATCTCATCCACATGTCTTGAACACATTATTGATCTCTATCCTTGATTTTTATTGAATCCTTGACTTGTATCCTGCTTGAAATTCTTCAGCGGCTAAATATTTTCTTTTGTTGTAGTTAAATGAACTATCAAGGCAGGAACAATGCTCCCCTGAACACCCCACCGACTTCGGGCAGATTTTTCACATACGGTGTCACACCCCGCTCTTAAAGGAGTGATTCTCCTCGGTAAGGCGTGATGCCGCACGAGCCTTAGTTACGCTCGTGCAAGGCCAAGTCCAAAAAATGCCCTATTTAAGCTAGGGAACAGAGTGTCCCCATCGCGACAAAAGTAATTAAACAAAAGTTAAAGCAAAATCCAAAACTCTTTATTAATATTCAAGAAGTGTTACAAACGGCGCTAGGCCAAGATTACAAATCGCTCAAGCTCTCTCTCGAAACATAAAAGACGTGCCAAGCGGCTTATAAGATGGAATGATACATGGCGATGTTCCAATACATTATGTCATGTATATGGTGCTTCAGCTCCTTTGTAACGCTCCAAGGCTCTAGAGTTAGCTCCACGCCTTAGCACGTTCGAGGGAAGACTCTGCACCATAGAGGTTCTCCAGCACTTTGCAAGCAGACATGTGGTTATCAGTACATTGCATGCACTGGTGGGGAGGCTAGCTCGCCCGTTCACTATCATTATCGAATACGTTCAATTTACTTTTGTGCACTATATATCATTTATTGTCTTACTAATCTTGCCTTAGTATCAATTTTATGGCATATTACAAGACCTATCTCGTGTTATCGATATCAAGTGTCGAATAGGAAATATATGCGCAACTTACCATACTTACCGTCCGACCTTCCCTACCCAAGGTAAACCAAGTTAGACAACATTTTATACATGATGAATTGACTGATTGCATAAGTAATATGAATGTCATGGACATGTTTCTCTCTCAGGTGGATGAGATACTCGTTTTCAGGATGTCTTGTATCCATATTTTGTTCAGATATTCATTTAATTACTTAGTTGTTCAGCTTACTTAGATTACTTGTTTCAATGCAAGGACTCACACGTGGATTACCACCAGCTAGCCCACTTAATCTATATGCATCGGTCGATGGCTCTACAAGCCATTTGGACTTCCTGAACGTGGTATTCTTAGTATCTATCAGACGGTGATGGCTGGTACACCCCGATAGGCTACGCATACCGGCATTACGTCGCTTGAGCTGACCAAGCCCTCACCTAAGTCGCCTGTAAACTGTGATTCCTCCTAGGTCGGCACGATCCCTGGTCACCCAGCTTCTGATCGTCCGAGGAATCCTTCTTTCTCCGCACTCGTACACGAGTTGTCAGCGACTATTTTGTATTCTCTTGTCATTTCTTTATCTTATCGAGCTAGGCATCCTGAGCCATAATAGATTATTGACCAGGTTGGTGGTGGCATATGTACAGTACGGGTAGCGAGCCCCGTTGCACGTCCCCGTCATACCTGTCGCTAATCATATTTTCTTCTTTTTTTCTTTCACTTATTCTCGACACGATCCCTAGAACACCCAGCTTCTGATCGTCTGAGTGTTTCTTTCTTTTTTTTATTTACTTATTCTCGACACGATCCCTGGTACACCCAGCTTCTAATCGTCCGAGTTCTTCTTTTTATTCTTTTATTTGTTCTTTATTTCATTTATTATGTAGCTCCCGGTACGGGAACTGCTTTGGTGACCTAACAGTCCCGAAGCCTTTCCATGTTTCTATTACTTTGCTTGGAACGACTACTTGATAGTCTTCCTGCCTCAATTCAGTAAACCATTCATTGTTTCTTGTCTCAAGTTGTGTTTATTGTTTTATTGCATACTTTAGAACATAAGGTACTTGAAACGTAAGCTGTGCCTTATCACGAGCATGGAGTACGGTGCGAGGATTCGAGTAAATTCACAAGTTCATTTCCTTGTTCTGCACAAGTATACAAGATAGGATTATTCCCATAGCTAGGTGCGTTGAGTTCTCTTATTAGCACACAGGGGGTCATCGCCTAGCGATCTAGCAATATTGTCCGTATTATTATGTATCTAGGCTAAGCAAAGACAGGTTCATCGGAGACACCCACCTTAGCGATGATCGCATCGGCCGAGCGAGACTCCGAGCATGTCTTTGAAAGTCTAAGTCTGGATTCTTCTGAAGGGGCTAAGTCCATTGACTTTGTCTTAGTTCATTGCAAGGTAATATTTTTGGTTCCCCAGACACTTTTGTGAATAAGGTAAAATGCTAACCTTTTATCATTCAGCATAAAAGTGTAGCCTGCACAAAAAACCAACTAAAATCAATATTTGATCCAATTGGACTTGTGCATTGCAATGATTTGATTTCTTAGAATCTTCTAATTGGCACAATGCTTTCTCTCGGGCCAACTTAATACTTTCATCGATTTATATCGATACTTCATCGGGTCAAAGCAACCCTTTGAGTCAATGACTCATCATAATGCACCGCACAGAACAAGGCATTACATACAGGACCCCACCGACGCAGAGAGGCTAGCTAACCTGTCTGGGTAACTCGGCACAGCTACAGTTCTCAAGGTTTCGCAGAGACGACATTCCATCACCTCTTTAGTTTTCTCCGCAGATGCCACCATCAGTACCTGTAAAACCCCTAAATTTCTACTATTTTTAATTAATAAATTTGGTACCGATTTAAAATTTTGTATTGTACGTCGCGTAGTCGTATTGTAGGTTGCGCACGAAATTTTATTTTTCGTAATTGCTCGACGAGTGCGAATATGTGCGAGCGTACATATTTTTAGAAAAACATTTTTCTTATTTTTATAGTTTCAAAATAATATATGTAGTATTTAATTTAGCTATCAAAATTTCCTAAATTTATGATTTTATTTATGAAAAGCCTTTTATTTAGAATAAATAATATTATTCGTGCATACATATATTTCATAAATATTTTGCTAGTTTAGTTTAAATAAAAATATAATTTTCGAGATTTATTAATATTAATAATTTATTATTCAAAAAGATATTTAAAAATATTAATGTAATTTTTGAAATTATTATTATTAATATTTTTGGAAAATATATTTTTGGAATTATAGTGGCAAATTAAATCATTGATTATATTTTTAGATTTAATTTAAATAGTTTAAATTTAAAGATAGACTTTTTAAATTGAGTTTAGAGTATCTAGTTTTAAATTGAATTTAATTTGAATTTGGATTTGATTATGGATTTAAATTAATAGATGAATTATCTATTTTTGGGTTTAAAATATTCATAATCCTATCAAAATGGGAATTCCCACATCCTATAAATAGGCAGGTACTCCTCCATTATTTTTTTCTCTCCACAAATTTCTCCACAAAATTTTCACAAAGTGTACGTGCCTCGTGTTGGTGTTCCAACCATCCTCGTGTCAGCCGTGACGGCCTCGGGTCCAACCCCGGGTGTCTATCCAATAGGTTATTCTTTTTACATATACAATATCAATTCTCGTCCAACCACCCTGGACACAAATCCAGTATTCCTCCGCCGTGTCCGACACCCCGGACACGACAACCACCTAAACCCTAATCCTATTTTAATCGCCAACAACAACCCGACTCCGCAGCACCTACCATACAATCGCCACCGCCATAGCCTGACTCCGCCACCAAAACACAACCACTACCACCGTCTCCACGACCACCAGACCCACCACCATATGACACGACAAAAACACCGGCCGACCCCGGCCAAGCCGGCCACAGCCAGCCATCGTCACACCATCACCACATCGACCCCGCCACGACCAAAACTCCAAAACCCCATCGTCACCACCACCATCACCGTCGTCACGGCCATCTCGACCGCCGTCAACCACCATCATCATCACCACGCCACAGCGGACAACAAACCCAGAAGAAATAAAATAAAATAAAATAAATAAAACCCTAACTCACCCGTGGTCGCCGGCCGGATCCGCCGAGGTCGCCTTTCTGCGCTGCCTCCACCACCGAACAGGAGCCAGCCATCGGGCCTCCGTCGCGTTCCGCCATCCCCCGTTCTCAACCGCCGTCGCCTCCCTCGTGGACGACGAGGATCTCCGCCGCGAGATCCAATCGGGACCGCCCCTCCCGACGACCGAAACCCCCTTCCTCCACAGCTCCGCCGCCTACACCCCTACGCCTCCGCCGCTCCGCACAACCCTCCGCCCGACCGCACTCCTCCTCCCCACTTCACCCGAAGCCCCGCTTCCCCCAGCCGCCTCACTCCGGCGAAGACCACCCACGCCGCGCCCGTCCGACCAAACCCCGCCTGAGCTCCACCTCCTCCGACCATTTCTCCTCGCCGACCACCCTCGCCATACAGCTCTACTCTCCGCATGCCGATCGGCGTTGCTGTCGCCGGGTGACTCTCCGACTTCCTTCCTCCATCCCTCGCCATCTCTACCTTCACTTTCTCCTCTCACTCTTCCTCTTCTTATCCCTTTTGTTTAATTTTTTTTTCTCTTTCCTTTCTTTCACAAAAGAAGAGGAGAGTAGCACTGTAGCAGACGAGTGCTACTAATTGCTTCTTTGTCCTATGGAGTTACCTTTATCAAAAAAAAATTTATTTTTATTAAAGCATTATACATTAAGTAAGTATGTATATATCTATGTATATCAGTATAGTAGTATAATAATATCTCTAGAAAATTATGATTATGATTATTATTATTATTATTATTATTATTATTACTATTATTATTATTTCTCTCACTCCTTTCTGCTTCTTCTTTTGCTTCTTTATGTATCAAAATTTATTATATCTTTTATTAACGGCTAACTTCCTTCCTCGTAAAACAAGAAGGAAGAGAGAGCAGGTTCTTAAGATTTTTTTTTGTTATTTTAAATTTTGTGAGACAACAGCTTATAAGTTGTTGACATTATTAGTTTTTATTAATATATTTATTGTTATTATTTACTATTAATATTATTGTTATCAATATTATTATATTTTACATACAATATATTATTATTATTTTATTATTATTGTTATTATTATTATTAATATTATTATTATTGTTTTATTGTTATTCTTATTTCATTATTAGTTATCATTATTATTCTCATTATTTTTATTATGATTATTATTGTTGTTACTTGCAAACTATCTATTTGCTAAATATTATTATTTATAAAAGTTTTAGGAAGATTATTATTGTTGTTACTTACAAACTTAGAGTTTTTGCCGAAAACGATTTTTCTTGACTTTAGTTTTTTTTTTGCATTTTTCTTATAAATATTATGACTCATGAAAACTAGTTTTTAGGAATTATAAATATTTTCAAAAAAACTTGTATATATAATATTTATCCATTATTTCTTTGATTTGTCTCCTGTCTGTATCCAGTCCTATTGTTCCTATTCCTTCGCCCATTTCTTACTACCTTATGTCTACCCTAACTAATTTGACCCTTCTGGACTCAATGGAACTGTCCGTGCCACCACCCGAGGTCGCCTTGTATAGTTGTTGCACCGAAGTTGCAGTTCGTGCCACCGTGAGATTCGCAGCACACCAGACGTACTACCAGACAAGACACCTTGCCATTTGCAGTTTATTTAGTTTAGCTCATACTTCATGCATTATTTATTTTTTTATGCAAAATAAACTGTGATACATGGCATAACCTGTTAGAACTTACTGTTCATTTATATTTTCTGCTGTGTATTATTTTTTTACAAATTAAACCTAGATTTAAGGGACTACCTTGTGTGTTGCATTCATTGGCCTTGACACATTGTAACACGAAGTTGTGTGTCGCATGTAGAACACGGAAGTACGTGATTGGCGGGCCACCAATACGTACAAGCCGTGCGATAGAAATAACCGCTAATAGAGGTTGCATGCTTAGTTTGACTTAGCAGTTATAGAGGTTACTGTTGTGGATACAACAGAGTAGGCATTGGGCAGGGAGGACAATTCCTTAGCGTATGGGCTTCGATGCACTTTCCCTTTTGTAACCCGTGAGCTCCGCCGGAGATGCGGGTCAGATTACCCAAGATTACTGACGGCCACTGACGATTCTGCGGAACGTCATGCTCTTACTGATGGGGCCTCTGGTGTCCAAGGGGGGACTATGCCGATCCTATTCAGCCAAGGTCTATGCGTAGGAAGGATTGTTCTTAACTACATATCACTTAGAATGGTAGGCAACCTTTATCCGTTAGGTACGAGTACTTTTGGTTTGAGTACTTGTATCTGACCGTGGCTTGGAACAATAACTTATCGCGGATTAGTTTGTCACATCTTGTCCTTGTTTGGTTGTAGGTGTGACTTACTACTTCGATGAGAAGGTATTGAACCTTGTTGGGGTCCGGATACCATATTTGATTCATTGCATGGAAAGATACGTCGCCGTGAATTAGTTTACCATCTCCTATCCTTGTTTGGTTGGGGGGATGGTACGCTCGTTCAATAGGTGTGTATTGGACCATGTTATAAATTCAATTAACTTATTTATTTGAGCAATATTTATTCGGTTTATATGGCATGATATTATGTGTCTTGTTACGTCCCTCTGAGGACCTGGTTATCTCTCCAGGTGTGTGCTATTGTCTTTCACAGGTGCTTTAGCTCTAGCCGTGTTCATTGCTATTTCTCGAGGATGATTGCATTTGGATCGTCTTCGCTTCGCTCGCCAAAATCTTTCTTTTGTTATGTATTTCTTTTCATAGTTGGTAGTGGATTTGTCTCTGCCCAACTACATGTACCAAATGACAATTTCATAGTTGATTATATGAGATCTTTTATTCTTATATTTGGTGTGGATGAGATTAGTTATGGTTCTACTGCATTTTACAGCTTATGTATTCATACGAGTATTCCATATATTGGAGTGTACTTCGTATGAATACAGCTGGCATGTCTACGTTCCTAGTCCTACGTATTTTGGGACTGGGGCGTTACAGTACCCATTCCGTAATGCTTCGCTCCGTTCGGTGTATTACGATGAGTCGTTGACTCAAAGAATTGCGTTGACCCGATGAAGTATCGATGCGAATCGATACAATAGTTACGTTGGCCAAAAGAAGCTTTGAGTCGATTCGAATCTATAAATCGAAATGATGCAAGGCATAAGTCCGATTCGAAGAGATATTGATTTTAGTTGACTTCGAGTGCAGGCTACGCTTTTATGCTGAATTATAAGAGGTTGATATTTTACCTTATTCGCAATAATGTCTGCAAACCTAAAACCTTGCCTTTCAACGAACTGAAGCATGGGCATGGTAGGCCAAATCAGTCGAGTAGCTCAACATAATGGCTAAGTCAGGAGAGTTGACTGTGCAACTTAGTTATGGAATCGAGCCGTATCAGCTCGGCAAAACGATAAGGCGTATCGACTTAAGGTGTTGGATTCATGACTCTTCTTCCCTACTCCTTCACATCTTATAAAATATATCCTTGTATGCATATGCTACTATCAAGTTAACGAGCATGGCTCAAATTGAGTAAAGGTCTTAGTGTGTTTCGAACATTAAGATAGGATATTGAACAATTGAAATGACATGCATCAAGTGCATGAGTCGCGATAGGAGATTGTTGCTAGAATATTAAAAAATATTAAGATGTGCACCAAGTGCATGACTCGGAAGAATATTGAACACTAAGGCTTAGAACATGGAAATACAGTATCGAGGCGTGTATCTAATGCACTACTCGAAGGAAAGAAGATATATGTGTCAAGGTGTACGTATGTGCACTGGACTAATAAAAGATGGCTTTATGGCGAACAGAACAGTTGTGGCATGAAGGTTGTGAAAGAACTGTAGGATGTGGCACGGTGCCTTCGGAATATTTATGGCCTTCGGGATGATTAGTGATGAACATTGATTCAGTCGGGGCATTGTGCCAATGGAGTAGAGATAGGCGAACTTGTTTGGTTATATGAAACTCAGGCACGTATTGCATGGTCAATAGACTTTAATGGACGACCCATGCACGGGCATGCTTCCCTCAAACATTGAATCGTCGGAGTACCGAGAACGTTCGACCGCGAAGGAATTAAAAGGTATTGGTAGTGCACTTCATTCAGACGGGTTGTGCCCTCCTATTGATGTAATATTCCACAATACTAGTAAGTTTGGGATCCTTTGGATATTGGGCTAGCAACCGTGCCAAAGCGATCGTCGACTTATACTTTATGATACCAGTCCATTACGATGCAGAATGTCGTGACCTTCATATAGATAGGACTGGTAGGCTAAGACTAGCATTGGGTGCAGGCGAAGAGCCTGCCACCCGTATGCTTATGTTAAGTTTGCTTAGTTGGCTGCGTGATTCGTATGATTGGTTATGCAAATTTTTAACGACTGAAGGCTAGGCAAAACGAGACAGAGATGGGCACGATCACCATATTTATGTTCATATTATGTCTAACTGTATCTGTTGTAGGGACACAAAATTGGATACAATTATGATTCAGTTGCCATCGATAACTGCTTGAATATTGCCATGAAACTGATCCTAAGGTTAAATAGAAAGATCACCAAATAAAGATGCATGCTTCACTAAATTTACTTAGTGTTGGATTAGTCGAGTGGGTCTTGATCAGTATAGCGAGGACGAAAGCACTAATCCCCTACTAGTTTTCTCGCAGGTTCAGGATATGTTCGGCTTGGGATGGGGCATAGCTTGGACGCACCGAGGCATGGAGTCCTTCGCGTTTGGAGGCGAGCTACCGCATTGGCGTTCAGACTCACAACATGGAAGATGTTCGGCCAAAGACTACTTGTTGGCTGTAAAGAGGCATAATATATAGAACAATGTAATCCTTTGTGAGCAAGAGAGATTATGAGCCTTTTAGCCAGTTGGCATATTCAGTTGGGCTATTCAAAGCCTTTGTAATCTTCAGTTCATTATTAATAAAAGAGATTCTTATTGTATACTCTATTTTCTTCTGCTGCTTATGTTATCGATTTGAGATAAACTTATGTGAACCCGTTATCTTGCCTTGCATGAGTATTACTCTAGGCTCGTGCGGCATCATACCCCAGCGAGGACGATAATTTGGGTAAAATCTAACGAGGAAGAGCAATTTCCCGGATCGGGACATGACAAGTTTGTATCATAGCGGTTCCAACCTTTGGACCGTGAACGAGTCTCTTTAACCCTCAATTGCTTCGCTATCGAAATCAGTTGATTCTAAGTTATTTTCGCAACAGCATGGCTCATGGATCTAAACGACGCTACATTGGATGTTTCATACAATAAGTCTGTATTATGTTGCGTACGTCTTCCACAAGTGTGTCATGACTATCACGCTATCTCCGAGTGCCATCGGAGAATGTTGGTTGCACAAAGTGCAACGAGTTACGAAATGTTCATTGCCCGAAGTGCAATAAGTTACGAGTCGTTGGTTGCACGAAGTACAACAAATAAGGGGATATTGGTTGCACGAAATGCAATAAGATACGTATTATTGGTTACACAAACTACAATAAGATACGTATTACTGGTCGCACGAAGTGCGAAGAGTTATGTTTTGTTGGTTGCATGGAGTACAAGACGCCGTGAGTCATTTGTTGTATTAGTGCAACAAGTCGACATATGGGATGATGTGTGTTATGTGGCTATGTGAATGGATTGTGAAGGTGTTAAATTGGATTGAGTAATGACCTTGAGTATCGATAATGAGTTGTTGCACGAGTTGCTATTAATGGGATTAAGAAATCGTGGAGCGATATGGGTGAGTCAAGTTGGTCGCTGGACGAACTTCTAAGTTGGTCGAGTTGAATCGAGTTTTGAAGTAGGCGAACGTATATGTTGGCCAAATGTCGCATTGAACCATGTGTTAGCGAATGTTGCAGTGTGATCGATAAGATCGCCAAGGCACGGTTAGCCCCGAATGAATGTCAAACTTCACCGAACGATAGTGCACGTTGGCCAAGTTGTTGTACCAACTCGAGTAAGAGACGCTAGAGTTGGGATCGGAAAGGATTGCCATGTGATAAACTAGGTGTCAGACCTATATGGAGTGTAATATCAAGTAGTGACTCAATTTCGAGTGGTATATGCAATACCACTTATGCGATCAGCGTAGCGAAGCATCGTATTATAAACGTTATGATCGATTTTTGAGTGGTATATGCAAAACCACTTAGCGATAGCTATGTTGAGTAGTTTGGTGACATACAATAGATTGCGTCGAGATGATTGTGTCGGTTACGATAAGTTTGTCCTTAACGGACGGAATAGTGTGTCAAGACTCGAGTGGGAATAACTTGATAGGAGTTGATAAAAGTATGCTTCGATGAATTGAATTGAACGATTATGCACGAAGTCGTATCCATGGATGATACATCGGATGAGAGTTCATTGAGTGTAAGCCGAACGATAGGCTGAGCATAGCGAGGAAATGTTGCATTGAAGAAATAGTTGACTCAGTCGAAATTGAGTTAAGTCGGTACGAAAACTGTTCGGAACGAGTTGAGTAGGTACGAAGTAATCGTGCAAATAAATTTGAGTTAGCGTAAAGAGTCGATAGTACGATCTGGAAGTGCTAGTTAGAAATACGAGAGTGGGTATATGGAACTAG
Organism: Iris pallida; assembly: GCA_029216955.1. NCBI lineage: Eukaryota > Viridiplantae > Streptophyta > Magnoliopsida > Asparagales > Iridaceae > Iris > Iris pallida. Next base: position 8,976,375 of record JANAVB010043419.1, on the reverse strand, counting down.
AAATCATGTCGCTCAATGGTAATAATTAGCTAGATACGACTGGATTGAACTTGACATGTGTGAGACTTAATTCGCATTCATGTTCGAATGATAATAGTGCTTGCAACGAATTAGAGCTTCTAAGAAAGGAAGATGTTCAAGTTATGCATATCGACGATGGTATTGAGACGTATCAAAGACGATATGCATTAACTCGGGGATACTCTGATCGAATGAACAAAAATTATGCTGAGCATTGTTGTTGGATGAATAAGATGCAAGTTAAGTTGATGTCGGTTTGGATGATAACGGTGAATATAAGGAATGGAATTCACGCGAAAGGAAGATAGTACGTGCTTAAAATGCAAATTGAGTTATGTAAGGGTGATTGCTATGTAAACGTACTTGAGGATTTTGAAATACGTCGAGAGAATTGGAGAATGGATCGATATATTACTTGGATGAAAACAAAGTGTCTTGATTGTTTCGACGATAACCATAACGTTGACGTTCTTGTCTTGTGTGAGTGCAACTCCCGCCTCGCACATACGTCACGTCGGATTAAAGTGATCATTTCACATAAGCGCTTGTATGGTGATTCATGTCTAGTGGGAATAATTGAACTTACAAGGCGTGGCAAATTGAATTTTACTTGTGGTTTGATACGAAGGTGAATTCGAGGATTGTTGCGATGAGCATAGAGTGTATCGGATGTTGATCGTGAGTAGATAGCTTGTACCTGAGGCGAACAAATATTGCTCAGTTAGCAATATTGTTAACGATGGTGCATGAGTGATTCGAGTAGTAATGATGCATTAGTTGCACGGGTGGGCAGATAAAATTTGGATTTATAAATTATGCCAGATTGGGTAAAGTCCCATAAGAATTGTCAGAAATTGATTTGGCTCTGAGATATGATATAGTATGGTTCGTAGTAACGGTCCCTCGTTGAGGATCTTTATTTATCGAGCGTAGCTTCGGGACAACTGACCCTAGAAGACTTGACCGCCAAATCAAAGTAAATGTCAGAGACCGTAGGAGAACCCTAATGAAGTCGGATAAGAAATTACATCGAGGATGAATGATGATGTAGGGCATGTTGACGATAAGTCTAAGCGATTTAGTATCGTATTTCGAAAGTTAGTGAGTAGCCTTCGACAAGATCGATATGGTCAGAGATTTATGGATGGAATCGAATAAGTATTCGAGTGGTTTGCTAGTCGATGATCGAATTGATGTTGAGGAACATACTTAGCATAGTGATACGGTAAGACAATTGTAAGACTTCTGCAATACGCAAAAGCGATGAATAGTAGAATGACCCTAAGATTTGTGTCATAGAGCGGTTTGAGTAATAATTAAGTTATGTGTATTGAACGAACAATCTATGATACAAAACGAGCTAGTCAGGATTGATTCAAACACTGAGTAAAGGATTTGTACTTGTCACGACCCGCACCCGTTTTTCGGACGCGAGAGCGTGAGCAAGCCAGCTACGTATCAAGCAGACTCCAGCCCGACTTGAATACGTAAACGCTGTCGTGGCTATGGCAATGGGCCTAATCAAGACAAGGCAAAACTATATCTCAATCCATAATAAGAATAAAAAACAAGAATGAACAAGTATGGGTCGCGGTCTGCAGTCCACTAGCATGCACGTCCGATTAGACTCCAAGAAATAACATGAGTCTACAAACTGAATCAATAAATATGATATATCATAATAATGAGAGGGAAATACGATCTGGATGAACTGGATAATAAACATGGTATCAATACCTGAATCTCGCAAGCAATATCATCACATCCGGACCCCACAAGTGCCATAATTATCCGCCATCCAGAGCTGCTAACTAACTCTATGCAATAACTAACCTGAAAAGATCATCAGGTCCTCAGGGGACATAGCAAGATACATATGCCTATCTAGAAATTTATCATGCAATAAAGAAAATATAGAAAATAAACAAGAAAAGACCAATCAGCACGAAAACACGACCATACACGACTGGAAGAACCACTACGCCTAAACGAACTGCTGGAGAAGAACAAGAGAACACGATATCACAATGTCAACGGATGACCAATCGAATACTCAAACCCTCGTCCCTAGTGTGGACTCGCAGGTTTGAACAACTACTAGCCCTCGCCCCTAGTGTGGACCCGCAGGCTAGCATCACCCTCGTCCCTAGTATGGACTCGTAGGTGTGAACCATATACTACTAACCCTTGTCCCTGGTGTGGACTCGCAGGCTAGCATCACCCTCGTCCCTAGTATGGACTCGCAGGTGTGTTCAGATAACTACTAACCCTCACCCCTAAT
>JANAVB010043419.1:8666573-8969073 GCA_029216955.1 Iris pallida | reverse complement strand
GTGGACTCGCACACTAGCATAACCCTCGCCCCTAGTGTGGACTCGCAGGTGTGGACAGATAACTACTAACCCTTACCCCTAATGTGGGCTCACAGGTTACCTTAACTACTAACACTCGCCACTAGTGTGGGCTCGCAGGTTAGCTTCAAGAATTTCAAGGCAAGGAGGTAAAGCAGTTCCGTTATGACTTATTCATGCTATGATACGATACGACTCAGTCCAAGTACAAGTGATGAAACGACACGACTCAATTACGATACACGAGAAAACTAATCCAATATGAACTACAAAGGTAATTATGAACAAGAACTATATATACGTATATCCAATATGAACTTCAAAGCTAATTATAAACAAGGCTATATATACACTAGCAGGCATGATATACAAATCACATATAAATAATCAACTAGTAAAACTGTATAATAATATAGATATGCATGTAAATAAACTATAGAGGGAGGCAAGGTATCTTGCCTGGAGGTTGTACGCAGATCCTACAAAATATAGTCAATTGGTAAGCCACGAAGTCCAAGTCATCACAACTGTCTCCGAAAGCTGAAACAAACATTGCCAACATTCTCCGAATAGTCAAATTAGCTAGGATTTCCGGTCCTTAACTCCGATTCTGGACATAGGGACAAAATGGTAATTTTGGGCAAAAACGATGTCCGTCGTTGGACCCGCTTTGCACCGAAAAATGTGCCAAAGTCAGTGGCCTCTAAATTCGTCAAACTATATGTCTACGGATTCGTTTTGATGATATAGACCCAACGGTATGTCCAATTTTGGATTCCGGTGGGCCGTGCACAAAATTGCCCGGTGAATCGAATCGGGGGGCCCGCAAAACGGTGATCCGATCAATTGTCTCAGAATCGGACCAAACTTGGCATAAAGGACCAAAAAAATGATACGGTCCTGTTGGCGTAAGTTTCGTCTCGATCTGACGAGCATGCACAAAGTAATTGGGAAATTTACAAAGGGGCCGATACGGTAAATTTCGGCGGATACGGATCAAATTCGTCGCGCACACGCTACCAATTTGAATTCCGTCAAAGCCTACATGACCACGATGCCGTTACGCACCTTTCGATGCTTTCGGTTCATGACTACGTCGCCCGGATTGGCGGGATGCACGTCGTATCGAACAATTTTCTAGTTTTAAAAACAGATTTTTCGTCAACTTTACAGAGGTTTTATTTTATAAATACCTAGATTTATTTAAAACTAAAAGAAGGGTTTTGTTGCCCTACATGTTGTCAATAAACTCCTTCAAATAGGTTTTCAAAATTCCTAAAAGGTTGTGAGAAATTGGCCTTCCTAACAGGGACCTGGGCAGTTTTTACTGTCCTATTTCGAGACAGATTTTCACGAACTCCGTGTCGATTCACCCGACAACCTAGGACTTTCCAATAAAAACTAATTGAAGGGATATTTAGTCCTATAGGTTGTCTTCCTAAGGAAAGAATCGGTTCTCGAATTGGTAGTTGCATGGACGAGAAAAGTTACCTGAAAGGAGGCCTATCGAGTAGTGCTACTGCTGTTGCGCGATGCTGTCGCCATTAGTCCGGCGATGCACGGTGATTGCCACGGTGGCATGTGGCCACGCAGGTGCCCCTGGGCGAGTGTGTATGGTGGCGATGAGATTTGGTTAGGGTTTCGATGTGGTTTCCTCTCATCTCCCTCGCTCTCTCGTATGTACTCTGATATATATATATATATATATATATATATATATATATATATATATATATATATATATATATATATATATATATATATATATATATATATATATATATATAAACGGTTTCTGTTGAATTCCTAAGGGCTCGACCTGCTTTGGGGGTACTACTGCTTCTTGAATGAGCGGGTGGGCCTGGCTTGGGCTGTTAGGCTTGAGTATGCCCGGCTTGGCTGGGAGGTTGGCATGTGGGCTGCTTGGCCTGGCCTTTGCTTGTTTTCTTATTTAGTTATTAGTGTATATATATATATATGTGTGTGTGTGTGTGTGTGTGTGTGTGTGTGTGTGTGTGTGTGTGTGTGTGTGTGTGTGTGTGTGTACACACATAATACCCATATATATATATATATATATATATATATATATATATATATATATATATATATATATATATATATATATATATATATATATATATATATATATATATATATATATATATATATATAAATACACATATACACCTATACAATATAAATATTTATATATACATACACACATATACATATATACATAAATATATATATACACACATATACAATATATACATATATATATATATATATATATATATTTATTTTTTTTACAATATATACATATATATATATTTTTTTTTTTTTACAATATATACATATATATATATATATATATATATATATATATTTATATATATATATATATTTATATATATATTTATATATATATATATTTATATATATATATATAAAAATATATATATATATATATATATATATATATATATTTATATATATTTTATATATATATTTATATATATATAAAATATATATATATATATATATATATATATATATATTTTCGGAAAACCAAACTTTATTGAATGGAGAGCAGGGTACAGTAGCTGGCCAAAACAGGCACAGCTTCGAATTTCAAAAGAAATTCGAAAAGCAAAATTACAAAGGAAAAGCGCACGAAAGTAAAAAGCGGGGAAAAAAGGGGGGGGTGCATGTGGCTATCCGTGCGCACGGCCCGAGGAGGCAGGAGGGGGGGCCCGAAGGAGCGCGGGGCCCGAGGGGGAGCCTCGGGACGCCCAGTCCAGAGGGGGGGCCTCGAGCCTGGGGGGATGCCTCGGCTCGAACGCCGAGGACCGCCGCGGAGGCGTCTGGGGACGGCGCCGAGGGCCGCTGCGAAGGCGACTGGGGACGGCACCACGCCGGCAGGGGAAGGGGGGCCCGGGGGGCGCGGGGCCATCGCGGGTGGAGGGGACCGCAACGGGCGAGTCCGTTGGGCGGGGACGACGAGACGGCGGGGAAGGGCGGATACCCATGGCCGTCGACGCCGGGCAGAGGAAGGGGCGACCCGAGGAGCGCGGGGAGAGGAGGAGGTGCTCGGGTCCGCCGAGGGAGGGGCGGACGAGGGGAGCCGGCGTGCCGCAGGGGCAGAGGGGCTCGATGACGAGGGAGCCGGAGAGCCTCGACGAGGAGAGGAGGTAGCGCGCGGGGGAGGAGGAGGTAGGGGCGCGCCGCGGAAGTGCCGGAGGAGCGCTAGGTATAGCAGCTCGCTCCTAAGGCGAGAAGGGCTGCCACCGCCAGAGGGTGGTCGGGGACCCAGATCAACCCCAAATAGTCCGGGTGATGCCAGTAAGCGCCGGCCGGCGAAGAGTGAGCCGGAGAAGAAGAGGAGGCGACTGGGACTGCTGCCACAACGGGGAGGGGGCGCTCTGCCGCGACGGAGGGAGGAGCCGGAGGCGCTGCGAGGAAGGAGTTAGGGAGGGGGATGGGTTCTACGGCCCCGGTGGCGGGGGAAGGGATAGCCGGAGGAAGGGCGGCGGCCGTGGCGGAAGGAGCCACGGGGGAGGAGACCGTCGGAGGGGCGGTGGGAGATGGGGGCGATGCGATCTCCACGCGGGGTGGGTGGTGACTTGCGGGGAGGAGGGCGGAAGGGGTGGTCGAGCCCGGAAGGGGGGGCGACGCGGCGGAGGGGATGGAGAGTGAAGGGAGAGGTGGGCCGGGGCCGAGGATGGAGGGCCCCGGATCCGGCGGAGGCCGCCGCGCGCGGGTACGCCTACGATGCCTAGGGCGTCTGTGTTACGACCCGTACCCATTTTTTTTTTTAAAACGGATACGAGACGTGTCCAAGCCAGCCTACGCTGCAGTGTCGGCGGTAGAACGCTGTCACCGCCATGAAGATCAAAATCACAAAAACTGCTCATTCACATAATTAATTTAATTTACAAAGATCACAAGTTTTAAATTTGTAGAAAATATAAACTTGTACAAATAGATGAATGGCTACAACTCAACTATATATCTGGTCTCTAGGCTTTAGTCTGCAATATTCCCGTCACTCCCCAAGCTAAGTGAAACCGCGGCTAACCTGAAAATGTTGGTTTCCAGTCAGGAATGGAACGAGCACAATTTACTGAATGCAATTTCAAATAAAGAAGATGACTATAAAACAAAGGTTAGGCATTAATCATGACTTTTTAAAAATGACAGTAAAGCCGTGAGAAAATCAATAGTAATAAATAGACCAATATACTTTCCACCGTTAGAAGTACCTTTGATGCGTGATCAGTCTGGGCCACTACACCGCACGGTCTACAATGTCTACTTGCATGAAAATAAGCACTGTCTACGATGTCTACTTGCAGAAAATAAGCACTGTCTACGATGTCTACTTGCAGAAAATAAACACTGTCTACGATGTCTACTGCAGAAAATAAGCACTGTCTACGATGTCTACTTGCAGAAAATAAACACTGTCTACGATGTCTACTGCAGAAAATAAGCACTGTCTACGATGTCTACTTGCAGAAAATAAACACTGTCTACGATGTCTACTACAGAAAATAAGCACTGTCTACGATGTCTACTTGCAGAAAATAAATACTGTCTACGATATCTACTGCAGAAAATAAGCACTGTCTACAATGTCTAAGCACTGTCTATGGTCGGATCACACATCCTTGGTACTTCTCATTCCCGACTCAACAATTTATAATAGAAAATAATCACATAACCAATGACCAACCAATGAATATAGTAAAAATCAATATCGAAATGCAGACAATAAACTGTACTCGCCTGTGGTCCTGTGCTGGTGTAACCAATAACCTGAACCACTCAGAATGCCACCATAGTCAAAACTCGTACAACAGTCCCCGGATGCTGAAATAGACAATACCAATGATCTCAGAATAGTCCAATTAGCTAGGATTACCTGTCCTTAAGTCCAATTCTGGACACAGGGGCAAAACGGTAATTTCGGGTCAAAACGGTGTCCGCCGTTGGACCCGCTTTGGACCGAAAAGCGTGCCAGAGTCAACGGTCTCTAAAGTCGTCAAAATACATGTCTACGGATCCAGTTTTTCGATACGAACCCATCCGTATGTCCAAAGTTGGATTTCGGCGGGCCGTGCACAAAATCGTCCGTTGAGTGGGACCGTAGGGCCCGCAAAACGGTGATTTTATCAACGGTCTCAGAATCGGACCAAACTTGGCATACAGGACCAGAAAAACGATACAGTTCTGCTGGCACAAGTTTTGTCTCGATCTGACGAGCGTGCACAAAGTTATGACTGAATTTGCATTGGACGGATACGGGGCGATTTCGACGGATACGCGTCGAATTCGTCACGCACATGCGACCAATTTGAATTCCGTCAAAGCCCACACTACCCCGAAGCTGTTACGCAGCTTTCGATCCTTTCGGTTCGCGACCACGTCGTCCGGTTTGGCGTGACGCACGTCGTGTGGAACAATTTTCAAGTTTTGAAAACAGATTTTTGGGAAACTTTGGGATTCGATTTCTCGATGCTCAGTCGATGATTTCAAATTCCATAAGAAGGAATTCGAAGCCCTACATGTTGTCTAAAAGTCTCTTCAAATAGATTTTCTAATAAGTCAATGGATCGATCAGAATCGATCGTCGAACAGGGGTTCATGGACTGGAAATACTGTCCTGTTTCGACAGATTTCTCGGCAACTTCAACTCGATCTCTCTCGAGTTTTGGGTCACTAGAACTCAACCCAATAAACGAGGATTAAAGACGGTTATATTGGCTTCCCGTAGAAGTTTACGGATCGAATTTTCGTTAAAAAACGAGGGAGAAACGAGAGAGGGAAGTTGGTACCTGCGACTGCTTGCGCTGCTACTGATTCCGCTCTGTCACGCGTCATTGCCGCCTCCGGCGACTGCCTCGCGGCGGCGCGAGGCCGGGGTGGTCGCCCAGTGGCTGGGGTCGACTCTGAGTAGTCGGCGTGGATTTTAGAATTAGGGTTTGTGGTTTGCTACTCCCTTTCGAACTGCCGCTTTTATATACTTACGTATAGATGAACCGCAGCTTGAGCCTACCCGAGCGCCACTGTTGCTTGGCCTGGGGGTTCTCAGTTTGGGGGCTGGGGCCTGCTCAGCATGGAGGCCTGTGAGCTCCTAGCTCGGGTTGGGGATACTTTAGGTGGGCTGGGATTTACAGGGAAACTGGGTTGGGTCGCTTGGCATGGTTAAGTTAGGAGTCCGTGTGTTCTTCTTCTATATAATGATTTAATAGGCATATCCTGTAAGATCCAGATCACCCGGATTAGCACTATTTTGCTACATGTGAAAAGAACCCGTAAAATTTGGAGTCGAAGGATCCAAGTGTTTCTTAAGAAATAAAGGGGTATCCAATGGAACACGACAGCCACTCCAAATAAATGTTGTTCTGTATATGTTTGGCAGTCAGCAAGGAGAACTGAATGTCGCATGACATCCAACTTTTATCAAACCAGCTGCCATGCAACAGAATTTTGAATTTGAAGTTAAATGGATGGAGTGTTTATATAGCTCATCAGTTAATCCATTACTACAACCTAATCTCCTTGAGACCAAAACTCACTCCTCGTCTGGCTGGGGGTCAGGGCCTTCTTATCCTTTTCTTTTTCTATTTCCTATTTCCTTATACAATATGCATACATGTATATACACACATGTACGTATATATATATATATATATATACACTCCTAGACATATATATTTATATATGCATATATATACACACGTATTCGACACATATTCCTATATACATACTCACATATATTTATAACTATATATTTATACAAACACACACACGTATATAATATATATATATATATATACATGCACACAACTCATATATAATATATATGTATACATATACGTATATACGTATAAATTATAAATCTCGATATAACCATTAAATATGACAATATAATCCTTATAAACCCAATTAATCCCAATAACATTTCGTTTGACTAACATAATACATCCAATAATAATACTAATACTATATAAAAACCACCCTTTAAATTAAATAAATAATAATAATAAATAATTCAACAATTTCCGGGAAGGGAGGCTACAAATCTACCCACCTTAAAAATAATTTCGTCCTCGAAATTCAAATTCATAACTATTTCTTAGATTTCAAAGTCTAGTATTCCCTTAATCTCCTCAAATTTAATTCCTCGAAATAATTTATATCCTCCTCCTAGCCATTTTGTAACTTCAATCCTTGAGGACTTCTACCCACCTTTGGTCACACTACTTCCTCGAATTTCATGTCACTAAAACTTTATAATCATCCAACTACATGCACAAGTTTCTTCCAATCGCTATCTACTGCTTATGGCATCTATAATCCCTTCCTATCTATTAAATAACCCTAACAAGCAACAATTCACACAAATAGCCAAGACATATTGGTAACTCTAATAAGCATGACCATCCTCGCTTCGAAATAGGGAGGACGTGAAGATAAGGAAGAATAATCGAAAGCAAATATGAAGTTCCCAAGGCGGTAGGGGGTATCCCATGATGCAGATGGAAAAGAAAGTTTATGAACCATTGACTTATTTGCTAGATTGGCTACTCTAGTCCAGTTACTTGCTAAGTCAAATAACTTTGTTTCTTACAGGGTCTTGCAATCCGTGCAATACAGATGTTTCGTTCTCGATTTCTAAACAGGTTCCATAATAGAACAGAATTTGAGAAATCAAGATTGTGATATTTCCCATGGTTATTTAAACACACGAGCAAGGGATATAATGCAATACAAGATTGTGTCACGACTTCCGGGTAGATGGAATAAGGTTACGAATGACTTCACCTTCTAAAAGGTGGAGACTACAAAATAGATATGGGGACCTATTTCAAACAGTTCGGTTTTATAGGTCAACTATGGTGGTTTGTCTGGATGGATGGGCCTTAATGGGTTCTCTATTTGGATATCACTCGTTGGTTGGATGAACATTGGGTTTCAATCTATATGAACTGGACAAGATCTCAATGATGCAATTATTTCTACTAGGTTAAGGTAACCTAGAATAGCCTTCTACCTAAATGGTTGAGCTGGTTGGGCAGTCGGAGTGGTTAAATAGATTCTGTAAGCCCTGTAGGTGCGCCTTCCGTGACTTTTGTGTTTAAGTAGCACGAGAAGACACAATTAAATGGCACACTAATGACATGTGCATAATGGGCTTCGAGTAGATCACAACCATGTATTGGGTTGAAAGGTTCGAGTCGAGGTTGAGGCTCTAATGGAAGTCAAAAAGTATACCGGTATTATGGTAAGGGTTATAGCTAGTCCTTTTACCTGCAAATTGTACCATAAAAATAGGGTACAAGGGAACGTGTTTGAGTGGGACATGATATACCTAGATTAAGATGGACTCGTCTAGATCTTGCATATGAAATTTGTTGGAAGATAACAGCTGGTCTCGTGCTCCGAATATTAATGACGCGGTCGGGGACACAAATGATCTTGACGGAAAGTGGGAGTCCTTGAGACACTAATTATCATCCCAATGGAAAATATTCTAGTCAATCGGTAATCTTCATGTACTCCCAAAATTTTAGGAGACTTACAGTCTACCCACCTTAGAATCTAGGATATGATCTTAGGAATATTGAGGTTAGAGAGTTCCCAAAGTCCGGATATTGTACCTCGACTCTTTGTTAATAGGAAATAAGGCACGGCGTATCGGGATACGGTAGATATAAGTCAAATCAAGGATCGTTCCTCAATAAATGGAGAACGAGTGTATACTAAGACACATGGTCGATAACGTAGAATGATATGCTTGTCCACAGTATACATGAGTTGTAGTGACCATGCATTGTCGTTGGCAACTGGTAGGTCATAATATGACAGGGTATTTAAGCTACGGTATTGGCTAAGTTAGTGACTGTAGGGTTCCCATACTAGTAAGGCTTTAATAATAAAATTTACGTGACTAGGGTAATACTTGTTGGAAACCAATCTCGGGATGAGTGTCTACCATAGTCACAGTAAATTATTGTCCTTAGCCTTGTCTATTCATCTCATGTCTAAATTGTGGGCTTGGTCGAGGGACGGTCGAGTCAAGGCATAAGGGTTGAAAGTAAAGGCAGTATTCAAGAAAATTTAGAGACACAATGAATTGTTTCTTGAGACTAGAAATAGTCTCCTGGGTTGGCATTACGACTAAGGGTAAAACCCTAATCATTCTTAAATTCAGATGGCTTGAAAGTCCCGATAAGAGTTTGGGGTCGAGAGGAGAACGAGTAACTCGATCACATGGCTAGCTGATGATAACTACCCTTGTGTATACAACTACCATAGCCATGGGAATACGCGGTATCTCACTACCAATTACGAACTTCTGTCTTCCCAAATCAGTGAAAGACAAAACTATAAAGAGTTCAAGAACGATGTTACTGAATACAATCACGTGATCCAAAGGCGAACGTATAGTTCAAGAGGAATTGTCAAAGCAGTCGCGGATGGGATCCTAGATACCTATATATCTCCATCCACGTAGTGTAATTAAACGAAGAGCGAACCAAATGCATCATGGTTGATCAGACCATAATACACTGATTCTGATTAGACAATAAGTTAGTAGGCGTCCCCACTAACCATATGTCTTGAATCAAGATCGATAAAAGAATGAGCTTGCAAAACTAGGCTGTGATAGCAAAATTAGTCAAGATAGTCAATTTACAAGTATACAAGATTTTTGAAAGAAGACACAAGTAGTTCGAGTTTAGAGAAAATCAAAACTTACATGGTGTTCTTGCTTATACAATCATCCTACTATATTCTTATCCATAAAGCCTTGGTCAACCAATGGGTTATGGACTTCTAAATTCCATATTCCAGGTAAATCTATTAGTGCCAGTCAATTATCTCGACAATAGATCACAAGGACCACAGAATGCTAGGTCAGGAGACACGCTACCCAATCTCACAGAACATCACCATTTTGGCTTTGGATCTTACGGTACACATAGGGCATTTTCCTACTCTCTATAGTATCCTAAACTTATAATCACGTCTGAAATCATTTTACCTAGAATTATGCCTCGCCCGTATACTCGGGCTACGGTAAACCCTTGGATTTGTGATTTCAGGGTGATGTGTTATCCGATACTCTACCTTACATTGACACAAGGTGACTACGGTCAAAGAGGACCACTAGCTATAATTTAACAATATTCTATAACCTACATTTCCTTAAACAATTCCAACTCTAGGGGTCATGTCTCGCCAGTGCGCTGCTGGCTGCAGTGAATCCCTAGTCTCCAAAATTTAAATAAATGGCGACAGTGCGCTGCTGTCCTGCCAGTATGAGTTAACTAACATTCTTTTAACTATATCTGTAAAACTTCATGGGCTTCTATAGATTCAAACAAGTTGCCTATGAAATAAAGCGTAAGCATTTGTCCTATCAGTCACAACCCTTTAGATAAAAGATTGCACAGGGGGAAATAACTGAGGACAAAAAGAAATACAAACATTCTAACTCTTCCATGTGTATTCAAGCCTCTGAGGGACAAACTTGAATCGAAACTAACTCGAGGTCCGTATATGGATAACAAAATCAGAACTTATATAAAATAATAATTCTTGGGCAAAATGGAAAGTGAATAGGCAATTCGGACTAAGATATGATGACGATATCTAAAGAGGCTAGAGAAGGAATTGAATAATCTATCCAGGCTAGACCATTTAATTCTAGGAAGCTCTGCTTCACCAAGTGAATAATCTATCCACATTGGATCATATCACCATACCAAGAGGTAATAGTGTACCTATGGGGATCTGACAACTATCAAAAATTAATAATTACTCATCCTAAATTGCATGGCCTAGACTACCCATCGATAAATTTCTATAAGGGACTCCTAATCCTAGTCATTCTCTTAAATTAAATTAATCCTTGTTCGTGAATGAGCATGTTCTAGTCGCAGGCTCGCAATAGTACAACTAACCTAAGTACTATCACGAGTTCACATGAATTGCGAAGACTGACCTGCATGGGACACCACAAAAACTTGTCACGACCCGCACCTATTTTTTTTTTAAAACGGATACGAGACGTGTCCAAGCCAGCCTACGTCGCAGTGTCGGCGGTAGAACGCTGTCACGGCCATGAAGATCAAAATCATAAACACTGCTCATTCACATAATTAATTTAATTTACAAAGATCACAAGTTTTACATTTGTAGAAAATATAAACTTGTACAAATAGATGAATGACTACAACTCAACTATATATCTGGTCTCTAGGCTTTAGTCTGCAATATTCCCGTCACTCCCCAAGCTAAGTGAAACCGCGGCTAACCTGAAAATGTTGGTTTCCAGTCAGGAATGGAACGAGCACAATTCACTGAATGCAATTTCAAATAAAAAAGATGACTATAAAACAAAGGTTAGGCATTAATCATGAGTTTTTAAAAATGACAGTAAAGCCGTGAGAAAATCAATAGTAATAAATAGACCAATATACTTTCCACCGTTAGAAGTACCTTTGATGCGTGATCAGTCTGGGCCACTACACCGTACGGTCTACAATGTCTACTTGTATGAAAATAAGCACTGTCTACGATGTCTACTTGCAGAAAATAAATACTGTCTACGATGTCTACTTGCAGAAAATAAACACTGTCTACGATGTCTACTGCAGAAAATAAGCACTGTCTACGATGTCTACTTGCAGAAAATAAACACTGTCTACGATGTCTACTACAAAAAATAAGCACTGTCTACGATGTCTACTTGCAGAAAATAAACACTGTCTACGATATCTACTGCAGAAAATAAGCACTGTCTACAATGTCTAAGCACTGTCTATGGTCGGATCACACATCCTTGGTACTTCTCATTCCCGACTCAACAATTTATAATAGAAAATAATCACATAACCAATGACCAACCAATGAATATAGTAAAAAACAATATCGAAATGCAGACAATAAACTGTACTCGCCTGTGGTCCTGTGCTGGTGTAACCAATAACCTGAACCACTCAGAATGCCACCATAGTCAAAACTCGTACAACAGTCCCCGGATGCTGAAATAGACAATACCAATGATCTCAGAATAGTCCAATTAGCTAGGATTGCCTGTCCTTAAGTCCAATTCTAGACACAGGAGCAAAACGATAATTTCGGGTCAAAACGGTGTCCGCCGTTGGACCCGCTTTGGACCGAAAAGCGTGCCAGAGTCAACGGTCTCTAAAGTCGTCAAACTACATGTCTACGGATCCAGTTTTTCGATACGAACCCAACCGTATGTCCAAAGTTGGATTTCGGCGGGCCGTGCACAAAATCGTCCGTTGAGTAGGACCGTGGGGCCCGCAAAACGGTGATTTTATCAATGGTCTCAGAATCGGACCAAACTTGGCATACAGGACCAGAAAAATGATATGGTTCTACTGGCATAAGTTTCGTCTCGATCTGACGAGTGTGCACAAAGTTATGACTGAATTTGCATTGGACGGATACGGGGCGATTTCGACGGATACGCGTCGAATTCGTCACGCACACGCGACCAATTTGAATTCCGTCAAAGCCCACACGACCCCGAAGCTGTTACGCAGCTTTCGATCCTTTCGGTTCGCGACCACGTCGTCCGGTTTGGCGTGACGCACGTCGTGTGGAACAATTTTCAAGTTTTGAAAACAGATTTTTGGGAAACTTTGGGATTCGATTTCTCGACGCTCAGTCGATGATTTCAAATTCTGCAAGAAGGAATTCGAAGCCCTACATGTTGTCTAAAAGTCTCTTCAAATAGATTTTCTAATAAGTCACTGGATCGATCAGAATCGATCGTCGAACAGGGGTTCATGGACTGGAAATACTGTCCTGTTTTGACAGATTTCTCGGCAACTTCAACTCGATCTCTCTCGAGTTTTGGGTCACTAGAACTCAACCCAATAAACGAGGATTAAAGATGGTTATATTGGCTTCCCGTAGAAGTTTACGGATCGAATTTTCGTTGAGAAACGAGGGAGAAACGAGAGAGGGAAGTTGGTACCTGCGACTGCTTGCGCTGCTACTGATTCCGCTCTGTCACGCGTCATTGCCGCCTCCGGCGACTGCCTCGCGACGGCGCGAGGCCGGGGTAGTCGCCCAGTGGCTGGGGTCGACTCTGAGTAGTCGGCGTGGATTTTAGAATTAGGGTTTGTGGTTTGCTACTCCCTTTCGAACTGCCGCTTTTATATACTTACGTATAGATGAACCGCAGCTTGAGCCTACCCGAGCGCCACTGTTGCTTGGCCTGGGGGTTCTCGGTTTGGGGGCTGGGGCCTGCTCAGCATGGAGGCCTGTGAGCTCCTAGCTCGGGTTGGGGATACTTTAGGTGGGCTGGGATTTACAGGGAAACTGGGTTGGGTCGCTTGGCATGGTTAAGTTAGGAGTCCGTGTGTTCTTCTTCTATATAATGATTTAATAGGCATATCTTGTAAGATCCAGATCACCCGGATTAGCACTATTTTGCTACATGTGAAAAGAACCCGTGAAATTTGGAGTGGAAGGATCCAAGTGTTTCTTAAGAAATAAAGGGGTATCCAATGGAACACGACAGCCACTCCAAATAAATGTTGTTCTGTATATGTTTGGCAGTCAGCAAGGAGAACTGAATGTCGCATGACATCCAACTTTTATCAAACCAGCTGCCATGCAACAGAATTTTGAATTTGAAGTTAAATGGATGGAGTGTTTATATAGCTCATCAGTTAATCCATTACTACAACCTAATCTCCTTGAGACCAAAACTCACTCCTCGTCTGGCTGGGGGTCAGGGCCTTCTTATCCTTTTCTTTTTCTATTTCCTATTTCCTTATACAATATGCATACATATATATACACACATGTACGTATATATATATATATATATATATATATATTTTTTTTTTTTTTTTTTTTTTTTTTTTTTACACTCCTAGACATATATATTTATATATGCATATATATACACACGTATTCGACACATATTCCTATATACATACTCACATATATTTATAACTATATATTTATACAAACACACACACGTATATAATATATATATATATATATATATATATATATATATATATATATATATATATATATATATATATATATATATATATATATACATGCACACAACTCATATATAATATATATGTATATATATACGTATAAATTATAAATCTCGATGTAACCATTAAATATGACAATATAATCCATATAACCCAATTAATCCCAATAACATTTCGTTTGACTAACATAATACATCCAATAATAATACTAATACTATATAAAAACCACCCTTTAAATTAAATAAATAATAATAATAAATAATTCAATAATTTTCGGGAAGGGAGGCTACAGTCTGCGATGCCGAGGAAGGGGATGAAGTGGGGGCGGGCCTCCGCACGTCGGGCAGGCGCCGGGCATCAGTGCCGGGGGAGAGGCGGCTCCCCACGGGGACGACGGCCAGAAGGCGCCTGGCCACCCGCAAAACGCATGGGGGCCGGGAAGGAGGGGGGGCCTCGCGCGGCTGCTGGACGCCGGGGAGCCGCCGGACACCAGCCAAGCACGGGAGGGGACAGGGCACCACCCCACGGGAGCCAAGCCCAGTGGCTCATCATCACCTCCATATATATATATATATATATATATATATAATATATATATATATATATATATAAATAAATATATATATATAACATATATATGTATATTTATATATATTAATAAATTATAAATATATTTACATGTCTATATGGTATATATGTCCTGGTATTTATATACATATGTATACCACAAATTCCACATAGACAATAAAATATTTTAATTATAAACAATATTAGTAATATCTAATAGTAATAAATATATTTATTCAATCACCACAAATAATAAAATAATAATAATAATAATTTAAATAGTAGTTTGGTGAATCTGTGCTACTCACCTTTATCCGGGTCCAGAAAATTGTACAAATATGGTAAAACAAGATTTAATAATAAAATGCCAACCTTTGTACAAATATCCAAATAATTAAAATTGTACATCAATCCCAAATAATTTAGGAAATAATTGTTCACACATAAAATATGTCTACATGGTCTTCTTTGGTCTCACTACATACCTACAAAGGCTTGGATTCGGTTCGAGCCCAGTTCGGGCTAAGTTGGTACAATCGGGTCATCAAAAATCAATATTTCTAATTAATAATTAAATAATTCATCGGTGGGGTTTAAGTCGCAACTTAGCCTGGTTTTCCTAGTTAGGGTATCACTATGGCTCGGTCTTTCCTACCAGGGATAATACACTAATCAAAGCACGTCACTGCACTATCCGTGCCATGATCTCTAGTCAGCTTGTACTCCAATTCCTAACCATGGCTAAAATTATTTACCGTAATAATTAACAAATGAATTATTCATACAAAAATCTAAAACCAATATTTAAATCGAATAAATAAATAAAAATATTTTCAAAAAAAATTTCGGGAAGGGAGGCTACAGTACTCGATCGAGAATCAGAGATAAACGTATCGTAAAGAGACCTTGAATTGGAAAGATTATTGCCTTTGAGGATCGTATACTCAAGTTGACCTCTTGTTTTGGGAGAGATTAAGCATGATGTCTGGATAAGTTACCAAGCGGGGGTAGCCCCAGATACGATGCATAGGTAGCTTCGAGAACGTAATATCATGTTAGAATAATTGCGTACGATGCATAATACGAAATATAGGCAAAGGAAGTTTGGACATGTTGCACTTATTCCATGTCACTGAGGCAAATTCGGGAATAATCGAATATGGATTTGAGTTGTACGAGGGATAGAAAATGATTTGATGAGTAGGCATTGGGGAAATGTTTTACGATCGGATGCGCAACGACATAATACAATGCGTGCGTTAGATGGCCAGCGAGAAACTTATGGGATCGAAGTTACAGTTTGAATCAAGTTATATACAGAGATGTTTGGAGGATGAATACGAGATACATACAAGAAGGACTTTGAGAATAGACGCTAAGATCAGACCAAGTTGAAATGCATATATTGGTGGGATGCCTAAAATATGTGTATGATCCACACTAAGTTGTATGATTCAAACGATAGTGACACGAGATCGTGAAACGATCTAGCGAAACACTTGAATTGAGTGTTGGTTTCGGTTCGAGGATGAACCTTATTTTGAGTGGTATATTATGTAATGCTCTGCTCCGTACAGTGTGTAATAATAAGTTGTTGACTTAAAGAGTTATGTTGACCCGATGAAGTATCGTTGAGAATCGATACAAGAGTTACGTTGGCCAAAAAAAGCTTTGAGTTGATTCGAATCTATGAATCGAAACGATGCAAGGCATAAGTCCGATTCAAAGAGATATTGATTTTAGTTAACTTCGAGTGCAGGATACGCTTTTATGCTAAATTATAAGAGGTCGGCATTTTGCCTTATTCACAACAGTGTCCGCAAAAGCAAAACCTTGCCTTGCAACAAATTGAAGCGTAGGCACGGTAGGCCGAATCAGTCGAGTAGCTCAACGGAATGGCTAAGTAAGGAGAGTTGGCCTCGAAACCAAGTTATGGAATCGAGCCGCATTAGCTCGACGAAACGACAAGGCGTATCGGCTTAAGGTGGGCGGGTTCATGACTTGTCTCTCCTACTCCATATCTAATAAATGTATCCTTGTATGCATTTGCTACTATCAAGTTAAGGAGCATGGCTCAAATTGAGTAAAGGTCTTAGTGTGTGTCAAATATTAAGATAGAACATTGAACAATTGAAGTGATGTGTATTAAGTGCATGAGTTGCGATAGAAGATTATTGCTAGAATATTTAAAAAAAATAGTGAGATGTGCACCAAGTGCACGACTCAGAAGAACATTGAACATTAAGGTTTAGAACATGGAAATATGATATCGAGGCGTGCATCTAATGCACAACTCGAAGGAAAGAAGATATATGTGTCAAGGTGTACGTATGTGCACAGGACTCATAAATGATGGCTTCATGGCAAACAGAATAGTTGTGTCACAAATGTTGTGATAGAATTGTCGGACGTGGTATGGTGCCTTCAAAATATTTATGGCCTTCAGGGCGATCAGTGATAAACATTGATTCAGTCGAGGCATTATGCCAACGGAGTAGAGATAGGCAAACTTGTTTGATTGTATAAAACTTAGGTGCATATTGCATGGTCAATGGACTTGGATGGATGGCCCGTGCACGGACGTGCTTCCCTCGCATATAGAATCATCGGGGCTCCGGGAGCGTTCGACAGTGGATGGAATTAAGGGGTATTGGTGGTGCACTTCATTCAGATGGGTTGCGCCCTTCTATTGATGTGATAAGCCACAATACTAGTAAGTTTGGGACCCTTTGGATATTGGGCTAGCAACCTGTGCTAAAGCATCGTCGACTTATACTTTAAGATACCAGTCTATTACTACGCAGAACGTCATGACCTTCATATAGATAGGACCGGTAGGCTAAGACTAGCATTGGGTGTAGGCGCAGAGCCTGCCACCCTTTTGCTTATGTTAAGTTTTTTTTGTTGGCTGCATGATTCGTATGATTGGTTATGCAAATTTCTAATAATCGCAGGCTAGGTAAAACGAGACATAGATGGACATAATCAACATATTTATGTTCATATTATGTTTAACAGTATCTGTTGCAAGGACACACTATTGGATAAAATTATGACTCAGTTGCTATCGATAACTGCGTGAATATTGCCATAAAAATGATCCTAAGGCTAAATAGAAATATCACCAAATAAGGATGCATGCTTTACCAAATTTACTTAATGTTGGATTAGTCGAGTGGGTCTTTATCAGTGCAGCGAGGATGAAAGCACTAATCCTTTACTAGTTTTCTCGCAGGTTCGGGTTATGTTCGGCTCGAGACGGGGCATATCTTGGACGTACCGATGCATGGTGTCCTTAATGTTTCGAGGCGAGCTACCGTAATGGCATTCGGACTCGCAACACGGAGATGTACGGTCGAAGACTAGTAGTTGGCTATAATGAGGCATAATATATGGAACAATGTAATCCTTTGTGAGCTAGAGAGATCATGAGCGTTGTAGCCAGTAGGCATATTCAGTTGGGCTATTTGTGGTGGCCCATGCAGGTCAAGATCTAAATCATCTTGGTTACCTAACTGTGCCAAACGAGCCTGCGAATTAGGATTAAAAAATTTAAGATCTCATCCACTTGCTTGAATACCTTCCTATGACATTTCCTCATCGATTTCCTTTATTAATACATCTTGTTTGACTTCAAATCGCTAAAATTTTGCTTATCTGCTTTCAGAGTATGAACCTCCGAAGTGGACGAGTGGGGCAACAGGATGGTGTCCCCCGGGACTCCGAACCAAATGAGGCACAGAATTCGAAGCGGGTCCTCATGTTGACCTCGGCTCCCCAGGGTCAGATTCTTCAGCAGGCTGAGGGGCCACCAGGAGAGCAGCGACACCAGACACAGCCAGAGCAGCAGCAACAACCACCACCTCCTCAGCTCCGGAGGCCAGAGCAGCAGCAACAACCACCACCTCTGCCTCCCCTACAGATGCCATATATGCTATTTCTGCCACCGGGACCGCAGACGGACGGACAATAGATGTTTCAGATATTCTATGCCATGATGCAGGCTCAACAGCAGGTTCAGTATCAGGCTCAGCAACAGCAGGCGAATACTCTGAGGGATAGTATCGTCACTGCACTAGAGAATGTGACACCACTGGAGCGACGACCATCGATGGGTTCTATCAACGATTTTTATCACATGGTCCTCCTTCCATTTTCAGGCACAGAGGAGCTTACAGAGGTTCATGCATGGCTTACTAGTATCGAGCACCACTTGGAGGCAGCAGAGCTTCAAAAGGACAAATGGATGAAGGCCGTCATGATGCAGCTGATGGCAACACACACCATTGGTGGTTGGCCGAGGAGAACATGCTAGGACCCACCGGGTCACTTGGGAGGAGTTCTCCAGACTCTTCAAAGAGATGTTCATTTCGGCTACAGCGCGTGCAGAGCTTCGAGACAAGTTCATGCATCTTGTCTAGGGCAGTATGACGGTCGAGGAGTACAACAGAGTTCCTCTATCTCAGCTATTTTACCTCGTACCTGATGGACACCGAGGAGAAAAAGGCCGAGAAATTCTATGACGGCCTGCGTTTCGAGCTTCAGAGATTGGTAGAATCAGTTGCTCCTACTTCATACTCGAAGATTCTGAAAGCAGCTCGACGTCAGGAGCGCATCAACCATAGGGAGGCCAGCATAAAGCGCTCCCACACATCAGCATCAGCAGCTCGAGCACCGCAGGGGGGACCGGAGAAGTGTCCTAAGATTCATCATCCACAGAGAGTAGTGCCTCCGACAGCACCAGGGACCCCTACCTCTCATTTTTGTGGCAAGGTAGGTCATTATGTGCAGGATTGCCGACGCAGGCTAGAATTATGCATGGTTTGTGGATATGGTCAGCACCAGGCCGAAGATTGTACAGAGCATCATGGAGCGGCACCGATGGTATATCGCCACGCATTTTTGGCACTACTAGCACCGAGGCCACAGTTCCAGGGTCCGAGGGTGCCTACATAGGAGTTGGAGCGATACGACCAGTAGCACCGGGAGGATACCAGGGGAGACCACCCTTGGCACCACAAGCAGCCCAATTTCAGCAGGCCAGACAGTAGGCTAGAGCACATGGGCATGGACAGGCCTTTGATATGACAGTTGAAGAGGCAAAGACAGCTGGAGAAGTTATCGCAAGTGCTATTTTAGTTGTTTCATTACCTGCAGTAGCATTATTTGATTCTGGTGCCACGCATTCATTCATAGCTGCTAGTTTCGCGGCCACCATTAGAGTAGCTACTGTACCCCTTTCGAAGACCATAAGAATTCTCACGGGAGGCAGAATAGTACCTCTTAGCGATACATGTAGATCTTGTTCAGTAGTTGTTTGAGGGCCTGAGATGCATGCCCGATTTCTAGTCTTCTCCATGCCAGACTATGATGTTGTTCTTGGCATGGATTGGTTGAGCGAGTACCATGCGATGCTAGACTGCTGACATGGATGCGTCATATTTTGACTCCCAGGTCACACCAAGTTTGAGTTCTCTCGGGGAGCCATAGAGATGGATGATCATTCCACCCTTGCGGCATCTATTGCATTGGAGGAACCAGCACGCCCAGCGATCGTCACAGAGTTTGAGGACGTATTTCTCGAGGAGCTTTAGGGCTACCACCAGACAGGGAGGTAGAGTTCTCTATTGATCTAGTTCCAGGATCGCCACCTATTGCTTCCCAGGTGTACCGACTAGCACCGAAAGATTCGAATATGTTGAAGGCCCAGATTGATGAGATTTTGCGCTTAGGTTTTATACGGCCCAGTGCTTCTCCATGGGGAGCACCAGTTTTGCTTGTACCGAAGAAGGAGTTAAATGCTGTGACAGTGAATAATAAGTATCCCCTACCTCGTATTAATGATTTATTTGACTAGTTGAGCGGTGCTTGTGTGTTTTCGAAGATCGACCTCATGTCAGACTATCACCAGATGAAGGTGCGAATGGAGGACATTTCGAAGATGGCCTTTCGGACGAAGCATGGGCACTATGAGTACCTTGTGATGTCGTTTGGTTTAACCAACACGCCAATAGTATTCATGAGTCTGATGAACAAGGTGTTCCACCAATACTTGGATAAGTTCATGGTGGTGTTCATCGACGACATTTTGGTATACTCTGAGAGCCACGAGGAGCATCTCAGGATCGTGCTAGAGACCCTGAGGAAGGAAAAACTATATGCCAAGCTCAGTAAGTGTGAGTTCTGTCTGAGCAAGGTATCCTTCCGTGGGCATATCATTACGGGAGATGGATTAGCGGTGGATCTAGAGAAGATTGAAGCAGTGAAGACTTGGCCAGCACCGACATCAGCTATGGAGGTCAGGAGTTTTTTTGGACTTGTCGGATATTATCGGAGGTTCGTAGAAAACTTTTCGAGAATTGCTGAGCCTATGACGCATTTAACGTATAAGGATCATGAGTTCATCTAGACAAAGGAGTGTCAGATGGCATTTGATGAGCTTAAGAAGCGTCTGACATCAGCACCTATCTTGACATTGCTATCATGATCTGAAGGATTTGTGGTGTACAACGATACATCCGGGAACAGATTGGGATGTGTACTAATACAGCAAGAAAAGGTTATGGCGTATGCATCGAGACAGTTGAGGATCCACGAGAAGAACTACCCGACACACGATTTGGAGCTAGCTGTACTGATTTTTGCACTAAAGCTATGAAGGCACTACCTTTATGGAGAGCGGGTAGAGATATTTACTGATCACAAGAGCCTGAAGTACGTATTTACATAGAAGGAGCAGAACATGAGGCAAATACGTTGGCTAGAGCTGATAAAAGACTTTGAGATTGAGTTACAGTACCATCCGAAAAAGGCGAATGTCGTGGCGGATGCTTTGAGCATGAAACCTACATCATACTTTTTGACGACTCAACGTCACTTATTGGAGGATCTCCAGGAGTTGGAGATTGAGGTCGTATTACCAGGTATGGATGGACAGTTATCTACAGTTGGAGTATAGTCTTCTTTGGTTGAGAGGATCAAGGCCGCACTACCTACAAATACGAGATTCAGGAGACTCCGGGAGAGGACCGAAGATGTCGAACAGACATGTCTGCAGATTTATGAGGACGGGATGTTAAGGTGTGGAGATCGCCAATGTGTACCGAGTGAAGAGCTACGCCAGGAGTTGATGGCAGAGGCGCATAGCTCGATATATTCTATTCACCCTGGCGGTACGAAGATGTACAGGGATTTGCGTTCGCATTACTGGTGGCATGGAATGATAAGGGAGATCGCTCAATTTGTAGCGAGATGTTTGGTCTATCAGCAGGTCAAGGCCGAGCACTAGAGGTCTGCAGGACTATTGCAGCCGCTTCCCATTCCTGAGTGAAAGTGGGAACATATCATGATGGACTTCGCCACTGGATTACCGAGGAGCCCCAGCGGAAAGGACGCAGTTTGGGTCATCGTGGATCGACTCACCAAGTCCACTACGCCAGAACAGAACTTTTTTTGACAGACCAAAACTGTCGTAAATCAAGTTTAACATCAGTTTTGATCCGTCAGAAGATCCATCGTTAATAGCGCGTCCCAAAATTTAAACGATAGTTTTGGGCTGTCGTAATTTAGCTAAATAAAATGACAGTTATGATCTGTCAAATAAAAACGACTGACTAAAACTGTCAAATAATTTGTGAATGAGTTGGCTACAATTTTTTATTATCAATAGTTAAGCTCTGTCATTTTTGCTGGAAACAGAACTAAATTTTTTTCTCAATTCATCCATATCAAAGCTATTTAAACATATTCATCATCTAAATAAAACTTAAATATATAGAAAAATAGAATTTAATATAAACATCAACAATCATCAACAATGAAAGAAAGTCAATCAAAATTTTATTAACTAATAATTGTATCGAGTTTACATAGCAATATTTCATCAAAAACAAAAAGAAACCCCAATGTTGCTAGCTCACAATTACTTAGTTCTCATGATGAACAAAAAAGGAGAATGCTATTACTAGCTTACAATCTCAAGTACAGTTAAAAAAAAGAATTTTAAAACCTCACTAAATAAACTATATATTTTGTACAATTGATCATTTCTCCAACCGTAATCTCATTAAATTTTCTGTCTCTGTCGAACAACATCTCATACCATCAAAAATTTCATCAATAATGATTATAAGCTTCATCATTCGGCGGTGCATCTGTATTCACACGTCCAATAGAATGACTTTCTTTCCAAAATTCTTCAAAAGGCACGTCTTTATGGACATGGTAGGTTGATGATCATGTCCCTATATGAAAACATAAGGGCAAAAGAAATAAGTATTCATAGAAATTTATATAAAGTTGCATACCAACAGTATATAACAAGGATAGAAATAGATGATAAGAAACATAAGTTACACTAAACGATATGAC
Organism: Iris pallida; assembly: GCA_029216955.1. Classification (NCBI taxonomy): domain Eukaryota; kingdom Viridiplantae; phylum Streptophyta; class Magnoliopsida; order Asparagales; family Iridaceae; genus Iris; species Iris pallida. Next base: position 8,946,046 of record JANAVB010043419.1, on the reverse strand, counting down.
AAAAGTGTTATACTGCTAATTACTTCGCAGCTTATTGCTTATTCAATCCTACAAGTTCCCAGAGTATATGTCATATATGTTCAGTCAAACGTTACAAAGAGAGCAAGTTTGGTACTAATATGCTTTCCTGCATACAACATGTATATAATAAAGTATCTATCGTAATATGCTTTCCTGCACACAACATGATGGATTGGCTTTCATGATACACAATATTGTTCTAGTTTTCGCCTATGCTATTACTATTTAACTGCCAACTTATATTCAGGTTACTAAAAGAAACTAGCTTATACCTAAATTAACAGGGATGAAGTAAATGGTACCTGTAGAAGAGTAAGTTGGGCTGAGAGTGTGGTCGCCTTTGTCTGAAGCGTCTGCACCTTCCGTTCGAGCTCAACGGTGTAGCGAACCTTCCTCCCCTTCGACCGAGCTGCCGACTGTCTATTTGCCAGAATCCTGCAAGCACAAATAGAAATAACAAGTAAATCACAATGAGACAGCTTCAAACCAAACTAATTTCATACTAAGCTATAGCAAGACTATCAACATATCTTTTATTTCATAAATCAGTTGCTAAAATTTCAACTTTATAAGGATCACCATCAAAATCAGATCTATCAAGGTCAGCAACTGATACTCCAAGTCGATATGATATGATATGATATGATTTGATTTCCATAAATAAGAATATTCATGTCTGTGATTGTAGAGATAGATATGCCATATGCTAAGAGTTGGCATCAATTATAAGCATCCAATTCACAGTATCATGTACCAATTTAAATATGTATACATAGTAAGCATACTAGCCCAACAAATGTAGTCGATGTGTCAGTTGGTGATCTTGTAGTCGATGTGTGTTATTGGCAAACCTGGGCAGCCTGCAATGGAAATTGTTGGTTGCTTTGCAGGCCCCATGATCAATATGCTGGTTGGGTTGGGCACAACATTGGTCATAGAGACGGCGAAAGTGTATCCAGGAGCTATGATCTACAGTTTAATATTAGATTCTTTTTGTTGAGTTTGATGAGTACACTTCTAGTTATAACTTGGTCCAGGTTTCTGGTCCCTAGAATTGGGGATAATAATCCAATTGAATTCATTTTGATCTCTTCTACACTGTCATTCGGAAAAGACCAAAGGAGATCTTCAGGGAGCAGAAAAGGGGGAATGCAACTTTGGATGGAAAAACTATCATTGGGATGAATAGTTGCATTATCCTTTCATAACCCAAAAGGAAAGAGTATTTTAGCAAAATTTAGTTAAGCAAAGCAACACTGAACTACAATGAAAGACATATCAGATTAAAGAATATATTTGAAGAAAGAAATTAATACAAAGATGTATGATGTTACCTAGTTGTCTGTAAAAAATGTAGTAATATTAACAAGTAATGTCGCCATATTTTCCTGAATAAATATGTGTTATCCAGCTAGCTAAAATCATCTCCATTCATCACATCCCTGAAGGAAGAAAAATATTAGTTCAATAGTTACCTCTTGTCTATTTAATCACGAACTCTTCAACTTTGAACAAAATTCTTTGTCGACGCCTAATCAACATTCTGCACATTATGAAATCAAAATACAAGGAATGAAGCACAAAAGATTCATATTAGTAGGATGTTAAAAGGATTACATCAATGAGTAACATTGATGCAACAGCAGAAGGAAAAAGAGGCTTTGCTATATATTTCCTTGGAAGTAAAAGAAGGTGAACCAAATAGAAAAAACCAATTTTCTACTTAATTTTCTTGATTATACAAAGTGCCAGTCATGAAAATGAATGATTATTCGGCCCAACAAAATGACAATAATTGGTTACGTAGAACTTTCTTATCGTCTCTATCAAAAGCACGACAATGAACACTTGACAAGATAGTCATATGATGGACTAATATGCTTATAATTTCAGCCCCGAGTGAATGGCAACCACCCCACCAACAAGATTTTAATATTCCACCTTCTGAAATCCTGCATCACCAATCATGCGAGCAAAAGCCTCCTGCAAAGAGAACAAAAAATCACAACATTTTTACCCCTCTCCAGTTGTGAAATTCTACAAACCTTAAATAACCCTGTATAGGATCAATGCTAACATTGAATCTGCGAACATCCATATACCGATGACATCAACATTTTGTAACATTAATGATTCATTCTCATATCAATTGTGTTCCAAGTTCATCAAAGATCTAGGCCAATAACAGACATGTCAACATATCAATAGATAACAGGTGGTACAAACCCCTTTGGAAGACCTTAACCTTGCCAAATGGACGAAAAGCTTAACTTTGATCCTTCTTTTCGAATATACTAAATATAGTTCACGGTAGTCAATGTAGGTATCACTGTATCAGTGGAGTTGCTAATAAATTAGCTATTGACAGTAGAAGTTTTCTTCACCAATATCCTATATAAATATAGGCAGTGCCGCAATCACATGTACTATTGTCTTCATATCAAATGCAGGTAATCTTTTCTTATCGAATATAGAGAGTTTGGTGCTATATGTCAAAGGTTAGTACAAAGGATTAGATATTATATGGAGCATAGCACATCATATATTAATAAGAGAAAGGAATTGAGAAAAAAAACCTCTTGGACGGTCATAAGCAGAGAATAATTTTGTATTTGATAAAACTAATTTTCCACCTTCACCTCAATTCTTTATATACCCTCTCTGTATCAAGTATTTTAGTCAACAATAATCCCATGGGAGTCCATTTGGTAATGCAGCCCATATAGGAGGATGTCATTAAGAACAACAACAGGCTAATGAAGGACAAATGACTCTGTAGTATGACAACATATGTATAAAATATGAAAATCAATATGGGAAAACTCGATCAACTAACATTTGTAGGGAAAAGATGAAGCTTCATTTGACTAATACCTTAACAATATAAGCATCAACCAGAATATGGAACTCCAAACATACAATAATACATAAATGCATGTTTCCAGGTAATACCCATGGGGGTAAAAATATATAAGAAGTTGGAAGACAAATAATCTACATTATCTACCTGCTTAGGGAAACGACAAATACTCTAAACCAAGTACTGGTAAGAGTCCAGATCACCAGCTACAAGCTCCCCCATTACTGGAATCACTGAAAATGAGTAGGAATCATAGCTACAAATAAGAATATATAAGAGTTTGAACAAATTACCACAATTGATGAAACATGCAAAATAAGTATACTTCATAACTTAAGCAATTAGCTTAATGAACATTAGTCGTGAATATGATATTTGGTTACAAACAGACCTTGAACTGGTTAACTGGAATTAAGTAAATCATCGGTTTCAAAAGCATAGGAACTCAGAAATAGAGAAAACAAACAACTCATGGACATACATAAAAAAAACACAAGTCTTCAGCAATAGGGTTCATGTACTCACAATTGTTTGAATATTGGGACTGTGCTATCTAAAAAAATGAAGAGCACCCTTCACATCACATGATCAACTACCCAACAATCCCTACTGCTTCAAAGGATCGTGAGCAACGGTGTTCTCTCTTCTACTCTCTAGTAGAGGGAAGAATCTGAATCACATCAGCTATCAAGCCGAGCATCTCATGTCAAGATGTGCTTGTTCACTATTGAGCTCATTTACATGCTTAATCTTTGCTTCTTAATGAAGCCGAGACTAGCTAGCTGTTAACTAGTATAGCTCGAGCTCACAAGATGCTGTGTTTGATTTTCTAGTTAAATGTATGAAAACTTCTCTATAGTTTCCTTACAAAACGAGTAAATAATAGCTACTTTTTCTACTATTAAAAATCTACAGTAGAGAGCCAATAAAACTTCTTTATAGTTTCCTTATATATATTTTCTCTGTGTTGAAAAGTGGAAGCCAAAATATTTACAAAAATGATATACATAGTGAAATTAAGTAGAGGTAAAGAAATTATACTATGGAGTTAAATGGGTTCAGACGTGAACATATGGTAAGTATATAACAGTTTTACTGGTGCTGCTTGGTATATGGTCAATACCTTGCTTCAATGATCCAAAGTTAATACTGCCAAATGCAACAATAAACTACAACCAATATCACAAAATAACAATAATACAAGTATAATCTAATTGCAAAGTTATCACACGAATGAAAATAATGGAACATTAATTTATAATAATTATAAGGTTACTTAACCGACCAAATGTTCTAGAGCCAAAGAGATTTACAGAGCCAAGTTATGAAATTGCATCAGTAAATAAAATATTACAATCCACAACAACAACAACAACAAAAATAATATAATCTAACAAACAAAGAAGGAGATTAATTATAATTTTTTCAAATTATTTCTTGTTGAATGGAATCATCAACGAGCTCAAAAAATTGCAATACAAAATTCTTCGTTGGCATTACTTGAAAATGACAACATATTTCCATGTTTGCTTTGACATATTAATCCAACAAATAAACTCCTTTCTTAATCTATAATTTCTTTTACTACCCTCTATTCATCCCAATTTCCAAATTGACCTGCGTATGTATTATATATGGGTTTTACTTCAAAACATTTACACCGATAGAGTTTAACTGGTGTTTTAGAAGACGCCTCCAGCTTTTGGGATCACATAATTAAGAGCTCTTCATTAATTGTCCAACTTTGATGCAATGAATAACAAAATCTCACCTTCACTATGAAGTGAAATGGCTGAAGTATCTCTTAAGCACCAATCTTAGGCTTGGTTTATGATTGCTTCTTCTTTTTAATAATTGGCAACAGAAGTAGCTTTTGGCAGCAGGTTGGAGGCTATTGTTAAAAGCTGTCCCAAAATTGAACTAACTTTTCAAAAAAAAGATCTATTGTTACCAAACAGTCTTGTATAGCTTTCCAAGAAAAATAAGCAAGTTAACAAAAGAACTATATACTACCATAAGAAGGGGCGTAAACAAGAGTAATAAATTTAATGAATTGGGCATGTGTAGGCCTAGGCTAGACAAGAATTGTGTCTGAGAGGGCGTTGTCTCTTTTTATAAGTCCATATGATCTTCAAAATGCAGGAAAATTGAATAAACTAGAAAATGCAATACTATGTATTTTGTAGTGGTATCAATCTACAGAAGAAAGATACTATTCCAAATAGAAAATAAATATTTTTTCTAAATCATTTTATACTATATGGGTCCTAACTATTAATTTACTATAATTAGAAGATCTAAAGTTTTCTAGTTGTTTGCATCTCATGGTCTTGTAATTCTAGTTTTGGCTCTACCTCCCATCAAATTGTTGTTGACACAATGTTAGATACAGCAGTAGAGACACAAGTGCTTCACGCGAGATAATTTTCTTGCTCCACCATGTCTAGAAAACATATACAAATACCTCTATGTGTAAAGACGTGTGAAAATGTTTATAAATTCAATAGTTCCATAGAAATCCACTAGTCGGCACATAGGAGTTCAGACTGACTAAACTAGAGAATTATTGTTGAAATTGGAACACAAAGACAATGAAATAAATAAAATCACGTGGCAATGAAGAAGACAAGCTACAAAGACATTATTTCCATCGACTAATAGATAAATGCAACATTGTTTTGGGAGTTTGTGGATGCCAATAAGGAAATACAAAGTAAAATGATGAAGGTATTGAAGTTATGCAAACGACAGAAGGATCCTCTTCTTTATGGTTCTCTTTCTACCAGAGAAGCATCTTTTAGTGAACATTAGAACATAAATGATGAACTTTATCTCAGGATAGCTAGTGTGCTACAAAGCACAGGGCATCACTATGATGGTGGCTTCTGGACCAACTCTAGGAAACATGACATAATAGACACAAAATGTCATGTCACAATTATAACAACTGCCAGTATCCCATAGATGACTGGAACTGCGGAAATCCTTTTTTTGGCTAAATTTGCAAAAGAAAATGTAACTCTGTTGGTGCCTTCGCTCTACAAGGTGGAGCAATTACTTGTGTATCCTAACAATATGACTTTTAGCTCTCCAGAAAAGTAGGAAGCTTACATACGAACTTGGGTGAAAGAAAGGGTGGGCTTTAAGACTGATTCAAATCACTTTCTATCCTGGAAAGGTACTTATATGTTCCTTTATTTCCATAAAGAAGAGAACTGTAGTACTCAAGTTCCTGTACACTTTCTAGATTGTTTACATCTACAACTTCAATTCCAAATGCCATGAAATTGTACTTCATAAATTAAAAAATGCAGCAAAGGACTACAGTCTAATAACTTCTGATTTGAAACAACAATTCCAAAGACTTACCTCAGCACATTTTTTTGGTAGCATCACTAACACTTAGCATCTTTTCAAACAAGGGTGTAATGACAGAATTTGAGCTTAAATCACAGTTAAAGGCAAAGTCTGCTAAATAGAAAGGAAGGTTGAAAATCATGATATCAGAAATCCTGGTCCTAGTCCTAGATATGGAACTTCATTTTAATTTTTGGACATTGATAAAAAGGTAAATAAAACACAAATAAAAATATTGAATCACACAATCTTGTAAAGTTGACTGCCATCAGTCGATGACAGTACTACAGAAATGCATTGAAGGACAGTCGATGCCGAGCTAGTACTGGCATTCAATTGAACATATAATGGTCGCGTAAGAACAGTGATTTCATTTTGGTACAACATCTCCCATTCTGTGTTGTCCAATATATTCCTCACCTACACAACAACAACAATAACAATAAAATTTGAATCACTTCAGTATTGGGAATTCATCAAAATAAATCATCGAAAAATTTCAATGAGCAAAATCAAGTAATTATTATAAGTTAATTAAGTAAAATTAAGCAAAAACCACCTAGGTGGAGTTGGGATCAAGACCTAGTTGGGATCAAGACATGGTCGCCCACTACGAGAGTGATGGAGAGATAAAAGAGATCCATTGGAGGTCGTTGGTGCTTATCTACGTTGCCAGAGACGATGACAGTGGCACAATCGTATAGGGGCTCGATGTTGCTATTGGAGTCATCATTATGACGAGAAAGGAGGAAGAAGATAGTGATGTCTACCTCCATCGTCGGGAGGACGTCGGAGTCATCCATGGAAAAAACTAAGGTTAAGGTTTCGTGAAGGAAATTTCTTTTATTGGTTTCGTGATGGAAATTTCTAAAAAACCTTGTCAATTCACTTATGAAGATATCTTCTGCTCCCTAGACAACCATATTCTTCTGGAGAAGACTTGGATGATAATGATGATGATGATAAATTAAGAGACAAGTTTCATCAAACACCAATTAGTCATAACAAAAAAATTTGCATATTAATTTCAAGATCATATATAAACCAAGATTCATATGCAAGCACAATGAAGAGAACTTAGTCAGAGGCAGGCATGTTGCAAAATTACTGAACATGAGAATACATACCACGACATGGGGAAGGCTTGCAAGAGAAAAGCGTACTCTATATTATTAATTACATTAGGATACATAGCTATAGACTCGATCAGATACCTGAGAGTTATCGTAGAGAATTGGAAGTTAGGTCCTAGAAAAGGATTTGGGAATAGTTTACTTTTTGGTCTGATCACACTAGGTCCGTAATTTCCTCAAACGCCATGGCTTCACCGAATCCCAGATCGCCACCCTCATCACCAACTACCCCCTTCCTCCTATACCTCTTCGAGGACACTGTGCCATCCACGACATGGGCTTCGACGACCCCAAACGTTTGCATCAGTGCCTACGACCCTCATCATCTCGATCAGGTTGGCGCAGCCCACCACTACCACCATATATTATCGCCACCGCAAACGTTGTCGCAGACGCCGCCTCAAACACCGCCGTTGTAGACACCTCCTCTCACTACTAGGACAAAGGCTTTAGGCGACCAACGGTTTTTTGTCGCGTAAATGTAAAATTAGTTGCCTTAGATTTTTTGCCACCAAATTTATTGGTCACAAGCATCGTCGCCTCAGGCTCCTGGCCCAAAGTCAGGGACGACTAATTAAGCATTTTAGTTGCAAAAGGTCTTAGGCTACTACACTGTTGTGAGAAAATGTCTTTGTCGTCCCAAAATTTTGGCCAAGAATGTTTTGTCACCATAGGTGCTTGGATTTTTTAGAGGGAAGGACGCACAAATACTTTTGGCAAATAAAACAGTTAGCATAGGTAGTCTATGGTGACTACTTTGGTTGCAATATGTAGTATGTGGAAACTAGCATTGGTCCCCCAAAGTTGTATGTGGTGACTATGCTTGGTCGTAATAAGTATTGTGTGGCGACTACCATTTATCGCCTAAAACACTTTGTGGTGACTGCTTGGTTGCAATAGGTAGTATGTAGAGACTACTATTGACCGTCAAAGGTAGTATGTGACGAGTATCATTGGTTGCCTAAGACACCTTGTAGTTACTATAATTAGTCGCAATAGGTAGTGTGCGGAGATAACAATTGACCGCCAAAGGTAGTATGTGACGACTATCATTGGTTGCCTAAGGCACTCTATGACGACTATGATTGGTCGTAATAGTTAGTATGTGAAGACTACTATTGACCGCCAAAGGTTGCATGTGATGATTATTGTTGGTTGCCTAAGACACTCTATGTCAACTATAATTGGTCAGAATAGGTAGTGTATATAGACTACTATTAACTGCCAAAGGTAGTCTGTGATGACTATTATTGGTCGTCTAAGACACACTCTGGTGACTATGAATGGTAGTAATATACAGTATGTGAAGACTATTATTGGTCACCAAAGGTAGTCTGTGACGAGTATTATTAATCGCCAGAGGAACTAATTTTTGTTACCTTAGGTAATCTTTTGTTACTAGTTTATTGTGGTAAAAGATATTTTTACATGGCTGCAAAATGTGCGTGCCATATTTGAGGCAACCCAAAATTAGTCCTATATGTCGTATCAGGTACCATGTGATCTTATTATCGATAAATAAAAGTAAACAAAACAAAAACAAATATGAATATTATTATACTAATAGTTCATCATAACTCAAAATGACCAATGTAGAGTGCACAAAATTAAACTAACTGTGAACAAAAGTATTTAGTAAACTACAACTATAAAAGATGTAATCTAAGTAAAAGATTGGCTGTGATCGCTCTCATCACCATCTTCAAAATCTTCATGAGATAAAGGAGCGGGTTCAGGAATTGAAAATCCGGGGACAAGAACTTGTAGTTGTTGCATCAAAAAACCCCATTGGGCCTTTTGTTCCTCGTGTTCAGCAATAACTTTCATTCTAGCTTTCTTCTCCATCTGAAGCTGCGCCTGCAACTCTTGCACTTCTTTAGTTAAGGGAATTGAAGATGTATTAGATAAAGATGACGAACTAGTTTTCCGAACTCGTCCCTTTCCAGCTCCACGGATCGTCCTACCACAACCACGTCCAATCACATCTTCCATAATCTCAGTGCCTACATTTGGTGCTACAACAATCTCATCCATCGAGGTTCCCTCATCAGTGATATTCTCAAGATATTCATTCTTCTTTTTTATCATCTCATCCTGTAAAACCATTATTTGACTAGTTAAAAGCGAAATGATATTACTTTAGTATGCAATAGAAACCATTTCTTTAAACAACTAAAATATATACTTACATGTGCATCCTTTGCTGCATCATTGACCCAATTCTTCTTCTTTTTTGACATATGAGTTGTACCCCATGTATCGATATCAGGAAATTGCGAGCCACCCAAATAATAACAACATACACAAAATTGATACAAATGCTAATATTGATATTCATGAACTTTATAAATGAAAATAATTATTTGATTACCTCAATGTGATCATGGTAATACAATAAGAATGGTCATGAACCACCACAATGCTCCCATCGTTTCTTTGACCGGTTAATTGAATTAATCTCAGATCTTTTCTGCGGTAAACAAAGACAGATTAAAATGGTACTTAATTGCAAAAGCAATGGTACTTAAAACTCATAATTGAATATATAGACATATCAGTATAATTAAGTTGAAAAATATCAATGCATCAGTATAATAAAACTCATAACTGAACATAGGGTGTTCTAATATATCAGTATAATAAAGTTAAAATTAAGCCTATATATAATCAAGAACTTCAAAAGTATAAGAGAACTCAACACATCAGTATAAGAAAACTCAAAACATCTTATGAACTGTTTAGAAGCAATTATTACCTGGTACTTTTCACTCATGAAATGGTCACATAACCATTCCCACTCTGATAGATCTCTCTCTCTTAGAAGCTTTATAGGAGGATTTTCCCGAGCTACCTCATCTGACTCGCAGCTCTTATAATACTTAGCTAGTTTGTGCTTACAGTCATTGTACCTATTTCTCATATTATCACAAATGTACTTGTACCATTTTGGCTCATTCGTATCTATATCAAAATTTGCCTAAATCACAACATAAATTATAAGTTATTACTCATTATAATAGAATTGAGTTATAAATGAATAATATTCCAGACTTACCGTGACTCCATCTATTAGTTTCTGTTTAGTATCTTTATCAATGTCGTCCCAGTGTGCCTGAAGTAGCGGGGCATGGGTCCGAACTTGGTAACCACACTCGTGTGATAGTAGGCTGGATATGTTTCGAACTTGACCCATAGGCACCCCCAAATCCTCATCAAGATGAATTTCAATCCTCTTACCTGAGATCAACATGATGGTGGAGGTCTTAATTGCCCTAGAAAACCCTATTGTTTTCTTAGGAGCAGAGTTTCTTGCATCTGATGCTAATATAAAAAACAAACAAATACAAGCAACATCAGTAAAGAGCATAGTTTTTTATGAGCATAGTTTATTTATTTTTGCTAATTGGATAGATTATTTATCAAGAGAGTTAGTAGAGCCTCTTGGAGCTTCAACGAAATTGTGAGAGGTATCATCACAAGTACTAGACCTTTGTAATGGCTCAGAAGAATTGAGATTCATTCCCAATGATGGAGTAGGTGCTACTCCTATACTCACATTCAAGTTTGACGAAGACCTACTAGGGTTCGAACCTATTCCACCACCAAAAGAATTGCCATTCATACCTAAAGTTGTTGCTAACCTTGTTGTCATACCCAAGGTCTTTGAGGGAATAGTTGGCGGTAAACATGTTCCACCACCTGGGGAAAAAAGATTTTTGTCAATATTTGTGTCTATACAAACTGAAAATTAATACGATATTTTACATTAACATAAAGATCATAGAAATCCAATGATGTTAAAAACAGCTAGGAAGATAAAAGTAAATTTAACGCAAATTAACTAAGAATATAATTACAGATTGATACCCACTCGTTGCAGTCTCCCAAGAAACCCCCTTCTTCTTCTTGACACCCACTTATTGATACACCATATCTCTTAATGCACACACACACATAAAACTTTTACCTGTGACACTTGCACATCTCCACTTGTTGCCATCTGCAGTCCATGGACTACAATCTAATTGCTGTTGTGACTTACATGATGGTATTTCTATTATAGTTGCACTTGCTTAATTCTGTACCTGGTAATATACATTTTGTGGACTATGGCAAAAACGATAAAACTAACTAAATCTGTTTAGAGATTCAGTGAGAACAATGTAAGTCCACTTGTGATGGTATTTCTATTATAGTTGCACTTGCTTAATTCTGTACCTGGTAATATATATTTTGTGGACTATGGCAAAAATGATAAAACTAACTAAATCTGTTTAGAGATTCAGTAAGAACAATGAACCAACACTGATTGCCATAGACTTCAAGTCACCATTGAACCAGCCCATTTAACCATAAGATTTGTAGAGAAAATGTAACCTCCAGATGTATACTTCAATACTATGAATTAGTATGTTATTCTCCTACCAGAAAGTACTACGTATCTCTGAATTTCAGGAAGTTAACAATAATGACTCCAGGGAAAATATCAATGAGACCATTTCTGGCAATTGTTTGATCTTTAGCACTTGACCAATATGAATACAAAATTTCTTTGCAACATATCCTTGTATACTTTAAGGTTTAGTTAGTTTTATCGTTTTTCCCATTGTCATCATGTTCAACTCTAATAGAAATACCATCACAAGCCAACATATAATAGAGGAACAACTAACATTTTGCAATTTGTGACTTACATGATGCTGTTCTTTCATCATCGGATCATTGCATTTAGTATGATTAGAATGGGATGACACTCTGTGGTTCTGTTTTGACTGGAATACTGCTCCTTATATCAGTGCTATTGGGACTTCTGCTTTATATTCTATAATGATTTTGTGATCTGCTTAACCAAGTTCTTCAAGTTTGCTACATAATGCATGAAAAACTGTACCAATGGACCTTGAGACAGCATGAGGAAGGCTCGAGGGTGATAACAGCTGATATCATTACCCATATTCAGGTACTCTAACGTTGACTTGTTTAATATGATTTTTGTCTCTACATGTTTCCTCTTGTTTCATTTTTGTCTTCCACTAGAGTTATAAGAGGAAGCATTTCCTGGTAGAGGATCCCTTTGTGAACAAGAAATTTCATATTTCTATTTTACATTTGGGTTGGTGCATCTTTTAGTACAAAATCATATATGCAACCAAAATCCTTCAACTTCTTTCAACTCATATGCAACCAAAATCATTGCATGATTATTTTGCAGTCTTATACATGCTTCATCAGGACACTTTTACAACCTCCTTCAGACCAACAAAACGAAGTCCAGAAATATGAACTATCCCTTTATGTAGTGTCCTTGTAGTGTCCTTGGTGTGTCCGATATATTATATAATAGAATAGATTCTCAAGTGAAACAGCAATCTAGCTCAGAGAATTTATATTTTTCTGCCAAATGTTTCCTATTTAAAGCATACTGGTCTATTTGTCAAAGTCAACAATGTTTACATATTGCACTGAGCCAACTGTTTATTTAAGGAGTACCAATATTTTAATCAAACTCCAGATTTTCTATGACCAACAAAGATTTTTCTTGTTATATTGCTCCGACTCCATTCTAAAACGCTAGAGTGTCAGTTAGCTACAAAACGTATATTAGGGATGATAAATGGTTAGTCAAAACAATATGTAGCTTTACACTGTGTTTAGTTCCATACAATATGGGAAGGAAAGGAAGCAGGAAAATAATCATACTAGAAATGAATTCGTATTCTTACATGACTGTATTTTTGTTTAGTTTTCTTTCCTCACTTTTTCATAAGAAAGCACAAGCTTAATCATTAAAATTGTTATTCCATTTGCTGGCATCCAAGCAAACCAAGTCAAAGGAGAAGAGTGCACTCAATAAGTTGGTCAACTGCAATTCAGTTACTATGTATGAAATTTTCTGCACAATCCCAAGCTCAGCAGATGAGACTTGTTACCTAAGCTATATAGGTCATTTTGCAACAGCAGATGTTCTTCCTAACCTTTGATTACTATCTTTAGTGTTTTGCAACAAAATGGAGCTCAGCGTAGGTTAAAGATCTTCAACCTGTGATTTTAATTCTTGTTGATGCTTACAAATAGCTAAAGATAGGGATTAATGATCTTCATTAGGGGTTGAGGTAGGGATAGAAGATTGTAGAAGCAGGGTTTTCGGTCTCCTATTTGGGTCTGCTAGCTATGTCTTGGATTTGTTGGTTTCAAGAACTAGTGGTAGTCAAATTCTACATCTGTAGCAGTATACTTTTATTGTAAAATTAAAAGAACATAAACCATAGTCAAACTTAACTATTGGAGGTAGAATACAGATTCTTAACTACATAAACCATAGTCCAATACAATCTGTTGGAGGTGGAATACAACTCAAATCATACAACATATGGAACCCAATGAGTATCAGGATGATGCATCTTATGAAAATAAAATATTCCAGTTTAGTCATACCCAATGATGTCGACCGCTTCTTATGAGGCACCACTCTGTCCACCACATCGTTTCCAACACTTGATCCAGAGCCATTTGCAACATCTTTCCGAGTAAGCTGAGTCCTCTTACCACCACGTTGTACAGACTGAACCATGATCTGTATATATCATGAAATACAAATAAAATAAGTTCAGTAATCATAAAATACAAAAGTACAAATGATATAACCACCACCAATATAGCTACAGAAAAACTTACTAATCTAGATCACTATCTTCATTATTAACGTGTACAGCAATTTCGTCACCACTATCTGAAGATATTCCATCCTCTATCTCATCATGTGCATCATTATCATCATTATTATTTGCCAAATCAATAACTATTGCATCAATAGCTATAGGAGGAACATCATTTCTATGCAATGTAAGAAAACTCGGTTCATTATCTTCAACCACCCAAGGAATATCAGATGTTGAGTTTTCTTGGTATGCTATGTCATTCTCCATTTCATCACCCTCACTGATTTCATTTTCTGGAATATCCCATATGTGTCTATGATGCATCTTCTGAATAACTTTCCAACCAAAGCCCAACTTTGGGTCATCCACATAAAAAACTTGCTTAGCTTGAATTGCTAATATAAATGGCTCGCTTTCATACCACCGAGCATTAACATTAATGGATGTCAGATGGAATTCATGACGAAGTTTTGCTCTTGCACCACTGCTTCGAGAATCAAACCACTGACATTTGAACAACACAGCTTGATAGCCTTTTCTATACTCCAAAACTACCACTTTGGTTAATTGTCCATAGTAATCTATGTCTCCGATGGCATATATCCCGCTATTCTGAGTCGAGAGCCTAGTATAACGTTCCACACAAATAAATCGAATTCCATTAACAATACAACAATCAAAAGAGTGGACTTTAAACTCGGGGCCTCTTGACAACTCATACAGCTCTTTATTGTATAGTGGTGAGTTCTCCTTTTTCAGCTTCGACATCTAAAATTACCAAAACACATTGTTTCAGAATATATTATAAAAAATGACCAATTTAACAATAATTATTTAATTGTATTTACCTTATAGCAGAACCAACTAGGAAACATTTGCTTTTGCCTTTTTCAATATCTACAGCACTTTCCTCTTCCAAGATTTGGTAATGTTCACTACATGATTTATTGAAACAATAAAATATAATAAAATAAAGTAAAATAAAAATATATAAACTACTGCCACCAAATATAAATTTAATAATACAACACATTCATTTACTTTAGAAATGAAGACACCTCATCGCAATTGGTCAGTATGTACCAATAAGCAATATTACGATCAGCTTGGGTCCATTCCTGCGATACTCTACCTTGATACGGACGAGCAACTTGGGAAAATACTGATAGTTTTTCACTACGTTCACCACCATCTTGGTATCTGTCAGGCTTATTGAAAGTTGTCTCAACATTGTGTAAGTACATTGAACAAAATGTGAGTGCTTCATTAATAATGTATGCCTCTGCAATTGACCCCTCTGGTCGAGCTGTGTTTCGAACATATTTCTTGTATGTTCCCAATAACCGAAAATATGTAATGCATGTATATCCTTCAGAATACAATAACATATGTATACATTTGCACTAAATTAGATAAAAATAACTTAAGAACCGGAAAGAATAATATACCTTTCTATGGGGTACATCCAACGATAACCAACAGGTCCAGCAAGCTTTGCCTCCCTTGGTAAGTGAACAGTTAAATGCACCATAATATCGAAAAATACCGGTGGGAATATCCTCTCAAGCCTACATAGTATGTAGACAATCTCATCTTCCATCTTATCCAAGTCGGCGACATTCAGTGTTCTCGCTCATAACTGCTAAAAAAACCTCGAAAGTTGAACAATTGGAGTGTAGACATCCTTTTTTAGATATCTCTGAATACCAATCGGAATGATTCGTTGCAGCAAGATATGAAGATCATGACTCTTCAAGCCTGATATTTTTTCTGTGTCAATGTTCACTTTTTTTGCAATATTGGATGCGTAACCATCTGGAAGCTTTAACGATCTCAAAAACCTTAAAAATTGTTTTATGTCATTTGGCGTTAGTGTGTACTCTGCTGGAGGCTTCTCATATTTATCTCCTTTTGGCTTCAATCAGAGCTTCTCCCTTATACCCCTTTTTTGTAGATCTAAACGAGTCTTCCATGTGTCCTTGGATTTATTATCCAAATCCAAAAGGGTCCCCAAAATATTATCACATATGTTCTTCTCTATGTGCATGACATCTAAGTTATGCTTAATTTTCAATTTTAACCAATATTCCAATTCAAAAAAGATACTTTTTTTATTCCAATTTAATTCATCATCTCTCCGCTTTCTCTTTATGTTGTTAGGATGTTTACCCATTGGCTCAAAATTGATACTATCCAATTGAGACAACAAGTCATCACCTGAGAAGTCCCTTGGTTTTGGTCGCCTTTCCACTTTTCCATTAAACTCATTTGGACTTCTCCTCCATACATGGTTTCTTGGCAAGCCTCGACGAGCTCCCATGAAACAAATCTTATGTTTTAAGGGCTCAGACGTTATATCCATGTTACATACCGGACATGCCTTGTAACCATGAGTGACCCAACCAGATAAGTTCCCATATGCCGGAAAGTCATTAATAGTCCACATAACTGCTACGCGGAGATTAAATATAGAATTTGTTGCTTTGTCATAAGTTGCCACGCCTTTCTCCTATAGCAATTTAAGCTCATCAATCAACGGTCTTAGATAAACATCAATTTCCCTACCAGGTGCTGATCGACCAGGAATTAACAAGGGCATCATGGTATATTCTTTCTTCATGCACTTCCATGGTGGCAAGTTATAAGGAACCACCACCACTGGCCACATGCTGTAAGATTGGCTCATATTACCAAATGGATTAAAACCATCGGTTGCAAGCCCTAATCTGATATTTCGTGGCTCCATCGCAAAATAAGGATACAACTTGTCAAATTCTTTCCAAGCAAGGCTATCAGCAGGATGCCTCATTACAGATTCATCATTTTCGTTTCCATTTTTATGCAACAGCATATCTCCGGCAGTATGTCTAGACATGTACAACCTCTGTAGCCTAGGCATTAGGGGAAAATAACACAAAACTTTATTAGGAATCTTTCTTTTTGGATCATGCTCACTGGTCACATATCGAGGCTCATTACAAACTGGACATTTTTCCTTTCCTGCATTCTCTTTGTAAAACAAAACACAATCATTCTTGCATGCATGGATTTTTTCATACCCTAAGCCAAGGTCCTTTAGAATCTTACTTGCAGCATAGTGTGAATCTGGCATGTGATGATCAGATCTAGGTATCAACCGCTTCATTATCCCTAACACGTCGTTGAGTGATTTATTTGACCACAAATTATTAACCTTACATTGCATCAGCTCTACTGTAAAAGATAATACAGAAAACTCAGTACAACCAGGATATAATTCGCGTTGAGACTCTTCGAACAATCTCTCAAATTCAGTTGGTCGATGCCTATGAGCATGATTATCGTTCTCTTCCATTACATAATCATCAGTGGCATCATCATCGTCAAAATTAAAAGATGCATGAGGGAAGGCATCTGCAATTATTTTATCAACATCATTGTTTTCACTAAGTACAGTTTGATGAGAACTCGGATTAGTAGTGCTACTTTCTACTCTTCGTTCCGCATGATAAATCCATATATTGTAGTCTAGGGACATCCCATGAATACATAAGTGTTTGCCGACTTCTGACACTGAAACTGAATATCCATTATGACATTTATGACATGGGCACTTAGTAAGGCCCTTATCGTTAACATGTTGTTTTGCTACATCCAAAAATGATGCAACTCCGTTCAAATATTCAGCAGTGAATCTGTTTGGATTATATATCCATTCTCTAGTCATGGTTCTACAAGTATTGAAAAAAGTTATAAGTAAGACAACATTAATCATTTACAAATAAATATGTATAAATATATTGCCTATATCACATTAAAATTATGGACAGTAAAATCATAGAGGCAGACTTCATTTCATGAATGTCTTCCATTTCCCAAACTTTATATCATGGGGCAGGTTTAGAAGGTGGTATCTCAACTACTACTTGGGAAAATAAAATAAAGAACCTATTACTTAGCAATTAATTTTTTCATCGAGGAAAAAAATAAAGAACCTGTTACTTAAAGAAACTGTTACTTAACATACACTACCAAATTACGGTACTTTAGCGACGGCAAATTAGCGACGGAAATTTTCCGTCGCTATCACCGTCGGATCACCGACGAATTTGTGACGGAATACCGACGGAAAGCAGTGGACAATTTTTTTTATTTTTTTATGTCCATATCCGTCGCTATGCCGTCGATAGGTAGTCGGCCAAGTAGCGACGGTTTTATATCCGTCGCTAGAACGTCGCATATTTTGGCGGCAAAAGCCTAAAATATTGGCGCGAGATTTACTGACGACTTAGCGACGGAATAATCCGTCGCTACTCGCGCGAGATTTACTGACGCATTAGCGACGGAATAATCCGTCGCTACTCCGTCGCTAAATTTACGTTCCAGACTTAAATTGAAACGACGGGGGGAACTTTTTCATTCCTCCAAATTTTACTCTCTCTCCTCTCTCTCTCTCTCTCTCCCGCGGTGATCGATCGGCGACCCCCTCTCCTCTCTCTCCCGCGGCGGTGATCGGCGACCCCGCTCCTCTCTCTCTCCAAAGGTAATCCCCTCTCCCTCTCCCTCTCTCTCTCTCTCTCTCTCTCTCTCTCTCTCTCTCGCGCGCGCGGTGGTCGTGGGTGCAGCGGGCCGGGGGCGTCGGGGGCTGCGGGGGCGACGTCGACTGCGGGGGGCGGCGGTGGCGGCGGTGGCGGGAGGTGTGGAGGGGGCGGTGGGAGGGGGCGGGAAGCGTTGGAGAGATGGGGGCGCGCGGGGGGAGGGGGGTGTGGAGGGGCGGTGGGATCGAGGGAGCGGGCAGCGTTGGGGGGGTACGATGGGGGCGGGGGCTGGCCGCGGGGTGCGGGGGGGGTATGTGTGGAGGGGGGCTGGCCGGACACACACACACACGGACACACACACACGGACACACAGACACACACACACACACACACAGACACACACACACACACACACACGGACACAGACACACGGATACACACACACACAGACATATATATATATATATATATATATATATATATATATATATATATATAGGCATAATTTTAAGATGCTTAATTAGTTTACCTTATATATATAAGGTAAACTAATTATGGTAAACTAATTATGCCTATATATATATCTATATAGGCATAATTAGTTTACCTTATTTTAGAGTATGACTACGTAGCTAGTGTGTAGAGTAGTATATGGTTACTAGATCCTAGTGTAGAGTAGTATATAGAGGAGTATGGCTACTAGTGATATATAGATATGTAGGTCCATGTGTATCTGTATCGGACTATCGCTATCGGTATCGAACTATCGCTATCGGTATCGGACTATCGCTATCAGTATCGACCGTATATACTTAGTATCGGGCGTAGCGGATTAGTATCGATCAGTATATAGGTTTGGGTTAAGATCAAGGTTCAAAGTATCGGTATCAGAATAGTAGGCCGAATAGGAGGCCGAGATAGTCGAATGTGAAGAAGGGAAGAAGGGAGGAGCAGATGGGTTCAGAGCCATGGTGGAGGAGGAGAAGTAACATGAGAGCAGTTTCCGCCGTAACATCTCCTGGCTCTGCTGGCAACTGATGTCCAGATGCTACAAAGGACGATCCTTCGCTGAAATCGACTACAACACCCATCAGTTCAAGTTCATTCCTATATGAGTCTATTCTAATGCCATAGAGGAAGGTCAACAAACTGATGGCTTCTATGGCATTGGAATCTACTCATATAGGAATGAACTTGAACTGATGGGTGTTGTAGTCGATTTCAGCGAAGGATCGTCCTTTGTAGCATCTGGACTTCAGTTGCCAGCAGAGCCAGGAGATGTTACGGCGGAAACTGCTCTCATGTTACTTCTCCTCCTCCACCATGGCTCTGGACACATCTGCTCCTCCTTTCTTCCCTTTTTCTCGACTATCTCGGCCTCCTATTCGGCCTACTATTCCGATATGCGTTTGATACGGTCTACCTAACCTATATACTGATACTAATCTGATACTCTCTGATATTAAGTACATCCGGCTTACTAGCTAGCAGATCCACTAGTTACATGATTATATACTAATTATGTTAGATTGTGATACTAAGTAGCCTCGTCGTAGGCCTAGCGTGTTATCCACAAGTTTAGTTTTTCTTACGATATGAGTATCGGTATCGGGCTATTAATTCTTATGTTTAGTTTGTCTTACGATACAGATATTCACATCAAATCGAGCATGAATCGTTACTTTGTTGATCGTACATGAATGTACAAACGACAACACGAGAGCAGAATTGGTGTGAGTGACGATTTTCAGGCAGGTGTGGAAGTATTTCTTAAGTATGCTATGAGCAAAACTCAGTACATGGACGATAACAAAATCAAGTGTCCATGTGTTAATTGTCACAATAGACGTTTCGAAGAAGTGATGACTGTGAGAGATCATTTGACCCGTAAGGGTTTCGTACGTGATTACGGCCTGTGGTCATCGCAAGGTGAATTATATTCAGAAAGACAGGCTGCAGAAGCTGGTACTTATGCTTTTGATGATAATGCTGCAACGGATGTCCTCGAAGACGACGGATGCTCTGTGGATTATGGAGACATGCAGAACCTTGCACGAGATATGGTGTATGCTGCGGCAGGGCCTAATTTTGATCCGGAGGATCCTAATCCCGAGGCAAAGAAGTTCTATGATATATTTAAGGATGCAGATACTCCTCTATATCCTGGTTGTGAGACTCATTCCGCACTATCAGTGACGATGCGGTTGTTGAACATAAAGTCTGATTTTAACTTGCCACAAGCTTGCTATGATCGGATCACACAATTAACTAATGAGGTGTTACCGAAGGAATCAAAAGAGCTCCCAAGAAACTTCTACAAGTCAAAGATGATGGTCCGACAACTGGGACTGGGGTACGAGAAGATAGATTGCTGTCGCAACGGATGCATGTTGTATTACAAAGAGAATTGCGTATTAGAAAGTTGTTGGTTCTGTAATGCGGATCGTTACAAGACAGTACAGGGAAAAGGAAAGTCAACTAGAAAATGACGTCCTTACAAGTATATGCATTACTTGTCGATCACGAAGCGCTTACAGAGGATGTATATGTCTCTGAATACAGCAGAACACATGACGTGGCACAGTGAAGATCGCATAAAGGTCGAAGGAGAATTGTCACATCCTTCGGATGGGGAGGCGTGGAAATATTTTGATTTGTGTCATCCAGATTTTGCTGCAGAGCCTAGAAATGTACGCCTGGTGCTATGTTCTGATGGCTTCGCCCCTTTCGGACAGTCGGGATCTCAATACTCATGCTGGCCGGTCATTCTTACCCCTTACAATCTGCCACCATGGATGTGTATGAAGACTCCTTATATGTTTTTGACAGCTATCATACCCGGTCCCAAAAATCCGACAAAGAACATCGATATATATTTACAGCCGTTGGTGGATGAGCTGAAACAGTTGTGGGAGATCGGCGTCACGACCTATGATATTTCCAGAAAACAAAACTTTCAGATGAGAGCTTCACTCATGTGGACAATCAATGATTTTCCAGCATACGGTATGCTGTCGGGATGGAGTACGCACGGCAACATGTCTTGTCCGATATATATGAAAAATAGTAAAGCGTTCCGCCTTAGACATGGAGGAAAAACTTCTTTCTTTGACTGTCACCGTCAATTTCTGCCAACGAGACATCCTTGGCGAAAGAACAAGGACACGTTCAGATATAGAAAACAAGAATTTTCTGAACCTCCTGCCAGATTGTCGGGATACGATATTTGGAAAGATGTAAAGGAATTGCCCACCGCAATGGAAGATCCATCGAACAATCGTGTCGAGGGGTTCGGACAAAGCCATAACTGGACCAAATGGAGTATCTTCTGGGACTTGCCTTATTGGAAAGATAATCTTATTAGGCATAATCTTGATGTCATGCATATCGAAAAGAATGTGTTCGATAATGTCTTCAATACCGTTATGGATATTAAAGGAAAGACGAAGGACAATCCAAAAGCAAGACAAGACATGGCCGAGATATGCAAATGTCATAATCTAAACTTGATACAAAGGGGAGCTGGTGGACAAGTAACTAAGCCGATAGCGCCATACGCATTGAGCAAGGAAGATAGATTAATAATCTGCAAGTGGATATCTACTTTAAGATTTCCCGACGGCTATGTGTCGAATTTGTCTAGATGCGTTGATCTCAATGAACGCAAGCTAACAGGAATGAAGAGTCACGACTGCCACGTGTTTATGGAAAGATTACTGCCCATTGCGTTGAGAGAGTTGTTGTCTTCTGTTGTATGGGTTCCGTTGGCCGAGCTGTCTACATTCTTCAGGGATATCTGTTCAACTAAGCTCACGGTACAACATATGATACAACTTGAGGAGAAGATTGTCTTAACAATTTGCAAGTTAGAGAAAATATTTCCACCGGATTTCTTCGACAGTATGGAGCATCTACCGATTCATCTAGCATACGAAGCCCGTGTCGGTGCATCTGTTCATTATCGATGGATGTACCCCTTTGAAAGGTAAATAAAAATCGATATAATTTAAGTGGATTTTACAATTCATTGTTAATTCTCAAGATAATTTGTCTCTCTAGGTATCTACATCATCTAAAGAAGAAAGTTGGCAACAAGGCTCATATAGAGGCTTCGATATGCGAAGCATATCTTATCGAGAAGGTGTCAAACTTTTGCTCCATTTATTTCGATACTCATGTTGAGACAAATCGAAATAGACCTCAAAGGAATGACGAAGACGTTGAGGAAGGAGGTATATTCAATTTAAGGGGCAAGCCTATTGGGGCTAGTAAGAAACGGTGGTTGAGTGACGATGAGTATGATGCCGCTCACTGATATGTCTTGTTAAATTGTGACATACAAGAAGTGAGAGATTTGGAGAAGTAAGTGACTACACCTCGTTATAATCTCTAATTTGGTGAGGTAAATGACTACACTAATTTTTATTCTCTCTAACAGTGTATTTAGAGATGAAGTCAAAATAAGGACACCCGATATTACCGATGAGGGACTTCAAAGAGAGGTTGATTTTACCTTTCCGTCATGGTTTCGAGATTACGTAAGTAACTGAGATAATATGTTATGCGGCTACCATTTAAATATATATATGCCACTAATACATTTACAGTTTACAGGTTTTATTAGCTGAACCAAGTACACTCACAAATGAGAGCATCCGTTATTTGTCATTGGGACCGAAGAAGCATGCAAAGACTTGGCCCGGCTATGTCGTTAATGGCTTCAAGTTTAAGACAACTCAACATCCTATAAATGCAGAATTTCTCAATGACGACTTCAGTACGAAGCATTCTGGTGTTTGCATAAGAGGCACAATCTATGACGACGAGCCGAACTTTGACTATTATGGAGTGCTTCAGGATATTGTAGAATTACAATATAGTGCCCCATTTGATATGCATATTGTTATGTTCAAATGTGAGTGGTTCGATACGACACCAAATATCGGTTGGAGAATCGATAAACAATTTAGATTCGTCGATATAAATCATCGTAGGAGGTATAGAGGGTCCGACACGTTTGCGATAGCAAGTCAGGCTGTTCAAGTCTACTATACAAGCTATCCAAGGCGTCGTAGAGATCGCTTTGACTGGTGGGCAGTATGCAAGATTAAATCTAGAAATACATTCAACGTTGGAGACCCAGCATACCAAGAGGACCAGATCGAAAAGCCCCAATATTTGGGACAACAGTCTTGTGACATGGATGTTGAATTAGAGGTTGATATACCTCTTGCTGATGAAAATAGAGGGGAGGAAGAGGTTGATATACAAGACTTAGATGTCAACCAGGGGAGAAAGAGGCGTCTTGTCCCAAGTATTGAGACTGAAGAAGAAGAAGAAGAAGAAGAAGAACTTTATGAGGATGGGGATGAGGATACAGATGAATTCGACGATGAGGATGATGATGATGATGAGGCCGAGGCCGAGGAAAAGGACGATGACGATGATTAAATATCGCTATATTTCAGTTGTATCTTGAAGCACCCAATATCTAGTCTCGAATCCTAAATTACCCTATTACATTTGGATTTACAATTACAAGTCTAGTGGAACACAAGATGCCCTTTCATCAAAAGTTACAAGAATTGTACTTTGTTGTATTGGTGCATGATTTTATCAGATTTTGTGTATCTAGCTTTTATTCGTACTTCACTTCTGATTGTAATATTTATTTCAGTTTGGGATATTTGCGTATTATTGTATGAGTTTCTTTTTGCAGATGGCACTCCTAGGCCTACTCGTCTGGGCGGCACTCATCGCCCTGCTGCTGGTATGGATATGTTTAGGTTTATATTCATTTATAAATCTATGTTGTCGGTATTTTGTTTATGTGTTCTATTTACAGGGCATGGTTGCGAGCACCCGTACTGGTGGTGCTGGCCGTGGTCGTGGCGGTGGCGGCGGCGGCGACGGTGGTGGTGGTGGTCGTGGGCGTGGGCGTGGGCGTGGTGGTAGCGGTCGTGGTCGCCAGCCGCATTCCCCGGATGTGACCTTCGAGCCCGACTTGGAGAGCCCGATCACAGGCTCTTCCCGCCGTCATTCTTCCTCGGTGCCACCGACATCGTCGTCGAAGCCTGTGACTCCATCCGCTAGCGGATCCGTTTCGCCACCGGATGTACCAGCGGATGCAGCAGCAGATGCAACAGGGGGCCCAGCAGTTACTGCAGGGTGGGCCTCGGAGTACCCCGGGATTCAGTTTTATCCTGATACCGGAGAGTACATTCGCGGACCCGCGGATCCCCCGACGCCACCAGAGAGGCTGGTGGGCGAGTTCCGACGAGAGCTATGGCCCGCTGGTGAATCGTAAGTAAATTTAAGTTAATTTATTAAATTTGTTTTATTTATTCAAGTTAATAATCCAGTCGTTGCTTCTTTATAGGTTTTTCCCGTGGGATGCTGCCCGGATTCTAGGGCGCATTATCCAGGATAACTACCATGGCCCCTACATCAATTTTTCTGATGTGCCTCAGGACATGAAGTACGTCTGGCTCGACGAGATGAGGGTATAAATCCGTCGGTGAATTATTAATTATTCTTTAAATCATTAAATTTTTTATTACGTGATATTTGAATTTGTATGTCAGAGGACGTTCTGGTGGCCCCCCCATCACGAGGAGGCGATCCGCAGGACCTACAAAGCCGCCGCCGGGAAGAAGATACGGGATGCGGTGTACGACCTTCGTACGACGCATACGAGAAAGGACTGGATTCGGGCGGAGTACTATGAGCAGATGTTGGAGAAGATGGATACTCCGCAGTTCAAGCTGAAATCGGAGAAAGCTAAGGCTAATCGACAGGGCGCGGGTCTGCATACGGGGGGATCAAGGCCCCACGCATCGACGCGTGCAGATTTGGTGAGATAGCGCAAATTCAAATTCATTCTATTATTTAATTTTGTACTGTTAATATACGAAGTTAATTAAATTCTACGTATGCAGATCCGACGGGCGGTGAAGCAGGGGAAAGAGGCGGAGACGGTCACCGCTCACGATGTATTCGTGCATACGCACAAGAGGCGGAAGGACGAGAGCTTCGTCGACGCGAGGGCCGAGGAGACTGATGTAAGTACTTACGTTTATGAGATTTATGTTAGAAATATAATTATTGTTAAGTTAATTAGATAAACTTAGGATTCAGACTATAACTTAGGGAAACATAGGATTTATATTATAACTTAGGAAAACTTATAGTACAAACACATTCATTGGATAGGCTGCGTATCGTGAGGCACTTAGTCGGCTTGAGATCGAGCCCCCTTCCGAGAATGTCGGCGAAACGACGCCCACCCAGACGCACTCTTCTATGGCCGCTCGCTACGACGACGTGTTCGTAGAATCCGTCGGCAGCGTTAGGAAAGGGCGCGTCTACGGCTTAGGTTCCATGGCGCCCTCGTTGCAACCGTCCCCGAGATATCCACCGCCTCCGCCTCCCCCAGCGCCCCCGGTTGACGATGTGAGGGCGCAGCTTGCGACTCTGACCTCCGCGGTGTCAGATTTGCGGGCGATAGTGTTGGGGCGCTATCCGTCTGCTCCCGGTCCGTCTGCTCCCGGTCCGTCTAGTGCTGCTGCCGGTGCTTCGGATCGACCTGGTCCTTCTTCCCCCGGACGGCTTTCGTTTAACCGCTCTGCGGACGCCCGCATCGTATCGGATAACACCATCTTGACGTTCCTTGACATGTTGTCGCCACAGCAGCTATGCGCGCTTCCAGACCATGTCTTGTCCCAAGTGCCGGCACACACGGTGGAGGAGTCCATACGCAAAGCGGATGCGGCGGCACAAGCACGAGACGATCCGACGGACGGGGTTTGATTTTGTTTATGTTGTTGGT
This sequence comes from Iris pallida, assembly GCA_029216955.1. Classification (NCBI taxonomy): domain Eukaryota; kingdom Viridiplantae; phylum Streptophyta; class Magnoliopsida; order Asparagales; family Iridaceae; genus Iris; species Iris pallida. Next base: position 8,919,671 of record JANAVB010043419.1, on the reverse strand, counting down.
TTTGTAGACATTTGGATACATTGTATGATCGGATATTTTTTTTATGTTTGGATAATTTAATGTTGGATATTGGATGTATTGTGTTGGTAATATTTTGTTGGATATTGGATACATTGGATATTGGTGTCGGATATGGATATTTTGCATATGGATATATGGTGTTCGATATTGGCTACGTTGGATATTCGTGTTGGATATGGATATATGGTGTTGTATATGGATATTTGGCATGTTTGATATTGTGTTGGATATGTTGTATAAACAGGAAAGAGTCTGTTTGCAGTATTTTTTTTCAAAAATTAGAAGTTAGCGACGGACAGGCGACCCCTCAGCGACGGATAGCCCGTCGCTAACTGGAGAAACTGAGGTTAGCGACGGATTGGCGACGTAAAAACCGTCGCTAACTGGAGAATTTTACATTGAGCGACGGTTTAGCGACGGAATATCCGTCGACCTGGTTCTGTTTGATATCAATAAATTTTGCAGTTAGCGACGGATTGGCGACTAACTTACGACGGACTGGCGACAAAGTCCCGACGGACTATCCGTCGCTAACTGTAGGAATTCAATTTTTCGACGGATTGGCGACGGAATATCCGTCGCTACCTGGAGAATTTTACCTTGAGCGACGGTTTAGCGACGGAATGTCCGTCGACCTGGTTCTGTTTTGATGTCCATAAATTTTGCAGTTAGCGACGGATTGGGGACTAACTTACGGCGGACTGGCGACAAAGTCCCGACGGAATATCCGTCGCTACCTGGAGAATTTTACAGTTAGCGACGGTTTAGCGACGGAATATCCGTCGACATGGTTCTGTTTGATGTCCATAAATTTTGCAGTTAGCGACGGATGTTTTGTCGCTAATACGACGCTAATCCGTCGTACACCTCGGCGGATTAGCGACGGCATAACGACGACCTGCCGTATAGAAAAATCTCTGATACGCTTTTACCGACAAATTTACGACGGATTAGCGACGGATATTGCGTATCAGAAAATCACTGATACGGTTTTGCCGACTCTTTAGCGACGGAGGTTTTCGTCGCTAACCCTATATCCTGATACATGTTTCGACGAGCTAGTCGGTAATCCGTCGCTATATATATTTAAATACGCCGACGGTATTCCGTCGCTAAGTCGTCGCTGAGCGACGGAGTAGCGACGGATATGTTTTAGCGACGAGGTTATTCCCGACGGCTGTTTTACCAAAATATCCGTCGGTAATCCGTCGGTATTTATTTTTGGCGACGGACTACCGACGGATATGGCCGTCGGTAAATCTATGTATTTTGGTAGTGATATACTAGTTTTATCCTGATTTATCTACCCCATGATATTAGGATCCACATATTGTTACTTAACATATACACACAGGTGCTCACTGCTGCATACATGAATAGATAGTGTTGCAAATAGGTCTGCCACAGTGCACTACAGAGCTAGTTCTGTGACTGCACACATACACACTAGTATGCATTGTACTTGAATTTTTACTGACTGGCTGCACACACACACACTGTTAAACAAACACTCAATTTCCCTCAAACTCTACTGAATGTCCCATGAATACAATGCCCAGGTTTCCCCGGTATACACACACTCAGACGATTGTATGTACACTCTCAACTCCCTATGTTCAGTAAAAACTGAACCCAACAGATGAACTGGACTTGTGTGTAAGGCTAAAGGACTTAGATTTGAGTGTTAACCCAGGGGTTTTAGTCTGCACAATGGGACTGAATATAGGCATCCTACTTCTGATACCTAAACAAGGAACTGGACATTTAAGATATTGAACAGTATAACAAGGTTTGAAACATTAATGTTTCCCCCTAAAACTGGACTGAACACTCAGGATGGGGCTGCACATTAAGTATACAATTGGATTGTTGCCAAGCTAAACAAGGAATAAACCAATGTAGATATGTAGGACAAAAGGGATGTAGCTAAAAGCCTATTTCTAAAACAAGTGGTCTATACAAAGGAAAATGGGTTATCAAGGAAGCATCTAAATGATCATTTGCACAAATGGACATCTGCCCTGGGCTATCAAGGAGCCATGTGGTCTTAATATTAGCCTAACACCTCATTTTATCCTTTTTGTATATATTACTGTTAATGTAACTCAAGGAAGCATCTAAATAATCATTTGCACAAATGGACATCTGTCCTGGGCTAGCCAAACTGGCCCCCAGGAAACTGTTTTATACCGGTATATGTAGAATCACTTGTTATCTTAACATTGCTGACTCTTTTTTCCTATTTAATTTTCAATGAAGGTTCCTTTGGGTTGTTCCAATGCAGGGTCGAAAAAGAATGAAGGCCTTGATGAAGGTGGAGCACTGAGAGTCTTGGACACTACTACCCGCGAGAAACGACAATCAGTAATTCTGTAAGAACTGAGAAATATAGTCATCCATATATATATAATCCTTTAATCAAAGAAATTAAGATTGTTCTTCTGTTGATGCATGAAACTCTCAACGTTGTGTACAATGTGTAGTCTACTGGTGGTAGTGGAAGAAGAAAAAAGAGTTTTTTTTTCCAGTGTCCTTGAGATTCCCTTACTGCCTGCCTACTGGTATCGTTAATTTCTTTTTCCTATTCATCATCCAGATTTGAGTGATATACCTTCCCGCTTTGTTGATGACATATCTACTGGTACAATACTAGTCTCCATGGCCTATTCCTGAGCTTTTTTCTTTCTTTTGCTTTCTTGGCATTAGAAAATGCCACTTTGTTAGGGAGGGGGGCTGGGCCTACTACAGTACTGGATACTCCTCTGCTAGTATCACTGACTCAACTGGCTACTTGTTTCTCACTCTTTTAGTCTTTATAGTCTTTAAGCCTTTAGGCCCCTCCTCACTTTTATTCTGTTCACTTTGCACTATGCAGAGATGGAGCCTGCTCTGAAGAACTATTTGTGGACTAAATATTGGATCTCTTGATATTAGCCATGTGGTTAACATTATGTGGATAGGTGAGGCAATGGTTAGACATGTATGCAGGACAGGTATCAATATGCAGTGTTGAATATGTAGGCAGTGAACTAAGAAGGATTTGAAGACTCAAATCAATGCAGGGAACAAAGGGATGTAGGACAACTAAACATGTGCAGTGAATGAAAAATGCAGGACATGTAAATTAGAATGCAGGATATTATTTCAAAAGGTTAGGATATAAATGTGTTCTGATACATGAGGGTTTGGTTTCAATGTAGGGCAGATATATCGTGTTCATATCTGAATATGAAAGCAATGCTGTGAAACCTAGGGAATGTAGTGATATTATACGAGCTCTGATACATGTATATATCAGAGTGAACCAAATGATGTTGGGTCTGTTCACAGAGAGGTGGACAGATGATAAATGGACCATGATGCAGGTCATAAAGTATAATGCCATTCGAGTGCAGTGAATGAACTTCATTTAACCTAGGTGACTTCACTAAGTGTATGCAGGACAACTCTACCTATAGCTGGGCAGGACAATGTGCCAAATGTGCAGGACATGTCTGAACATGATGGCAATATAATTAGGAGTGCAGCGGATGAAGGATTTATGATGATATGGTTCAGTATCAGAGAAATTGGGAACTTGTAGTACAATATAGAGAATGCAACACAAGATGGAAATACAGGACATGTTATCTGAACCATAGTGCAATAGCTAAATGAGAATACAGGACTCAAACATCCTGAATTTTGATTCCATGAACGTCATCCTCCCCAAATTTACCATCAAATGAATGATTTATCCAAAATAAAGAAAACCTTCATGGGTACTTCTTGACCATCACTTAAAATGGTTCCCCCACATACCAAGGAACATAATCCTGAATGTAGCTAATGAGTTCGTATATAACTAAATCAAAGTGATAGAGTCAAAGTTTCCCTTGATGCAAGAATATAGTTTCATATCTCCTCTAATCTTATGATATTTGTCACTATTTTATATCTGTTACTACGAACCACTGAATCCACTAGGTCTTTTGTCCAATAGGTCTTTTGTCCTCGACGCATGGTAGGTTTGATACTATTTAAAGAGATGGATTATGCGAAAGCCTTTCCCTATTGAAGCTATAGCAGGGATTGAACTATATAAGTTTGCTCCTTGGGATCTTCCAGAAAACTATTTATTGTGATTTTTTTCCTTTCAATTTCATGTCAGGAGAACTCTTTTTTTTAAAGCAATCTATATTTTTAATAGTAGTTTTGCTTTTGATGTACCTCTATATGCTTAATGTTGGAACTTTTCTTATCTGATATGAGTATGACTAGTATTCATGCTTCTTGTTCTTTGTTGTAAGAATTTGTCATACCATTACCCAGCTCTAAGCATTTGCTACTATCCATCATTTATCTCTTAATTGATTCCGAAGTAGTGTTATGTTTCTTTTACTTTAATCTTTTGCTCTGTTTTTAAATTATTTGAAAGATTGGTTCGGGTGCTCTTATAATCCTATATTTGAAAGAGAGGTAAAAGTTCCTTGGCAGGTTTTTCTGTCAATAGTCTTCTGAAGATCTATATTGTTATAATTCTCTAGTAAAACCCAAACAGTTGCGCACATTTGTCCAAGGGACTTGAGAAATTGATGAGGATGCAACTAACACGAATGTATCATACCCTTGTAGCATTCAATACTCGTAGTTGCCAATTGGTTTGTTTCAACATTCAACTGTTTACATGTATCTTAAGTTCGTTACTACGAACCAGTGGTTTACATTTGATAATTGGTTTGTTCCCACGAACCACTGAACTTACATTCTTGAGAGAACACTACACATATTTAACAAATAGCAATCCAATAGGTCTTTTGTCCTCGACGCATGGTAGGGCCTGTTCAGATAAATCCCAACAAAATTTCTTTGCAACATATCCTTGTATACTTTAAGCTTTTCCAAAACAATCACGGTGCGTTAATCATTGCAGAACAATGAACGTGGGCAACTATGAGCAACATTATGAACCCGTTGGCATAAATCATCCTCATTAGCAACTATGAGCAACTATGAGCAATTTTACTGCACAAATCAAACCAATTTTACTACACAGAACAATGAACGTGGGCATAACTAGGTTCAGTTTAATCCAACATCCTCACTCATTTTTTAAGAACAAGAAGAAAATCATGGTTTTTGCCAAGAAAGATTGAAATTCAGCAACTTTGCTCATAAAACAACAAACGATTTCTTAGTTTTTTTTCATAAAACAACAAAAAATTTCTGATTTTTTTATAGATATCAATAATCAATCAGATTTAACTCTTTATTTTCTAAAAAAAAATCATTAAATCGATCAGGATGAATGAAATTCTATGTAGATTTGTTTTAAATCCTCACCAGTTGGATTATTGGTGAAGAAGACTTCGATGTCGACGCCAAACTTTTTCTGCAATCCCCTCTTCTTCTCGTCGACGGTTTCTGTGGAGTCTATTCTCTTCTTGGAGGATATATACGGTGGAATCCAACCCTATATTTAGAAAGAAGGAAAGATTTAGGATCAAATATTTGAGCGCCTAATTTTGATATAACCTAAATTTTGTGCGCCTAAATTTTGTGCTCCCGGGTTCGGCTGCCTATTTTTGGAATAGCTTTTAACAACTTTTGCCACCAATTATTTGATTTGTGGCTAAAGATTTTTGTTAGCTAGTTTTTAGAATAATTATAACAATATTTTTTAACAAGTTTTGCCACCAAATTATTTGATTTGTGGCCGAAGATTTTCGCACAATTTTTTTCTTTTATCAAATCTATTGCCACTAAAATAATAGTCATATAAGAATATTTATTTTATCAAACATATTGCCACTAAATTAATAGTCACCTAAGAATATTCATCCTCCCAAAAAAATATGGTGGGAAATTTTAGTATTCCCGCCCTGCTTTAAGCGAGAAATATTTTTCATAGTCATTGTAGATTTCTTTTGTAAAAAAATTATTGGTCGCCCAAATTAAGTAATAGTCACTAGAGAATACACAATTATTTTGGCCAATATGAATAACTTTAGGCAACAACTTCATTTTTTTAGTCGCTAAATATCAGCTTGAGTGACTATTTTTTTTGGTCGCCCAAAATTATGTGGGCTAAAGCCCTTATCCTTGTAGTCTCTTTTCTAACCCAAACCCACATACACAGAGAGAAGAAAAGAGAGAGGGTTGAGAAGAAAAGTTTTCTAGAAGGAGAAATACCTAAGGTTCCATTGGGGGGCGGTGGGGTTCTAAAATGAGAAGTTTTTAGAGGGAAAAGTGGAGAAAGTAATTTTTTGAGAAGAAGGTTCCAGCGGGAGGGGAGATGAATTTGGACGAAAAAATATGGAGCCAAATTTTTAATGGATTAGGAATTTAAAATTTTCAAAGAAATTTTAATTTAAACAACAGTTTTAATTTGTCAAATCCAAACCTATTATTTGGTAAAATAGATTTTGATGTTAAACGACGGTTTCAATCTGTCGAGAATGCAATGACAGTTTTAATACATCGTTATTGGACAGCTCTAACTGTCGTAAATCGTCCATTTTGGTGTAGTGGATGGCACATTTCTTGCCCTTTAGAGTTGGGCAATCAACGGAGATCCTCGCCGATTTGTATATGCGGCAGATAGTGCGTTTGCTCGGAGTACCAGTGAGCATCGTGTCGGATCAAGATTCCAGATTTACTTCATATTTTTGGAGGACCATGCAGGATAGTTTAGAAACTCGTCTCAAATTTAGCACCTCTTATCATCCACAGACTGACGGATAGTCAGAGCGCGCGATCCAGATACTCGAGAATATGCTGAAGGCATGCATGTTAGACTTTGGAGGATCGTGGAAGAATCATCTAAATTTGGTCGAGTTCTCATACAACAACCATTACCGGGTGAGCATACAGATGGCATCCTTCGAGGCACTATACGGCAGGAAGTGCAGGTCTCCAGTTTGTTGGAGTGATGTCGGAGAACGTCAGATACTTGGTCCAGAGTTGGTGACACATACAGTGGAAAAGGTGTAGCAGATTCAGAGTCACCTCAGAGCAGCACAGGACAGGCAGAAGCACTAGGCTGATGTGCATCGTCAACCTTTGGAGTTCAAGGAGGGCGACCACGTGTTTTTGAGGATATCACCGACTCGGGGGACTATCAGATTTGGTAGTAGAGGCAAGTTGAGTCCGAGGTACATCGGGCCCTTCGATATTCTGGAGCGAGTTGGTGAGGTGGCTTATCGTCCTAGCATTACCCCGTTCACTTAAGGGAGTGCATGACGTTTTTCACGTATCGTAGTTGAGAAGATACGTAGCAGACCCTAGTCACGTGTTGGACCATTCGGAGATTACAGTTAGGCCGAGCTTGTCATATGTGGAGCAGCCTGTCGCGATTCTCGATCGCAGCGAGAAAGTTTTGAGAGGGCAAACGATTCGACTCGTCCGAGTCGCTTGGAAGCATCATTCTCCGGCCGAGTCAACTTGGGAACACGAGGACTCTATTCGGGGGCGTTTCCCTCACTTGTTCGAGGATGGAGGTATGAATTTACGTACTGTATTTTGAATCTCGTAATATTCCTTAAATCTCGTTTTTCCTAATCGGGCCATCATTTTAATTTCGGGGACGAAATTTTCTAAGGGGGAGAGGATGTGAGCCCCCCAATTTTCATAAGTTATTTATATGTTTTTTTATATATTACAATTATAGTAGCCTATTTTAAGGACTACAATATTATTATCCTTTATGTTATTATTAGTTTATTATAAAACATCTCTATTTTTATTAACTGGATATATGTTGATAGTTAAATGTTGAAGGAATTTTAGCATGCTATTAAGTTTATATATATATATATATATATATATATATATATATATATATATATATATATATATATATATATATATATATATATATATAATTTTTTTATATATATTCTTAATTAATTATTTCCTAGAGTAAGCCCCCCTCCTATTTTTAAATTTATTATTTATTGGATAATATATTGGTGTCATATTATATATATATATATATATATATACATATATATATATATATATATATATATATATATGATTAAAACTAAGTTTTGTTCAAGGGCCTAAATAAAACTTTACTCCATGTGTCAACCTCCTATTGAATATCCACATTTTAGGTTAGTTGTGTGCTGTAGCCAAGTCGTCCCGTTTGGAAGCTTGCTAACGTGAGCTAAATGTGAGCACACATGCTAATGTGAGCTAGAAATGTGAGCATTATATTTTAACATGCTAACTTGAGCCAATGGAATACTCCCTTGCTAAAATGAGCTGAAATTGTGTGTGTTGGTATAGATTGGCACCAAGATCAAATTATGAGCTTTTGCATGCTACTGTAGGGGTTCAACCATTGGGACAAACGGCCAGTCATCACCATTCCCTTCTCCTATATTAATTATTTTTTCAATTAAGCTGGACAATATTTTCCTTGGACTGGCCGACTTCACTTTGTAGCCCACCCGCCAGTCCATATATACGAAACCCTAACCTCTTCCTATATATTCTCCAAATCTTCCTTTCTCTTCCTTTTCCACCTAAACCTAGCCGCCGCCACAAAAGAAAAGTCCCGTTCCACCACCCTCTCGTGAACATTGTCATCACCATCGTATTTTTCCTTTCGTAGTCGTCAACCCGAGCGTGCAGTCCCGCGACGTCTGGACTCAGCGCTGCCCTGTGCGCGTGTTCCGTCGAAGCACTGGTGGCCGATCAAGTTGTTTCGGCACGTTGCGACTTCATCTCCGGCATCCGATGGGAGTTTCTGCTCGGAATAATCCACCTTAACCGTCTCTTGTGGTATACTACTTACCACGAATCTCCAGTTTCATTTTTTTTCAATTTTTTTGTAAGTATTGGTGCCCCTGTCGTCTGATAGGTATGGCGAAATCATATAACATCAGGTTTTTGGGTTAGCTATGGAATGTTAGAGTGTAGAGAACAGCATTTATAATCTACATGGATGTTTGAGTTTTGGCCTTTCATTTAGAAACTTTAGTCCCACATCGGATAGGCAAAAGAGTTTGTATCTCTATATATTAGCTTTGCTGTTATTGGAGATGCACATGTGGTGTGGAGGTGCACATGGGTTTGCCATGTGGGGTTATTTTTTTAATGGAAAAAATGCTAAAATCAACAATTAAAGCATTCATGCTTTTTGCTCTTGAAAAATTTATTTCCATAGGAGCTAAGCCCCGTAGGGGCTTAGCGACTCGGACTCGGACTCGGGCTCGGACTCGGGCTCATGAGGCGTAATGTAGCTTTTTGTTGGCACACTTTGCACTTAGCACGTCAGCATCGTCGCTAGGCGCATAGTGCGGTTAAGTTGCGCTTAGCGTGCGCAGAGTGCGCAGTGTACGCAGCATACGCAGCGTACGCAGTGTGCGTAGAGTGCATAATGTACGCAGGTTGCGTAAAATGGCTGTGTGCGTAAAGTGCTAATTACGCTGGTTACGCGAGTGGCACAACTTGCAGCAGAAAGTGTCTTTGCATGTTCTGAACGGTTGCTCCATGTTCGGGGTGGTTACTACCACGTCCCTAACATTGTGCCAACGGGGCAGTTGTTGCAGGGGCCTAAAATCTACTCAAATGAGTTTAGATTGACTAGATAAATTGTGTTTGACCTAAAATTTGGTAGATAGACTAGTTGACTTATGGTTGACCAGGTTTGACCAGAGTTGACCAGGTTTGACCAGAGCTGACCAAGGTTGACTTTGACCTAGAAGGACCTAGAATCATTTAGAATGCATCGTAGACTATTCTTATTTCATGTTAGACATGTTGTGACCTGTGCTGCTCCAAAATAGGACTCAGATACTCCAGCTCAGGCTCATATTCTCATCAGACAGTGTTAATCCCCGGACCAAAATTTTCCAAGCTATTATAATCAACTTCCTATTTGCCCATTTATGATTTTTTTTTTGGTTTTTTATTTAAGTTAGCAATAAGGGATCAAGTGAGAATATAGATTTTTGTTGGGACCTAAAAGGAAATACTAATTCCGAAATCACTGGTATTCAAATTTGAAAGGGTAGCCAACCCAGTTTCTTTAAATTCGAAACTATACATCCAAATCCATGGAGATATAAATGGCTTTATATATTTAGGAGATCAGATTCAAATCAAGTTTAAAAACCCATCTCACTATCCTTTCCCGACCAAACCCAAGTATTTGTATATGTGTGATCATAAGAAGGTTAACCGATTCCTTCTTCTTCAACTGCAAAAACCCTAGGTGTCGCACCCTGTCACAGGAAGCAGAGGAAGAGTCGAGCAACAGAGGTAAGCTTTCCTTCTTTATGTAAAAACCTTGTATTCAACTTGGATCAGTTATAATTTGTCAATACCTAAAAGAATACGAATAGATGGAAATCAATAGGTAGACAGGATCTATAAGGCAAATCATATACCCAAATAATAACAGAGTCTGTCCTTCCACACGAAGCTTGGATACACTCTCGGATCAAGCACCTGACACTGAAACCACAATAGACTGATATTGGTGACTACCTGGTTTCATGAACAACCTAGGTGTCAATATGTATGTTGAAGTATCACAACGATACTGATACCAAAACCCAACTCTCAAATAACAGAGGTAGCCTTCATGGACACTTGGGGTCTAATAGAACCTTGGTGTCCGATACTCCTTGATATGTCTAACCGACTGAACCAAGGAGTATCGAGTTCTCATGATACCCCCAAACCCAGATCACTATCCAGGAAAAATCAAAAAATATGGTAAGAAGCTTGGTTACACGCTGGGCCATTGGAAATCATATTTGATGTTGGAACCCTTCATAACCAATAATTTAAGTCAATTCCTGAATGTCAGTTCAAGCTGGAAGTATCGGATGGATACTCATGAACCAGTATCGGGTTTTGTGGTGCTCAAAAGTCCCTATCAGACCTTAAGTACAGCTAAACCCCCATATCAGTGGCCTCTTACTTTGTACATAATGATATAGATACTCTGTACCCTGATGAAATCTGAGTCTCAGGTAGATACCATAGATGTCAAGTTCAGGGGTTGGTACTGAATACCAAAACCAACTCTAATAGCGGGGTATACTCGATTGGGAAATCAAAGACTAGATGAGACCCTGATCTTAGTATCAGACCTATACTTGACCCCAAGTGGAATCCCCGTGTCAGGCCAACGCTTAGCAACCAGTTCGACCTTGCTTCTGTAGTGTCTCCGTGTTCAGATTTCGTTTTTGTTAACTCAGGATTCGAGTATCAGGTATTGGGAAGCCTTGAGTATCAGTTGACACTATAGGTATATCTCTTAGGGAAAACAGAGGGAGGACTGCGACACCATTGCTAAGTGATCTAGGTACCATCTTAAGAAATAGCAATTGTAGCTGCTATAGCAGTGAAGCTTATAAGGTGTTCTTGTGGGTGAAAACCCTCTAGTAGCAAGTATCAGGAACCATTTAATACGAACATTAATTCCTCGTGTATTTTACAAAACAGTTCTCATAGGCCAGTTATAGATATACATGGAGGAGTGTTAATGTCTAATGTGTGAGTTAAGTACAAACACAGGACCAAGTAGTGGCATATTGGGTTGTACCTAAGTAGCAAGCTATCATATGAAATTCCTTCGTATGTCCAACTGATTATACAGACTTCCTCTTGTATCGAAATAATATAGATACATTAGATGTCACTCTTGTAGCAAATTGATATTGATAGATTAGATATCCACCTATCTCAGTGGGGGCTAATATGCCAGTTACCCTTATTCATCCCACGAGCTAGTACAACAGTTGACTTATCAAACCAATCCACCTGTGATGTAATTGTTGTACTCAATATCAAACCACCTGGAGTCAGTATGGATCCGAGTACATAATACTTGGTATATCATGAAAGACTTGCTCCTGATTTAGTATCAGTAAATGGGAATAGTATAGTGCTATGGTCATATTATAGCAGGGATAGTAGGTTGAGATTGTATAGATAGATTATGACAACTGAGTTGTCTTTAGAGTTAAAGCACATGACTATAGGCCAAAATATTGGGTCAGAGAGGTAGGCATCCATGAGAGCAGGACAGTAAGGGTTGGACCCCAAACCACAGTGGTAAGTCCTATGCCAAGGTAAACCTAGGTTAGCAGACCAAGATACCCATAGCCAGTGGGTAACCAAAGGAAAGTAGATGTAGGTGGGTTGAATTAAAGAAAATATATAGACCGAGTAGATAGATTAAACTTGATTTTGAATTACTTATTGACATTGTGATTTGTAAATAGGTTACTTGGATTTGGACTTGTCATCGGGTTCGTACCATCAGCTCAGGACACCAGACGAGTATAATTTATTGTCTATTTTTAATATTGATTTTCACTATATTTCATTGATTGGCCATTGGTTATGTGATGTATATTCTATTATAAATTGTTGAGTCGGGAATAAGAAGTACCAAAGATGTGTGATCCGACCGTAGACATTATTTATTTTCATGCAAGTAGATCTCGTAGACATTGTTTAATTTCTGCAAGTAGACCTTGTAGACATTGTTTAATTTCTATATGTAGACCTCGTAGACATTGTTTATTTTCATACAAGTAGACCTCGTAGACCTCGCGGTGTAGTGTCCCAGACTGATCACATATCAAAGGTACTTCTAACAGTTGGGAAGGTATTTTTGTTTATTTATTTGTTATTGATTTTTTGTCTTTTCTCACATCTTTTCTGTTTATTTTCAAAATATGTAATTGATGTCTAACCTCTGTTTTATAGTCATTTTCATATATTGAAACTGCATTCAGTGAATTGTACTCATTCCATCCTGACTGGGTAGCCAAACAAATTTTAGGTGATTGTAAAGAGGTCGAGTGCCCTGACCAGTATGGTCCGTACATGAAAGATAGAGTAGAGACGAACTTTGCTTATCAGGAGGAGTACGCAGCATCCGATCCTACTGTGTTTCCTTGGTTACCTTTTAGTTAGTGCTGAGACATTGTACTAGATATTGAGTTAATTTTTGAGACATGTAGTCGAGTTTTCATTTTACTTTAGTCATCATACAATTTATTAGCAGATAGTTTATTTATTTCACCTTCTAGATCCTGAGTTGTGATATTGAGCTGTGGATTGCCCCATGTGGGTAATATTTTACTGTATGGTTGTTCATCATATTGTTACAGCGTTTTACCGCCGATTCTGTGGCATAGGCTGGGCGTGTACATGGTTCATGCCCAAATTATTAGGTATGGGTCGTGACAGATAGCCAGGATATCAGGCGAGTACATTCTCTGACCGTTTCATACTTGTTAGAAATTATATTCTTGTCATGGTTTAATTTACTTGATGATGACATGACATTATCACGGATTAGTACTATATGGATCTTTACATGAGATGTTATCCCCCTCGGGTGCATAGAATACATCGTGTCATGTGCTTTTCACGAACACCATGTATTTTGTGGACTCTTATTATTCATGTATACTCATGTGCTCTCATGTACTCTCATGATCTCATGAGCTTTATGTATAAACTATGATGTACAATAACATAACCTGTCTAGATCATTATGTATTGATTGGGGCATGGGGAGTAGAAATAGTCATGTGAACAATTCGAAAGTAGTGTAATCATGTACAAACTCTTTAGTGTAATTATGTGCAAATCAAGTCGTTCACATGTCTATCTTGTACTCTAAATCACGTAGTCACTTACAGTTCTCTATTATCATATATAGATAGCTTGTTTATCAGTTCTCTCTTCTTTTCATGTTTATTCATACAACGTTTCATGTATCTTAGCCTATCACATACTTTATATTTCCTATCAAGATATGAACATTATGAGATGTATTGTGCTCGTTCCCGTCCTGATTGGACAGTTGAAAATATTACAGGTGATGAGGAGGAGTTCTGTCCTACGTATTATGGCACAGACATAGATGACACCGGTGACTTAGACCCCCAAGAGGATCCTATAGTTGCTGAGGACTTACCTATTATCTAGATTAGATTTTTAGACTAGTTTCTCTTTGTTGTCTTATTTATGTACTTTCAGTTCTAGATATTGATAGATGTTGTATATTCAGATTTTGCTCTCATTGTAGTTTGTTGGAGATTACTCTTTTATCTTATATTTCATCCTTCTCTTTATTCCACCTTAGATACTGTGATTGAGTTGTACCTTATATATTGTTCTCTTTTTGGAGTGTATATCATTATACAGGTTTGGTTATTGCTAGATGTTGTGACCTAGGATAGTATTCTAACGCCAACACTGCGGCGTAGGCTGGACGTACCGACTTTTTGTGCCCTTACACTAGGTGCAGGTCGTGACACATTTTTAGTGGTGGCCCATGCAGGTCCAATCGTAACTAGTGCGATTCTGTGGCGGTACTTGAATTAGAGTATTGTTACAGCCTGCAGTAGGATATAGGATATAAGTTAAGGTACTCAATCACATTAGGAAAACTCTTATCTAATTCTTGTTGCTAATTGCCTTCTTTTGAAATGAACTGTCCTCCTTTGATTATATCGCTTTCTTATCAGTAATTAATTCTTTGTTTTGATCCGTCCTCAGGATGGTGGAGACATGATTGCAGCGCTCTGGTCAAAGGGGTAATGCTGAGAGGTCTGCTACTTCTCGTCCGACTCAACAGGGCCCGGGTGTCACGCCCCGATTCATAGAGTCATTTATTCACATATTTTATCTCTTGGAATCGATCGTCCTCGCTTGGGCGTGATGCCGTACAAGTCTGGTATTGCACTTGTACAAGGCAAAGATGGTACATAATCGATTATTCTTCAAATAGGAACACATCGCAGCGGCAGAAGCAGATAAATTGAATTTAATGAGGACAATCTCTCTTATTGAATAGAAGTACATCACTTCTTTATAGCAGCGAAGAAAAAGAGTAACTTGAAGCCACACAGAGATATGTAGAACTTTATTCTCTTTATTGATAATTGAAGAAGAGTACAAGACTTGTTTCGAAGTACAATGATTACAGCACATCTCACTTTACATTGGAAACCAACTGAACAATGCTATACAGCTTACATTTGATATTTGGATACAATGGATTACAACTCGATATACCGACTTGGCTTACAATCTCACTGGTACAACTGATTACAATGTTCCATATATTATGCCCTTTATAAACAGAAGATATCATCTTGTGCAAGGAGAGCTTCTGTATGCCCAACAAATCTTCGATGCCGCGGGACCAATCAAGCCAATCTTCGTGTGTAGAATATTCCAAGCACGAGCACCTGCCCACAAAATGTGGGTCAGCACATCATCTATGTACTGGCGAGCAGAATCCAACCCACTCGCATAAACCAACATTTAAAGTGATCATTTAAGCAAACATTTATTTGAATGGTCTTTCTACTTGGGGCCTAGCATCAGTTTACAGTTCATGGGCAATAATCAGAGTGAAGCATGTAAACATATTCTTTGTAGCATTCATGTGGACATATCTTTTTAGCATACTAGGTGTTATCATGAAAAGGCATCATTGAGGCATCGTTAACATTAACATCTTAAACATTATGACAGTTCTCACTTCAAGCATCACTTAGCATGGATGTTATGTTTGAGCACTATTTATAGCAAGGCATCTTTCTAGCATAATGAATTGAACATGTTAAGCAGGCAAGTTAAACCAACTTATACAATATCACAATTATGTGATTTCTTACCGATAGCCGACTTCTCGTACCTGCATCAAATACAGGTTATCTGATATACTTACTCTGCCTGCACAAAACATTCATTAGCATGCATCCTGACTACATGGTCACTGGTGTTGTTAAACCATATGGACTCTTCTCATTTCATTTCATTTTAAGATAATGCGGTCAGCATAGTAGGTGGCGAGCCTCTATGCCACCCCGTCTTATCCGTGCTCCCATAGCACTCATCATTATTTCCTCCTAGGCCGAATCGGTCCCCAGGGCCCTAGGAACCGTTCGAGGAAATTATTACTCAAACTTTGTATACAAGTTGTCCATGACCATGCGAATGCGTGTCCGACTCGATTGTGAACATAATCGCATGGTAAAATATATTAAGGAAAGTAAAGGCAACAGTACATCATTAGTCATATTCAATGACTTATTCATTTCATCATTACCATCATTTCATTTGGTGATCTCAACGGTCCCAGCTTTATCATTTCTCATTCATTACTTCATAGCAACGTATCTCATATCATTCCTTTCTTAAGAGGAACTTAACATTCATTCATTTCATAGGGACATTTATTCATTCCTAACTTTCTTATAAGGGACATGCAGCATTTCATATTCTTGCAACAGATATACAGAGAGTACATGATTCTAGTATTTCATTCAGTTCATTCGTTCGATAGCATAGCCAGTTCATTTCTTATTCTATCATTCATAAGGCATCTCATTATTCAAGTGTCTACTTGTTCCAGCAGTGTTAAGCATAAGGGGCAATGTTATCAATTCATTCTCAGGCAGCAAATCACATTAACAGTTCAATGTGTTATACATTTCAATAATTCTTAACAAAAGCATCTCTATTATTCAGCAACTAACATAAGGGACATTTAGGGGCAGTTCATAGCATTTCAATACTTCATCTATTAAGCATGAAGGAGTAAGGAGGAGGAAGGACAGTTCCACTCACCCAAAATTCCACTAATCGTAGCTCCACCTGCGAGCCACGTTCCAATACCCATTCCGTCTAGCCAGCTAAGAGAGACTACATCAGTCTTAATTCTTCTCATTCCCAACATAAGTCACGGTCCAATATTCTGATCCCATCCAATAAGCCAACCAAATGCCTCGTACGGAGCGGGGCATTACATAATACACCATTCAGAAAAAGTTTCGTCCTCGAAACTTAAGGAACAAGTCTTCCACAAGATTCACTTAATCACCATGAGTTATTCATTCAGCTTCAATTTAATATTCATTTCAGCCCACTCGGTCATTTCAAAATATATATCCAACTGTACCATTTAAATCCATCAACGATTCGATCTGTCTATCTCTTTTTCAATTACTTGTAACTTCTCATTGATTCGCCAACATTTTCCTTGTATTTCTATCTCGGTCGCAACATATCACTTCGTTTGGATCCATACACATATTTTAGGCGTCCCCAAAACATATGCATTTCAGCCAAAGTCCGCGCTAGTGCGATAATTTCTTCCCACAATGTTATCTCAGTCGCAACCAATCACTTCGGCTGGATCCATATACATATTTTAGGCGTCCCCAAAATATATGTACTTCAGCCAACTTCCATGTTAGTGCGATTCGATCAGCCACAATATAATTCTCTTTTCTAAATCCGACTTAGCATCCTTTCATTTGACTTATTGCTTTATTCATTTCGCCACAATCAGTATTTTCCAGGCCACCACTTAACATCAGGGACAATCTCCATCCAAGCATAACATTTCTAACATTCGATCAAGGGTCTCACTTAGAGCCAATCATGTCAAGGTTTCACAACAACAATCATTTTCCTTCCCAAATCCAACAACATTTTTCACCGAGGCAATTCATCTTTTCTAAAAGGCACAATCCAACATCACCAACTATCGATTATCCGAGTCAGGGTATAAATCTATACAACAGTCAAGGTTAACCCAGCTATCCGACTATAGATACTTATCCAACATTTTCGTCATGAGCAGTCAATTCCATCTCATATAATAATTCACTATTCGATACATACAAGTCAAGTCTCATCCCACGATTCTATTTCCCGCTATAGGCCGACACATAATCCTCAAGGGTCAAACATCTCTAAGGTTCATATTGGAGCATATACTTACAACTTATCATTCTTAGATCATACTCATCACCATCTCTCGTTCAATGCCACAAGGTCATTCTATGGGTCGCCAACGGCCATCTATTATTCGGTCCAGTCTTAATGGTTAGCTATACCGACAGCTATACCTAATCATTCAGGTGACTCCCCTAGAGTGGACGGCTACTAGGGTTATACTAGTTTCTGTTTCTTAGGGCCAACAAGCAACCGGCAGTTCTAAGGAACTCTACCCAAACCTATGGGTATCAATTCAGTCTGAATAATGAATTGCCAATTGGGCTAAGCCAGCAATTGGTAAATCAACTGGTCGCTAGGGTCAAGTCTATCTATTCAGGGTCTTCCTCAAGGAAATAATTCCCACAGAGGCTCATTCTAGACTTACCCAACAATCGACTAAGATCGATCTATCAACATTACGGTCAATTCCAAATCCGACATACGATCTTCATCGTTCTAATAATCCATCAAGTAAATTTCTAATGATTCAATTTCTGGTCCGATTCCTTCGTACCCACATAAACCCATAACCAAGGTTAACTATTCAAGGGTCATCAATTCCGATAATCTTAATATAATTATGGAATCATACTATTCGGTCCGTATGACAGAGTCAAACCACTAAGTCATACGCCAACAATCTATATCCCAACCAA
The DNA here is from genome assembly GCA_029216955.1 of Iris pallida. NCBI lineage: Eukaryota > Viridiplantae > Streptophyta > Magnoliopsida > Asparagales > Iridaceae > Iris > Iris pallida. The sequence continues at coordinate 8,901,234 of JANAVB010043419.1, read as the reverse complement.
CAATCACCTATATCGACATTATCCAACATGTTTGCAATTTCTCGTTTCCATTTGTTTCTCAATCATCAAACTCTCTTACGGCATTCTTAATTTCGTGCAGTAATGGTCAAGTAGTTCATCCCATTCAATCCGACAATTTATGTATCACTTAACCATCCTCTAGGCAACAACAGTATTCTGAGTCACTACTTGTTATTTTTCTAGTACAATTCAATTCTTCAGCATCATGCATCTATGCAATGACTATCCTTTGGTGATCAAGATGGATTGACATCCATTACACCTTAGGATCAAGGCACAGATTTCTAATATCCCTTTGATTTACCGACAATATTTTTAAACTTTCAGCTTAGCAACCAACTTTTTATTAGCCACATTTGATTTGTATCCAACCAATCGAAGTCAACATTCAGATGTTCTAAGCCATAATATTCTCTAGCCAAGTCTATTTACCCGTAGCATACTAACGATCTTACTAGTCTGAGTCAGCACTCGACTAAGCAATTTCTAACCATGCCACCGATTACAATTTCTAGAATCTTGCTACCCAACATAGCATCACCGTCAGGGGACACTCGAGTCATCTAGCAACAATACATGACTCCCAGCTACGTCTCGGCACTACCCAGTACTCACAGATAGTCTTATTGCTATTCTATGGAAAGGGTCAACATACATCTCGTTCTGAGGTGGTAGAGGCAATATACCACTCAGAAACGAAGCCATCCTTAAACAATACCAACTCAATCTATTCCGGACATTCATGATCTTATAATGATCATAATAATTAACCAACATCTCGGGGTCTCAATATCACAAGCCAACATTCTTAGGGTCTCAAAAGCAGTAGCCAGCACACATGAGTCAATTCACCAATTATGTTGAACTCATCCATCAATGATTTCATTCCCAATTCTTTTCCAAAATTACATGCAATTCTCAACTCGTTGCAGCATACATAGCCATTTTCTTTATTTCCACATTCCAAAAGCATTCACAATATAGCATACTATGGCATCGAGTCATTGTTGGGTTATTTGTGTCCAAACCAACAATAATCATTCATTTAGGGGCATCACAATGTATATAGACTTATTGTATGGAACATCCAGTGAGCAGCCAAGAGGGTCAACAAACTTTCAAGCACAGATAACATAAGGATGATTACCGGACAACAATAGCATAATCGCGGAAGCAATCTTTGATTTAATCACGGAAGCAACGTTGAGTGATCGCGGAAGCAACTTTAGTCAATCATCAATGCAACTTTGATTTGAAATGAATCAAGGAAGAGACCAAGGACGTAAAGCCGTGCTCTGATACCAATTTGTCACGCCCCGATTCATAGAGTCATTTATTCATATATTTTATCTCTTGGAATCGATCGTCCTCGCTTGGGCGTGATGCCGTACAAGTCTGGTATTGCACTTGTACAAGGCAAAGATGGTACATAATCGATTATTCTTCAAATAGGAACACATCGCAGCGGCAGAAGCAGATAAATTGAATTTAATGAGGACAATCTCTCTTATTGAATAGAAGTACATCACTTCTTTATAGCAGCGAAGAAAAAGAGTAACTTGAAGCCACACAGAGATATGTAGAACTTTATTCTCTTTATTGATAATTGAAGAAGAGTACAAGACTTGTTTTGAAGTACAATGATTACAGCACATCTCACTTTACATTGGAAACCAACTGAACAATGCTATACAGCTTACATTTGATATTTGGATACAATAGATTACAACTCGATATACCGATTTGGCTTACAATCTCACTGGTACAACTGATTACAATGTTCCATACATTATGCCCTTTATAAACAGAAGATATCATCTTGTGCAAGGAGAGCTTCTGTATGCCCAACAAATCTTCGATGCCGCGGGACCAATCAAGCCAATCTTCGTGTGTAGAACATTCCAAGCACGAGCACCTGCCCACAAAACGTGGGTCAGCACATCATCTATGTACTGGCGAGCAGAATCCAACCCACTCGCATAAACCAACATTTAAAGTGATCATTTAAGCAAACATTTATTTGAATGGTCTTTCTACTTGGGGCCTAGCATCAGTTTACAGTTCATGGGCAATAATCAGAGTGAAGCATGTAAACATATTCTTTGTAGCATTCATGTGGACATATCTTTTTAGCATACTAGGTGTTATCATGAAAAGGCATCATTGAGGCATCGTTAACATTAACATCTTAAACATTATGACAGTTCTCACTTCAAGCATCACTTAGCATGGATGTTATGTTTGAGCACTATTTATAGCAAGGCATCTTTCTAGCATAATGAATTGAACATGTTAAGCAGGCAAGTTAAACCAACTTATACAATATCACAATTATATGATTTCTTACCGATAGCCGACTTCTCGTACCTGCATCAAATACAGGTTATCTGATATACTTACTCTGCCTGCACAAAACATTCATTAGCATGCATCCTGACTACATGGTCACTGGTGTTGTTAAACCATATGGACTCTTCTCATTTCATTTCATTTTAAGATAATGCGGTCAGCATAGTAGGTGGCGAGCCTCTATGCCACCCCGTCTTATCCGTGCTCCCATAGCACTCATCATTATTTCCTCCTAGGCCGAATCGGTCCCCAGGGCCCTAGGAACCGTTCGAGGAAATTATTACTCAAACCTTGTATACAAGTTGTCCATGACCATGCGAATGCGTGTCCGACTCGATTGTGAACATAATCGCATGGTAAAATATATTAAGGAAAGTAAAGGCAACAGTACATCATTAGTCATATTCAATGACTTATTCATTTCATCATTACCATCATTTCATTTGGTGATCTCAACGGTCCCAGCTTTATCATTTCTCATTCATTACTTCATAGCAACGTATCTCATATCATTCCTTTCTTAAGAGGAACTTAACATTCATTCATTTCATAGGGACATTTATTCATTCCTAACTTTCTTATAAGGGACATGCAGCATTTCATATTCTTGCAACAGATATACAGAGAGTACATGATTCTAGTATTTCATTCAGTTCATTCGTTCGATAGCATAGCCAGTTCATTTCTTATTCTATCATTCATAAGGCATCTCATTATTCAAGTGTCTACTTGTTCCAGCAGTGTTAAGCATAAGGGGCAATGTTATCAATTCATTCTCAGGCAGCAAATCACATTAACAGTTCAATGTGTTATACATTTCAATAATTCTTAACAAAAGCATCTCTATTATTCAGCAACTAACATAAGGGACATTTAGGGGCAGTTCATAGCATTTCAATACTTCATCTATTAAGCATGAAGGAGTAAGGAGGAGGAAGGAAAGTTCCACTCACCCAAAATTCCACTAATCGTAGCTCCACCTGCGAGCCACGTTCCAATACCCATTCCGTCTAGCCAGCTAAGAGAGACTACATCAGTCTTAATTCTTCTCATTCCCAACATAAGTCACGGTCCAATATTCTGATCCCATCCAATAAGCCAACCAAATGCCTCGTACGGAGCGGGGCATTACATCGGGGACCACAACACCTCTTGTTCCAGCTCAGACGGGACCGTCTGCAGCTTTTGGGGGTACTCCTCCACCAGTTTCGAGGACTACCCCATGAGTTCAGGGGATGCCACCACCACCACCTCAGGGGACTGTAGATGTGGGGCATTTCTTTACCTTCATGTAGCAGATGATGGAGACCCAACGACGCCAGGAAGAGGATATGCGGCAGGGCATTGACAATGCCCATCAGTTAGCCATGGTGGTAGTAGAGAAGGTGACTGCCCAACCGTAGGAGGGGCATATATAGCTGTAGAAGCATGAAAAATATTAAAGAAAGGCCTATGCGGCTCCGACAGAAGGATCCCCATGCGGCTCAGGATTCCCATGAGGCTCAGAAGTCCATGCGGCTCAGGAGTCCATGCGGCTCAGAAAAGAAGCTACGTGGCCTTCAACAGTTCTTCTCTACATTCGGCTGCATTTAATGTCCTGACGGCCGCTCTGACAAATAATAGCTATGACAGCTCTGACATAAGGACGTAATAATGACTCTGACATGGTGGCGTGATCCTAGGAAAGAGGAAAAAATCTCCTTACAGCTGGCAAAATCCACCAAGTCCCGAGGCCACTCCATGCGGCTGTCCATCTGCATGCGGCTGCCTATCTGCATGCGGCTGCTTATCTCTATGCAGCTGTCCATCTCCATGCGGCTGCCTATTTGCATGCGGCTGCCTATCTCCATGCGGCTGTCCTTCTCCATGCGGCTGCCCATCTGCATGCGGCTGCCTATCCACATGCGGCTGCCCATCCCCATGCGGCTGCCCATCCCCTGCGGCTGCCCATCCTCATGCGGCTGCCTATCCTCATGCGGCTGCATGCTTTATGCGGCCGAAAAGACCACCCATATGCGGCTCTGCCAGGACGGTCTAGTTGAGACACGTGGCGCTCTTCGCGACAATTGAGACACGTGGCAGTCTTATCTCCCCTGGAACTATGGATGCTAGCAAATCCTAACAAAATTAGATTTGTTACGATCGTCATAATTGCCCAGATCAAATCAAATCAAACAAATTGGACACGTGGCAGGCTATCACAAATCATGAATATTCATGGCAATCAATATTTATTGCCCACAGAGATTTGATACAATCACATTAATTGCTTAAATTTATTATATTCAAGATGAATGGCCCAAATTAAGTGATCCTTAACCGCCGACTTCTGGAGGAGGCAATCATTTGCAAACCCTAATGAGTACACCCAATTCCTATAAATAGCAGGGTGCCATTCCCTCGCAAGCAGGAGCAGGCAGAAGATGAGAGAGAAAGAGAAGAGAGCAGAGCCAAAAAAAGGAGAGAGCTCTACAGAGACATCCAGAGATCTAGCGACCGAAGGCGCAAGGGAGTCTCCCCACACGTCCAAGAGCATTTCTTCACCAGAGCCAAGGCTACATCCGATCGTCCAAGGAGTAAGGTAGAGCAGCCGTCGCTTTCCCGAGCCTCTATCGTCACCCCCCAGAAAAAACTAAACAATTTTACTTAGATTGTTGTACCTAGGTTTTCGTCCCTAGGCTTTCTTTGTACGAGCGAGTTTGTATTTTGAGTTTAAGTTCAGTCCTCCTATATAAATTGTTCTGTACTTTCATAATCAATGGCAAACACGATGGCGACTCTGCTGGGGATAAACTTTTCCACGGCTGAGAAGTTGGTGACGTAATAGGATACAGCCAAGCTTGGCTCCACACAACAGAAGATGGCCGTCCGCTTCGACCAACAGGCGTTTGAAGAAATGCTCTCCGACGGGAGCGCTGGCCCGGTCCAGAAGCGAACCCGCACAAAGAAGGCTCGCAGAGAGTGGAGGCCAAAATCATTTGCTCCTCCCTATGGTCTGGATGGACTACTCTCTGCTGCCCAAGACGGCGAAGGCAACTCTCATGCGGCTCCACTTCAAGCCATAGAGGACTCTGTTGTCCCCAAGTCCGACAGAGAAAAGCAGTACGATGCTGTACTTACAGGGGAAAAGAATGATTCTATGTGCTCCAGGAAGAAGACGAACAAAGGTACTAGCCGCAGGCCGAACATTCATGCGGCCAAGATTGCCAGCCGCATGCTTGATGTCCATGCGGCCGAAACTGCCAGCCAGACGCAAAATACCCATGCGACCAAGATTTCCAGCCGCATGAAAAATACCCATGCGGCCAAGATTTCTAGCCGCATGAAGAATACCCATGCGGCCACGATTTCCAGCCGCATGAAGAATACTTATGCGGCCGAGACTTTCAGCCGCATGAAGACTGTTGATTCCAGCCGCATGTTGTCTGCTCCACGCGGCTCAGGCTCAGTCTTCGATCGCCTCTCCTATGGTCCTGATCTCTCTAACTCTCTGCAACATCACTTAGACTCTTCCTACTATGTGCCCTCACGCACTAAAGTGAAGAAGTCTAGGGTAGCACGAGCTTGGCGAGCTCAGTCCACTATCCCGACCTCTGACCGTCCAAGCGCTCCACATACTGTTATGTGGGCCTCCGACAGGAAATTGTACAGAACCACTCGAGTCCAGCCCCCGACGACAAACGAACAGAGTGGTTCCCAAAAGTCTTCCAAAACCAAGGGAGCAAACATGGCCGTTCCAGACCCATCTGACTTGCGTGAGGTTACCCTCCACAAATGCAAGAAAAGAGAAGAGGCCTCGGTGTATAAAGATTCCTCCCACGGATATCACTGCACCCAAAGCATTGTCAACTGCTGTCGCAACAACGCGACAACACGAGAAGACCGGCAGTCCGTCTTCCAAAGATTACAATAGCCGAGCTCAGGGGATGAGGCGCCTCTCGTGGTCTCTTGCAACTCTACTTAGAAAATCTCCGCCGATGGGAATGGGATGAAGATAAATGTTTCCCGCAGAAAGATTTCGACCACTATGACTAAGAAACTATCGTCTAAACGGTTGTCCACCACCGGAGTTTTTTAAGGTAACCGTTCAAAGACGAAATCTGCTGCAGTGGGAGATTCATTATCCACATTACTGGGGGTCACTGGAACTAGGGGTAGCACTCCTCCGAATATCCACGATAATCCAATATTCCAAGGAGACTAGCCCGGGGAAACAACTCTCCCATCAGATACAGCAGGTGCCGACGTCCCCGAGGACGTCCACGACTCTCAAGATGAAGCAAACTCTGAAGCTGGGGGTACTATTCCTTCTGAGTCCGAACCAAAGGAGAATATTTCCATATACCCCGATGACTTCTCGGTACAGGGGTATGATTCGGAGGGCATGTCATCCACCGTCCCTTCCACTTCTACTCATGTGAGGACGGCATTCATGACAAACGACGAACAAGATGGTCCCAGTGATCGCCAACGCATCGACACTCTAGAGGCCATACTGCGCACTTTGGTCAAATCGGTGGATGAGATCAAAGCAGCTCTTCCTACTCTGCAAGAAGGGACGCTTGGCCAAACAAACTTGGGTCCCACGGTCAATACGGACTCGAACTCAGCGGCACCATACATGGGCAATAATCCTCCTGAAATGACGGCTCCTACCGCTGCAGACGAGGCCAGGGAGGCAAGAAGAGAGGTCCTGGAGCTCCGGGCCATGTTACATGCCCGAGAAAACTGCCAAGACCTCAGGATGCGACAACCGTATCCCGCTGCGTGGAGAGATGTTCCCTTCCCACCAAAGTATAAACCATTCCACATCAATCCGTATGATGGAAAGACCTCCGCAAGTCGGTACATCACTTACTTTGAGGTCACAATCGACCATCTGCCCCATGACGATGCCATCTTTACACGATTATTCATTGGGGCATTGGAAGGAGTCGCCTTCGGCTGGTACCGTAACCTGCCTGACAACTACATCGACTCCTTCGCCAGCTTCAATCGCATGTTCTTGGAAAGATTTTACGAAGTAGGACAGCACGTCCCAATATCCACCCTCATGGACGTCATTCAAGGGGAGAAGGAGCTGACAAGGAACTATATTGAGCGGTTTTGCCAAACTGCAATAAAGTTGCCGTCCCGTAATCCGGATTCCTCCTTAATTGAAATTTGCCAAAAGAGACTGCTCCCAACAATCAGCCTCTGGATGGGCAAAAGTCAATTTAAGGACTAGAAGACGTTTATCATCAGTGCCACTAGTGCCGAAGACAGGTTGAAGAAGGCTCGCTAACTGGGATTGTATATCTCGGAGGGAGAGGACAAGGGCAAGCGCCCTAATACCAACAACAATGGTGGTAACGCCTCCAACAATCGGGACAACAAGGGAAAGCAGGCTATGGTGGCCGATACAGCCCAGAAACCTGAGTCAAAACTGGCAGACAAGCAATGGCCGCAAAATGACCTACTCCTTCGAAGACGGCCATGTCAAGCCCATCTTGGACATGCTCATACAAGAAGATAGAATTCAGCTCCCTCCACCAAGACGGGAACCTCGGCCGACAGAAATGGAGAGTCCGAAGTATTGCCATTACCATCGCTACGTCCACCATGCTACACACAACTGCTACCAACTAAAGCGATACATCCAACATTTTATCGATTCGAACGCTTTGGCCATTGATTTCGAAAAGGTGACCGTGGCAGCCAATATGGTGTCAGTACAAATCGGCAGCTTCCCTCCAACAGAGGCTCAAGCCGGCGTGATACCCATCCCTCGGGCAACAATAGAGATTGCTAATCTTCCACCTCCTAGAGATTAGACGGCTGGTCTAGTGCCCCTCACCACATCACGAGGGGAGGTCATGTGGGTCCATCCAGACTTGGTATCTGAAGTGACTCAGCCCGCACCACCCTCCATTGGCAAGAAAAAGAATGGAAAAGTTAGATCCTGCCACACAATCTCGGTGGATGTCGAGGAAGCTGCAGCTGTCGTCACTCGGTCTGGTGCTCAATCCCAGCCTGCACCAGATAACTCGGCTGAAGAAGACCCGCTTTGACAAATCCATCCGCAAAGAGGCATCTCATAGGCTGAAAAGGCCCTACAACTTTGACATCCTGGCACAATTGGCCAACACACCGGCCAAGTTGTCATTATATGAGTTCCTGAGACTCTCCAAGGTTGTTCGCGTGGCTTTGAGTGAGGCACTCCAGAATGCCGACGCATATCTAGCTCAGGTTAACCTCACGGAAGAGAGCCCGCCTGCAAATCTCCAAGACAGTGCTTGCACAGGAGCGATGCCCAACATTGTCTTCACTCCATAGGATATGCTCATCAAAACCAATCTGCATGATCATCCATTATACTACACTGGATACATCGGTGACGTAAAGGTGGATCGGATGCACATTGATCCTGGTTCTTCCAAAAGCATCATCCTGAAGGGTCTGTTACATCATCTCCGTATCCCTATGCATTGCCTGACGTCGACAAGTACTGCCATCAGCGGTTTCTATTCGGGCAGGAGCTACCCGATTGGGAAGATTCGCTTGAAGTGCCAAATTGGCGACCTTCAGTCAGAAGTGACCTGTTACGTCATAGATGCAGACACTTCCTATAATATCCTCCTGGGGCGCCCTTGGATACACGATTACATGATCGTGCCTTCTACGCTGCACCAATGCTTCAAGTATGTCGACAAACACGGCTTCGTGAGGACAGAATTTGCCGACATCGATCCCTTCAAATGGGTCAAATCCTACAACTCAGACTTCTGCTTACACGAAAAGTCGAAAAGGCACCTTGGCGAAGGAGATGTGCAAGCTCGAACTGAGACAGCCACAGGATCAGAAGAACCTCTGACGATCCACCTCCAAGCTCGCAAACCTGGCAAGACCGCACCCCTTACGGCCGCTCTGCGTAATGATGCAATCAGCCTTTCGACACAAGAGGGACAAATGATAATCCAGCTGCCAAGGTCCGGCCAAGCGCCAAGACCCGTATCGGAGCCACTGACAATCAGACTGCCTAGAGTCGGCCAGCCACAAACGGAGAAGCTCAATCCCTCCATCAAGCCAATGACGATACGTCTTCCCAAGAAGAATCATCACCCCGATGCAAAGTCGGGGGCTTCTAGCGAGCCAACAACTCCCCGCCCAGCATCGAGTACCAAACTGGCAGTCGCTAGTTTGCCAACGACTCCACGTTCGGCTCTACCAGCAGAACCCCTGATGATCAAGTTGCCCAAATCATCCTCTCAGTCTTCATTTATACAGGGGGTGGCCGAAGAAGAACCAGAACTGGCCAAATATGTAGCTGCTCACACTGATGTTCCATCCGCAGATGATGTAATCCCGTTAGAAAAGATACCTTACTTCATCAATAAAGGGCTATCTTTGAACTACATCGAGCTTAATAAGCTTTGTACAATGTATGTTATGGAGCACGGTATAGGCACTCACCTAAACACACAGGTGACAAATGTTTACACTGCAAATCAACTTACTCCCATGGAAGACGCCTACCGTATAATCGAGGGAGGGGACCATCCAATCATCTTCGGCCGAAAGAATAATCCACAGCCCTTCAAGATGGAAGAAGTTGAGCTCGAACCCGACACCGGAAGATTGCCCATTTATCTGTATAGTTCCCAATCCAAGTACCTTATGCAAAAAAAAGGATATGATCTAGGAACTACACCAGGCTTGAAATATGGAACTGGACGACGTTTATCCTTACAATCGTCGATCCCGGCTGGAAAGCCACGAGATTACTATAACAAGACCAGACGTGGGCTAGGTTATGTCACACCCGTGACAACACCCGAAAGCTCAGACGAAGAATGCGATTGGTACTCACACTCAACCGGATCACCCACTTCCGATTCGGATATCAACATCGGAGACATGCTCAGGCAAGTCTGGTACGTCAATATGGCACTTGCTGATACCTACGAAGAAGATGAAGACATTCCTGAACTTCTAGAGCTAGAGTCATAGGCACAACAACTAGATACGCAGTGGGAGAAGCAGTTCGAACAAAGAGAACCTCCCACCGAGGATGAGGTTATACAAGTTGAGCTCGGTGATGAATCCTCCCCAAAACCCATCTTCGTCAACAAGAATCTGACTAATGAAGAGCGAGAATCACTACTGGAACTTGTCAAAGAATATATTGATGTGTTCGCCTGGAGCTATAAAGACGTGCCAGGACTAAACCCCGATGTTGCTCTTCACAAGCTCAATATTCGGCCAGATGCAAAGCCAGTCAAACAACAGCAATAACGGTTCCGCCCAGGCATCATGGATGCGATCGAAGCTGAAGTCAATAAACTGATAGCCAGCGGCTTCATTCGTGAGGAACAACATCCGGACTGGGTCGCCAACACAGTACCGGTCCTCAAGAAGAATGGAAAGATTCGAATCTGCATCGACTTCCGCAATCTAAACGAGGCATATCCCAAAGACGAGTTCTCCCTCCCTATCGCAGACATCATGATTGACAATACCTGCGGCTTCGAACGTATGTCGTTCATGGATGGCTTCTCGGGGTATAACCAAATCAAGATGTCTCCCGACGACGAAAAGCATACATCATTCCGAACACCAATCGGCACATACTGCTACACAGTCATGCCTTTCGGTTTAAAGAACGCTGGTGCCACATAACAAAGAGCCCTGAGTATCAACTTCAGGGACCACTTGCGGAAGACCGTGGAGTGCTATGTTGACGACATCGCTGTCAAAAGCCGCTCTAAGGAAGATCATCTACATGATCTAAGGACAGTGTTCGACCTGATGCGAGCGCACAATCTGAAAATGAATCCCATAAAATCCTTCTTGGACGTATCCAGCGGAAAGTTCTTGGGTTTCATCATTACCTCCCAGGGTATCCACGTAGACCCTGAGAAGACAAAGGTGATCATGGAGATGGGTCCTCCGAGAAATCTCCGAGAACTCCGAGGCTTTCAAGGGAGGTTAGCTTACATCAGGAGGTTCATTTCTAACCTCTTCGGGCGATGTCAACCATTCACCTACCTCATGAGGAAAGGTGTCTCATTCGTATGGGATGAAGAATGCCAACGTGCCTTCGACAACATCAAAGAATACTTGTCGAACCCTCCAGTCCTGGTGGCCCCGGTTGCTGGAAAATCATTCCTGCTCTACGTACGAGCAATGGTGTATTTCCTCGGTGCTCTGCTAGCACAAAACAACGATGCAGGCCATGAGCAAGCTATATATTACCTCAGCCGAATGATGATCGGGCCAGAACATCGATACACCGCCGTGGAGAAGGAATGTCTCGCCCTGGTATTCGCCATTCAAAAGACACGACACTATGTCACGGGGCAAACCATACATGTGATATCACGAGTCAACCCCCTCAGGGTCCTCATGACAAAACCAGGGGCACTCAGCTCTCGTCTCGCTATATGGGCAATATTACTGTCCCCCCTACAATATGATCTTCGTCCCGTAAAAGGCTGTTAAAGGTCAAGCTCTGGCAGACTTTTTAGCAGCCTACCCAGATTCGGGGTCAGCCAGAATATATCAAAAAATCCCAGATGAGACCGTCGACTCGCATGCGGCCTCTCACGATGATATATGGCGAATGTTCTTCGACGGTGCTTCAAGGACCGGACCTAAGGGCAACATCGTCGTCGGAGTCGGGGTGGTGCTGGTTTCTCCTGCCAGACTGGTGATCAACCACGCTTACTCCCTCACAGAACCCTGCTCTGACAACGTGGCCGAGTACAACGCTTTAGTCATTGGCCTCCAACTTGCAAGAGAGCTGGGGGTAGAATATCTTGAAGCATACGGCGATTCACAGTTAATCGTCAATCAGATCCCGGGTTCGTACGAAGTTCGCCATAAAGACATGATCCCCTATCACCAAATAGCGATCAACATCATCTCGTCATTTGAAGGGTTCTTTATCGAACACGTCCCCAGACTCCAAAATATCGAAGCCGATGCCCTAGCAGGCCTTGCCGCTTCCCTAGCAGTACAAAACAATATTCATCATTTGGTGGACGTGATAGGCCATGAAATGGTCTGTCCCAAGAACAACGTTCAATTCGTGGCGAGTTATTCCGCTCAGATGATCGACGAAGTACCAGACTGGAGACAACCATTCATTGACTTCGTTGTCTACGACATTTTGCCGGAGAATCCGAAGGAAGCCACCTCTATCAGAAGGAGTTCTCTCAGATTCTTCTACGATACAGAGACGAAAATGCTATATCGCCGATCCTACGATGGATTATTACTTTGATGTCTGTCAAACGCAGAAGCCAAAGAAGCCGTACGCGAAGCTCATGACGGTGTCTGTGGGGTCCATCAGCCTGGCCCAAAATTACAAGATCGTCTTCATCGAATGGGATATTACTGGCCCACGATGGTAGCAGATGCGATAGACTATGCAAGAAAGTGCTAAGCCTGCCAAGTCAACACCGAATTCATCCACCAGCCATCCAAATTTCTACATCCGACAGTGGCGTCCTGGCCATTCGAAGCATGGAGATGGATATCATCGGTCCGATCACTCCACCTTCTTTTCGAGGATATCGCTTCATACTCGCAATCACAGATTGCTTCTCCAAATGGGCGAAAGTTGTTTCGCTTACAGAAGTGAAGACTTTAAACGTGATCAGTTTTCTCAAGCATCACGTCATCTATCGCTTTGGATTGCCCCGAAGTATCATCCACGATAATGGTCCGCAGTTCGCAAGCCACGCCTTCTATCGATTCTACAACAAACATCGAATTCAGAATATTGCTTCGACGCCATACAATCCGACAGCAAATGGGTTAGCAGAAGCATTCAACAAAACAATTATCAAACTTCTCAAGAAGTTCGTATCATCCAACAAACGCGACTGGAACAAGAAGCTTGGTGAATGCTTCTGGGCATTCTATACTACAGTCCGAACGGCCACTGGAAACACACCATTCTCCCTGGTGTACGGGAGTAAGGCAGTTCTCCCATTGGAGACTCAAATACCATCGCTCCGCGTCCCTCTCACTTACCAATTGACGACGGACGATAACTACCGTCGCCGGTTACAAGAGTTTGAGGCCTTAAATGAAAAGCGCCACTTGGCTCAGCAATGAATCGAGCTATACCAAGCACGCATTTCCGGAGCCTTCAATAAGAAGGTTAAAATCAGAACATTCCAAGTGGGCGATCTCGTTCTGGCTGTTCGGAGGCCGATGGTTATGACTCACAAAACTGCTGGCAAATTCCAGTCAAAGTGGGAAGGGCCATTTACCATTGAGGCTGTGTTCTCCAACTGTGCTTACCGCCTCGCAAAACAAAACGAAGACTTGCTCATGTTGCCCGTCAACGGCAAGTTCCTGAAGAAATATTACGTCTAAATGACATTCTCCAAAATATTAAGTTATGTACCCACCGGTACCGCTGAACTCACATTCTCCAAATCCCATAGTATTGAGTCATGTACCCACCGGTGTCGCTGAACTCACATTCTCCAAATTCCAGATTATTGAGTTATGTACCCGCCGGTTCCGCTGAACTCACATCCACATTCTCCAAAATGTTGAGTTATGTACCCTCCGGTACCGCTGAACTCACATTCTCCAAATCCTGTAGTATTGAGTTATGTACCCGTCGGTACCGCTGAACTCACATTCTCCAAATTCTAGATTATTGAGTTATGTACCCGTCGGTACCACTGAACTCACATCCTCCAAATATCCCAGATTGCTGAGCTATGTACCCTCCAATACCGCTGAACTCACATCCTCCAAATGTCCCATATTACTGAGCTATGTACCCTCCAGTACCGCTGAACTAACATTCTTCCTCCAAATATCCCAGATTGCTGAGTTATGTACCCGCAGGTACCTCTGAACTTACATTCCGGTCACTCTTTTAGGTAGTAAGTCATGTATAACCATACCTCTTAACTTATTCTTTTGAAAGAGATCCTCTCTCATGATCCACTACCCGCACTCTCAGTTCACAAAAAGGGTAACAGATCCACAAAATTTCCAAAACGACCACGTCGATGTTACGTCTGAGTCGTTTCACTTCCGCCAAAAACAAATCACCCCTCTACATAGAACTTCCATGTCCTCATTACCTCTGAGTCATTCTGTGTACCCCTTCATGGAGCCCACTCCTGCCATGTCCTCATTACCTCTGAGTGGGAAGGCTCCATCGAAGAAACCCTCATGCTTGCCATGTCCTCACTACCTCTGAGTAAGTACGCTGGTTCCCTTTCGAGTTATTATCTGTACCAAAAAAAACCCCACGGTACGCCAAGGATAATAGGTCCATAAATGTCCTTTATTGACCACAAATATCCTCCGCTGAGTCCACACCTGCCATATCCTCATTACCTCTGAGTAGGAAGACTACGCGGTAAAACCCCCATACTTGCCATGTCCTTATTACCTCTGAGTAAGTATGGTGGTCTTCTCTCGTCTTATTATTCGCATCCTGAACCAGGGTACGCCAAGGATAATAGGCCCACAAATATCCTCTGCTGACTATAAGTGCTGTACTAAGTTCCCTAGTACATGCACATAATTTCTCATCATGCCCCGGGAGCCCAGCTGCTCCATGGCATTCTTTCTCACGATATCCGGAATGTCTATGACCACCTTACCGTGGAATTGTTCTAGGTATCCCCATCAAACTTGTTATCCATACCTAAAACCAAGGTATGCCAAGGGTAACAGGTCCACAAACAAGTCCCCCAAGCGGGGCAAACACCACCATAACACCACAAGCACAACAAGAAGTACAAATAAAGGGTAGAATAAAGCATACTCTTTTATTTGGAAGGCAAAAGTACTATACGTTCTAGGGACAATGTCCCACTTAAAGAAAGGAAAAGAACGAAAATAAAAAGAAGAAAAAAGTCTTCTATGGTTCGGCAGTACATAATTCCAGGAGGCGGTTCTTCACCAAGGCGGTCTTCCGCTCAAGCCGCTGCCTAGCTCGACGCTCGGCCAACCGCTCCGTACTCTCCAAGTCCATGTGCGCCCGCAAGCCGTCCTCCAACTTCTTCATGGCGAGCTCCAGGCCAGCAGAAGCTCGATTAATTCTGTCAGCCTCCTGGATAATTAGCCCCCTTTCGGTGCGGGCAGCCTCAAGCTCAGACTCCAGGAAAGCCAACTTCCTCTGAAGTTCAAAGATCTGCTCCCGCGTATCAATAACCCCACGGGAGGCAGCCGCTTCCCGAGCCGTAACATCCTCACTCTCGCGGCTCAACTGATCATATAGCTCAGAGAGATCATGGAGGTCCTTCTGTATGACCGGCTTGGTCTTATCCCAAGCCACCCTTATCTTCTCTATGGCAGTTATGAGAATACCGCACTCTTGATCAATAACAGCAGGCAGATCAGCTCGCCGCAGCACCTGAAGCTGGGCCACCAGCTGATCAGCCTCCAACAGCTTGGACTCTAGGAGCGTAGCTATCCTTTTCCCGTCAGGAAGGGTTCTGAGAATGTCAATTTGGCCTTGGGCGCATTGTCGGGCCAAGACGAAAGGAGTTCCCCGCTCCACAACAGCTTCTACTCCCCTCTTCAAATGGCGATAGAAACTATCAACCACATCCTTCGACACATCATCCAGAACTTCTGTAGAGAACGGTGTCAAAGGGAGTGTGGCTGGGAGTGTCGAAGAAGATGCAATAGAGCTGGCCATCCCAGCAACAAGGAAAATAAATTCTGAGCAAAAGGACGCTTGAACAGCGGCTAACTCCTCCTCCGCCACCCGAAGAGTCTGAACACTCGGCAAAGCAGAAAGGTCAATTTTCGGAGCCACCCGAGCAGAAGAGGACGCAAGGACCATTGTCCCATGCCCCGGCAGTACGGCCACCTGACTTTCCGAAATCAAGCCAGCGGAAGGTCCTTCAATATGAGTCGGAAGAGGATGGGGTACTCTCCTCTCCGCCAGTTCCCCTTCGGTAGAGCCTATCTCAACAATATCCATCATCGGCACTAGAGAGGCAGGACCTGTATGTCCAGAGCAATAATCAATCGATGTAACCTGAAGGATGTGATGATAGAGCGAATAGGCCTCCTCATTGGTCAAAATTTGGCTTATCTTACCAAGGAAGGGTCGTGAAGGCTGAGGTTCGTTCACAACCGCCATAGAACCCTCGCCAGTACCCCCCAAGCCGAATTTGACTGGCTCTTCGATCCCAGCAACCCCAGAAGGAGGTACGACTCGATCAGCGTCACTTTGATGAAATTCAGCAGTTTCAGGGACAGGTACATCGGAGCCCCTGCCGTCTCGAGTCATGACCTCAGCAACCTGAGATTCCTCTTCTTCTGACACCTACGAGAGGGAAGGAAAATGATTAAGATCAAAGCTAGAAGAAAGGAAAAACTAAATAAAAATGGTAGTAACTCGTTTACCTCTGAAGTGGGGTCGACCTTCTCACTTCTCTCCCTTATAGTTAGCTTGCGATGTCTGGTCGCAGCGTGTTTTTGGGAGTAAGGAATACCGCCAACAGGGAAGATTTGCCTGCTACACTTCCGTACAGGACCAGATGCAACAGGTCGCTGATCTGCCACCATCTCATCTGACATAACAGGAGGCCGATCCGCCCCAACATCTTCCATCGGAAGGGAAAAGTTATCTGTATCATGCTCGTCGCCCTCATCATCTGCAATGGTGGAGTCCGAGTCTTGCACTTCGACTCTATTCTTCTTCTTCCTCGTCTTGGCCCCCTGGGTCTCTTATCCAGGCCAGTACCAACAATAAAACTGGCACACGGGCTAAAACCGACGGGGAGCTTGTTTGCCATAACATGGTACAGAGCCGCCATATACAAAATCTCTACCGACGCCTTAATATCAGGAACCGAAAAAGTGGTACAGGTATGGAATGTATCATAGTAGTGTCAGGCCCTGATACCGTCAGGGAGGCTACCTTCAAAACCCAGACAAGAGCTGGGACTGTCCAGAAAAAGTTGGCTGTATCCAAACTCTCGGGCAAACCTGCTGGGCAGATAAGGCTCCAGGAAGACAGTGCATCAGCAGCCACCCCATCAGATAATGATAGGGCAGCTCACTCCGTTCAAAGTCTTTTGTCACATCGCAGGCAATTGTTGACACAAAGTCACAGTCAACCAAATATTGATAACATTGACTAAATAATACTTGTAATAATTCAATACGACACACGACGTCTACATCAAGCTCCAATTAGAAGACAGCTCAGTCTTTGCAATTCAGTTATATATGAGTCTGTATTTTACACTTTCTTTGAGTCTAGACTGTTGTAAACTGTGTCATGCTGAGCTCTTGAGACTTGACATATAGCCTATCCAAATCCATAAGCTCCACCTGTGAGCACCCTAAATTTTGGGTTGATTTTTTTTCCATTTTATTTTAATTTTCTGATTGGAGGTAATTTTGAAATTTTGTGTTTATAATATTTTAATAATGATATTTAATTCATGATATGATTTTTGGTGATTTTAATTCATTTTAACATTATTTAAATCAATGACTTGTGGTTTTGACGTTTTGCTAGTGAAACCCTAGAGACTGTTTGACCTAGAGCCTAACCATGTGATTATGATATTTAATGTCATTTTTGGCCTAAGAATATTTTTGTATTTGACCTCTTTGAATTATTTTGATATTATTTTATTATTTATGATATTGTTTTGGGGTTATTTGAGTCGTGTTCGAATTTCAACTCAATCCGACTTGAAACGGGGACCCGGGGGTAGTTTAACTCTAGTGGGAGCCACACACTAGTTAGGCATGGCCCACATGATATTAATTTTAGTCCACATGATAGAAATATTTTAGTTAGAGGTTAGACTAATTATTATGGATAAGGCTAGTGTGATTAGAGACTTTAGAATGACTAATTTAGCCCCAACCAATTAGCCCTTTCCTAATACTCATAGAATAGGTTAGTAGGGGCTTTTGAACTTTTCCTAATTGGACAAAACCACCTTTATGGCCAGCAACAATAAGGATAGGGTTGAGCCTCCCATTTGTCATTATCCATCTATTTTTCTCTCTCTTGTTCTTCCCCAAATTCCTAGAGAGCAATCCCTAGCAATTTCTCCACCAAATCCTTCTATTTCACCACCAAATATTCTTCTTTCCTTCCCCATTCTAGTCAAGGAGGAAGCTACCCAAGTTTGGGAGGATTCGGAGCTCGTTCGTGTCCTTTTGGAATCTCTACGTGTCGGTGTCGCTCCGGGAAGGTTTTTCTTCGATTCGATCTACCGGGAGGTATAAATCCCTTCTTCTTTTCATTTCCTCATGCATATAGGTCTATTTTGAACCCATAGGAATGACCCCCATGGTTGTATCTCCATTTGTGTCTATTTTGTATCTATTTGGAGGTCATAGGAGTGTCCTTTGTGTTGTGGATGTGTTCATGTTACATATATAGATATATATATATATATATATATATATATATATATATATATATATATATATATATATATATATATATTGTAATGAGAGTGTATCTATATTTATATATGTAATAAATGGTTCATGATGATTATATAATCAAGTTTGTGAGTGTGGTTCCTCATATTATTATTGCTATTATTGTTGTGGATAATTAGGATATATATTGTGTATTCTTTTGGCTCAAACTATCTAAATCCGTCATGATTTTTATCCACGTTTTTAATTTCAGCCATAACTTCGAAATGTCATAACTTCTAGCTCAAAGTTCGATTTAATCTTCCGTTTTTTTAAAAGAAGCGTATTGAAGTTAGCTTTCCAAAAACATGTATTAATAGGCCTGATTCTTTCTGTAACTTTCTGGAGAATTATTTGAGTGTCAGCTGTACGAAAAACAAATGCGTTCTCGGTGTTTTCGTGATTCCGGGAGTTTCCGAAAACGAAAACACGATCCGTTTAAAGTTTCGGAAAGCTAACACATAGATCTATAACATACTTTAATCGTAGAGTTTAATTCATGCTGAGATGGTACAGTATTCATTATTAGTAGGAGTTACTATTCGGCATATGCATTTTGTGCACCCTTGTGTGTAATATAATGTTCTATTTGATTTTAACCCATGTTAATGTATATACATTATGTAACTAAATAAAGAATGCAAGCATGAGTAAATGTTTAAATAAATGATGTATGAGGTGTAAGTATCCTATCTAATGTAAGCATGTATAAGTATGGCTTGTAATGAATATGTAGGTTCCATAGTATGTAATATATGGTGCATATAGTAGTGCAAGAGAATAAATGAATGATGAATGAATGCAAGCATGAATGTAATGTAATAATAGATATAATATATGCAATATACAAGTTAATGAGATGTAATATTCTATGTTAACACAAATCCTATATTACCTCATGTACCCCCTTACACTATGTTGACACTATCACACTTGACACATTGTTCACTTACACTTTGACACTCTTTGATATGTATACACTATGTAAGCCCATTTAACCCTCACTTGCCCCTTTGCCATGTTCACATACACACACATAGCCTCTTAAATAAGTATTTATGAATATAGTTAACTTAGCTATGTATGTATATTATATATATGTTAGCATATTGTGTTGTAATATATAAGTTTATATAACCATTTGAAATGCCGTAATTATAGACCTAATGTTGAATACTAATATATGCATGTTTATATATGTGTAGACATATATAGCTTAAAGTAATAGATTATCTAGTGTATATCCAATGTGAATTCTTGCCTATTTGAGTATTGAATAGTTGCATGCTATATAGAGTTGGGTGTATATTGGCTTGTATAGCCTTGTATTGATGTGTGCTTGCTAGGATAGTCTTGGTTAGGCCTAGTAAGACTTACTCGGTTAGGACATGACCTAGTTTGACCTAGTTTGACTAGTGCAGTTGACCAGAGTTGACCAAGGGTTGACTTTGGCCTAGCTTGACCTAGATTCATGTAGAATGCATTGTAGTATTTTATATTACCCTTCTGGATATGTTGTGACTTGTGCTATTCTAATTAGGAGCCAGACACCTCTCGTCGGACAGTATATTTACTTTGGATATTCAGACATCAGGCGAGTACATTCTCTGACCGTTTCATACTTGTATGGATTTACATTCTTGCTCTAGATTACTGTACTTGATGCTGATACGACTGTTATCACGGATTGGTACTATATGGATCTTCTTTTGAGATGTTATCTCCTTGTATTCACTAAATACATATTGTGACGTGCGTTTCACTTCCATATTGTATTTATTGAATACCCATATCCTTGTATACTCATTGTGCATATTGTACTCTCATTATCACATGAGCCCCATGGATTGACCATTGTACACTATTGTATAACATTGTACATCCATTGTATAACATTGTACACTATTGTATAAGATAACGTAACTGGAGTAGATCCTTGTGTATTGATTGGGGAGGGAGAGTAGAATTGGTTATGTACTCAAATCCTATTGTACAATATTGTATAACTATTGTATATATCTATTGTACATCCACGTACAATGGAGTTGCTATTGTATTTTCCTAGCCCGTTTACATAACCAGATTGTACTCTAAATCACATGTTCCTTACAGTTCTTACTTATCATATTTAGATATTTCCTGTTATTAAATCTCTACTGTTTTCTATACATTCTTCTTTCAGCGTTTCATGTACTTTACTCTATTGCATGCTTTATATTTCCTAACTCGATATGAACTGCGTGAGATGTTTTGTGCTCGCTTCCGTCCGGACTGGACCTGTTGATAAATTTTACAGATAGCCTGGAGGTGCCTGCTAGCCTAGAGAAGACACATTAGAGGTTGTTTAGGTAGTTATTTCATTTTGTCTGGAGTTGTATTTTACTTTGTGGAATACTGTATTGAGTTTTGAGATATATTTATGGGTTTATGTATCATAGACACTTAGACTTCTATCTCCTGTATCTCTTTTGGATTTCATGTTTTATCTATCTTTATCATGCTCTACCTTAGATGTGATTGAGACTGTATCTGCTATGTCACCCCCATTCGGGGAGTATAAACTGTTTAGTCTTATACTGTTATATGCATTGAGATTTAGGACAGCGTTCTACTGCCGACACTGCGGCGTAGGCTGGGCGTTGTTACGTACTCGTACCCTCACGGTGGGTGCGGGTCGTGACACGTTTTTAGTGGTGGCCCATGCAGGTCGAGTTTATGTAGTGGTATTCGAACTAGAGTACCACTACAGCCTGCACTAAGAATATGATATATTTTGAAGATACTCAATCACAGTTAGGAACCCTTGAGAGATTCTTGGGACGACCCTTGAGAATCTTGTTTAACTCCGATTTGAAAACTCTTTTCTTTTTTTTCTTGATTTGATTTATCTTTACTTTCTGCTATTGAATTTGATTTTGATGGATTATTATTAAATTTGAGTTTGTATTTATTGATTTTGATAAAGATTGTTGAAATTTGAATCTTGATGTTAGCTATAGCATCCGAGTTTGTAGTTATATGATTTGAAGGATTTTATTCATTTCTGAATTTTGATGTTCGTTGATAAATTTGATTTTTTTTGGTATTTATTGTTTATTTAATTTAATTTTTGGAAAGATGAAATTATATGGGCTAGGTCATCTAAGTTATGGAAATCTTGTCTTCTATAGTCACATTAGCCAGCATGGTGAGGACATATAGTCTGATTTTGGATATATTTCTCGGGTGTGGAAATTTAAGGTTTTCACAGCCAAGCTAGCGGCATCGCAAAAATGTTAAATACCATGATTCTAGAGGTATGTGCATAAGTCAAGGACTCTGTGATTATCGTAGCCTTGCTCACTAGTATGACGAGAATTTAGAGTACCATAATTTTGGATAGACGCATATGATTATCAGATTGTACCTTAAATGTTTTCGAACATGTTTTTGCTACTTTTGTTTCAGTTATTCAAAAAAAAAAGAAGGAATTATTGTTGTTTTGTTTTGTTTTATTTTGTTTCTCATTGTTTACTTAGGATGTAGCTTTAGCTATTTTTATAAACCTTGTGTAACTTCTTACAAAAATTTATTTCTTCTTAATACAATAAACCAATGATTTTGCTAGGCCTTATTTTGGATTTGGTATTATAATTCTTGTTTCAAAAAAATGGGTCCCTCTTTTAAATAGATAAGCAGAACAGATTCTATTATCATTCTTTTCCTGCCAATATTTTTACTACCATCATTTCTTGTCTTATATACCTGTCCTGATTATATCAATTCCCTGTCTCATATATAATTCTGTCAGCTATACCTTGAAAACTCTTGAATCTTTATATCATTTTTATCTGAGAAATGTTGAGGAAGTGATATAAATCATCTAGTTCGAAAATGATGTAATTGGTTATCATATGATGATTTTGTAGGAATCAGAGTGTTGGATGTCAAATATGAAAAATTTGAAATGGAGATGTGGTAAAGGTTTAAAATAAAATCGAGGGATAAATGTTATCAATTTAGAAACAATCACAGAAAGTGGGTTATGAATAATTCATGGATGTATTTCAAAACTAATGAGGATGTTTAAGGTCAACCTAGTTTTGAGAACTTAAAAATATTTGTTATTGATTCTTGGGAACTATTACAAGGCTATGTAGAAATTTAAAGATGGAAAGGAGAATTTAATCGAATAAAATGATTATGCAAAATTGAACTAGATATTGTAAGATGGTGACTAGAGACAGAGAGAACACAAGGATTTTACGTTATAGAAATTATTTTAGATGATTGGAAGAAAATTATAGAATTCAAAAAAAAATATTTGAAGGTGAACATTGAAGAAAATATGAAGGTTGATTTATAAAAAAATAATAAATTTTGTGTGACAAAGTGGTATTGGAGTTTAGTGAATACGAGACTCGATTTAAACAAGTCCAAGGATTCCATAAACTGGATTTAGAGGTTTTGGATCTAATTTAAAACGAGGTGAAGGAATTTGAAATTTTGATTAAATGAATAAGTGTTGACTCCTAAAAAGAGGGGTATGTTTCGTGGAAAATATTTTGGAACTTAAAGATTTTGTCTATGGTGATTGTGGTAAAGGTTTAGATGGCTGAAGGTTATAAAATTTCGATGATAGTTATATAGAGGTTGATTTTCATATTGGGACTTGTGAGAAAAAAAAAGGAATATGGTTTAGCAAATGATAAACTGATAGTATTAGAGAGGGATGATTTGCTGACTTCGTATGAAATCTTTTCCTGTTTTCTCTAAAAGGAGTTTTTCAATATCATTGAATCCTAGTTTCCTTAATCCGACCAAATCGACTTCGATTATCTTTTCTTATCATATTTATATCTTGGGTTGTACTTAATTGAATTAAATTTGATTGTGACCTGAATCTCTATCCTTGTATGCTCGATCTCAGACTTTGTTGAACCTGTCCTCCATATTGCCTAAATCTTGATTTCCTCCAATTTGATCAACTTAGATCGTATCAAGACTAAATATTCTTAATACGTATTGTGATTGGAAATTTTTCATGGAATTGGCTTTCATTCCTTAACTTTGATTTTGATTTTTTTTTTTTTCTGAACCCTTTAAAGATAATGGGTAGTTACTTTTCTTTATTTTTATGATAAGTATCAGTTTTCATATAGGATGGTAGACTGCCTTACAGTTTTGATGGTTTGTTGTTTTTGTAACTTTTGTTTAGCAACCAAGATTGCTTGTGTGTTTTGATACCCTATGACCGTTTTGGTTTAGCATGACTAGAATACCAAGATGAGACTTTCACTACCACCGTATGCCATGACCCTGTATGTCGTCCTTTTGATGGTATGATTTATTTAAGTTCTGAGATTTGATTGTGGGGGTTTGACCTAGAAGGATTACGAACATTTTAATTTCGAGGACGAAATTTTTATAAGGTGGGTAGGATGTGAGCACCCTAAATTTTGGGTTGATTTGTTTTTTTCATTTTATTTTAATTTTCTGATTGGGGATAATTTTGAAATTTCGTGTTTATAATTATTTTAATAATGATATTTAATTCATGATATGATTTTTGATGATTTTAAATTATTTTAACATTATTTTAATCAATGACTTGTTGTTTTGACGTTTTGCTAGTGAAACCCTAGAGACTGTTTGACCTAGAGCCTAACCATGTGATTATGATATTTTAATATAATTTTTGGCCTAAGGATATTTTTGCATTTGACCTCTTTGAATTATTTTGATATTATTTTATTATTTATGATATTGTTTTGGGGTTATTTGAGTCGGGTTCGAATTTCAACTCAATCCGACTTGAAACGGGGACCCGGGGATAGTTTGACTCTAGTGGGACCCACACACTAGTTAGGCATGGCCCACATGATAATTTTAGTCCACATGATAGAAATATTTTAGTTAGAGGTTAGACTAATTATTATGGATAAGGTTAGTGTGATTAGAGACTTTAGAATGACTAATTTAGCCCCAACCAATTAGCCCTTTCCTAATACTCATAGAATAGGTTAATAGGGGCTTTTGGACTTTTCCTAATAGGACAAAATCACCTTTATGGCCAGCCACAATAAGGATAGGGTTGAGCCTCCCATTTGTCATTATCCATCTATTTTTCTCTCTCTTGTTCTTCCCCAAATTTCTAGAGAGCAATCCCTAGCAATTTCTCCACCAAATCCTTCCATTTCACCCCCAAATCTTTTTCTTTCCTTCTCCATTCTAGTCAAGGAGGAAGCTACCCAAGTTTGGGAGGATTCGGAGCTCGTTCGTGTCCTTTTGGAATCTTTACGTGTCGGTGTCGCTCCGGGAAGGTTTTTCTTCGATTCGATCTACCGGGAGGTATAAATCCCTTCTCCTTTTCATTTTCTCATGCATATAGGTCTATTTTGAACCCATAGGAATGACCCCCATGGTTGTATCTCCATTTGTGTCTATTTTGTGTCCATTTGGAGGTCATAGGAGTGTCCTTTGTGTTGTGGATGTGTTCATGTTACATATATAGATTTATATATATATATATTGTAATGAGAGTGTATCTATATTTATATATGTAATAAATGGTTCATGATGATTATATAATCAAGTTTGTGAGTGTGGTTCCTCATATTATTATTGCTATTATTGTTGTGGATAATTAGGATATATTGTGTATTCTTTTGGCTCAAACTATCTAAATCCGTCATGATTTTTATCCACGTTTTTAATTTCAGCCATAACTTCGAAATGTCATAACTTCTAGCTCAAAACTCGGTTTAATTTTTTGTTTTTTTTAAAAGAAGCGTATTGAAGTTAGCTTTCCAAAAACATGTATTAATAGGCCTGATTCTTTCTGTAACTTTCTGGAGAATTATTTGAGTGTCAGCTGTACGAAAAACAAACGTGTTCTCGGTGTTTTCGCGATTCCGGGAGTTTCCGGATATGAAAATGCGATCTGTTTAAAGTTTCGGAAAGCTAACACATAGATCTATAACATACTTTAATCATAGAGTTTAATTCATGCTGAAATGGTGCAGTATTCATTAATAGTAGGAGTTATTATTCGGCATATGCATTTTGTGCACCCTTGTGTGTAATATAATGTTCTATTTGATTTTAACCCATGTTAATGTATATACATTATGTAACTAAATAGAGAATACAAGCATGAGTAAATATTTAAATAAATGATGTATGAGGTGTAAGTATCCTATCTAATGTAAGCATGTATAAATATGGCTTGTAATGAATATGTAGGTTCCATAGTATGTAATGTATGGTGCATATAGTAGTGCAAGAGAATAAATGAATGATGAATGAATGCAAGCATGAATGTAATGTAATAATAGATATAATGTATGCAATATACAAGTTAATGAGATGTAATGTTCTATGTTAACACAAATCCTATATTACCTCATGTACCCCCTTACACTATGTTGACACTATCACACTTGACACATTGTTCACTTACACTTTGACACTCTTTGATATGTATACACTATGTAAGCCCATTTAACCCTTACTTGCCCCTTTGCCATGTTCACATACACACACATAGCCTCTTAAATAAGTATTTATGAATATAGTTAACTTAGCTATGTATGTATATTATATATATGTTAGCATATTGTGTTGTAATATATAAGTTTATATAACCATTTGAAATGCCATGATTATAGACCTAATGTTGAATACTAATATATGCATGTTTATATATGTGTAGACATATATAGCTTAAAGTAATAGATTATCTAGTGTATATCCAATGTGAATTCTTGCCTATTTGAGTATTGAATAATTGCATGCTATATAGAGTTGGGTGTATGTTGGCTTGTATAGCCTTGTATTGATGTGTGCTTGCTAGGATAGTCTTGGTTAGGCCTAGTAAGACTTACTGGGTTAGGACATGACCTAGTTTGACCTAGTTTGACTAGTGCAGTTGACCAGAGTTGACCAAGGGTTGACTTTGGCCTAGCTTGACCTAGATTCATGTAGAATGCATTGTAGTGCTTTATATTACCCTTCTGGATATGTTGTGACTTGTGCTGTTCTAATTAGGAGCCAGACACCTCTCCTCGGACAATATATTAACTTTGGACATTCAGACATCAGGCGAGTATATTCTCTGACCATTTCATACTTGTATGGATTTACATTCTTGCTCTAGATTACTGTACTTGATGCTGACACGACTGTTATCACGGATTGGTACTATATGGATCTTCTTTTGAGATGTTATCTCCTTGTATTCACTAAATACATATTGTGACGTGCGTTTCACTTCCATATTGTATTTATTGAATACCCATATCCTTGTATACTCATTGTGCATATTGTACTCTCATTATCACATGAGCCCCAGGGATAGACCATTGTACACTATTGTATAACATTGTACATCCATTGTATAACATTGTACACTATTGTATAAGATAACGTAACTGGAGTAGATCCTTGTGTATTGATTGGGAAGGGGGAGTAGAATTGGTTATGTACTCAAATTCTATTGTACAATATTGTATAACTATTGTATATGTCTATTGTACATCCATGTACAATGGAGTTACCATTGCATTTTTCTAGCCCGTTTACATAACCAGATTGTACTCTAAATCACATGTTCCTTACAGTTCTTACTTATCATATTTAGATATTTCCTGTTATTAAATCTCTACTGTTTTCTATACATTCTTCTTTCAGCGTTTCATGTACTTTACTCTATTGCATGCTTTATATTTCCTAACTCGATATGAACTGCGTGAGATATTTTGTGCTCGCTCCCGTCCTGACTGGACCTGTTGATAAATTTTACAGATAGCCTGGAGGTGCCTGCTAGCCTAGAGGAGACACATTAGAGGTTGTTTAGGTAGTTATTTCATTTTGTCTGGAGTTGTATTTTACTTTGTGGAATACTGTATTGAGTTTTGAGATGTATTTATGGGTTTATGTATCATAGACACTTAGACTTCTATCTCCTGTATCTCTTTTGGATTTCATGTTTTATCTATCTTTATCATGCTCTACCTTAGATGTGATTGAGACTGTATCTGCTATGTCACCCCTATTCGGGGAGTATAAACTGTTTAGTCTTATACTGTTATATGCATTGAGACCTAGGACAGCGTTCTACCGCCGACACTGCGGCGTAGGCTGGGCATTGTTACGTACTCGTACCCTCACGGTGGGTGCGGGTCGTGACACCACCATCCAGAAATAAGCCCATTGGTCCCTTAGAACGATTCTATGCTCTGGAGACAGAGTTCGGGCCGAACTCTGCCTCCACACAGAGTTCGGGCCGAACTCTGTCCCCTAAAAATTAGCACCTAAATTTTAGGGTTAGCTGGTTGCTAGTTGTCCAACGGCCAAATATTTGAAATTTTCTACCCGAATTCTGGCCGAATTCTGTCTACAAAAACCCTATAAATAGGCCTAGAATTCTCTCATTTCAAATCATCCAATCTTCTCTTCTCTTCTCTCTTAAGCTCAAATAAGCCATACCCTTCCCATATACTAGCCACAAGCTTCATAAGTCTCGAGTGCTCAGCATCTCTCAGTTAGGAGTCTTGTGCAAGAGTTGAAGAAGTCGCTTGGAAAATTCTAAGCAAATCGCCACTGCGATCCTCTGTAAGAAGTTGACGTGCTCTTCTGAAGAAAAGGCATAAACTACTATTTCACAAATAGTGGATTTAATCCTGAGCTAGAGTTCTCAGGCCTGGACTAGTCCTCCACGAGGGAAACCAGGTTAAAATCGGCTGTGTTTGCGTATGCTCTCTTGATTCTCACTTTAAATTCCGCATTTACTCTGATTAGTTTTATTTGTGATAGAGTTGAATTTTTAATTGGATATTATCTCTATATATTCTATTTACCCCCCTCTAGAGTTGCCATCTGTTCTTCAATTGGTATCAAAGCTCTGTTCTCTTTACAAGGACTTACATCCTAGAGCTGATCCATGACAACCACACAATCCTTGATTTCCAATCACGGTGAAGGACAGTCCACTCATAGGCCTCCCCTATTTGATGGAACTAACTACATGTATTTGAAAACAAGGATGAGTTTTTATCTCAAGTCTCTAGACTTTGACCTGTGGACTATCGTCATTGACGGTTACAAAAAGCTCGCCAGGATAGTTGTCAACGGTGATCTCGTTGAGAAATCACAAGACAAATATTCTGATGAGGAGAAAAAACAGGCAAGTCTAGACGCGAGAGCTATTAATGCTTTATTCTGTGCTATAGACAGGAATGAGTTCAACAGGGTATCTACATGCACCACATCTCACGAAGTATGGAGACTTCTAGAAGTGACGCATGAAGGAACTACCCAAGTTAAGGAATCAAAGATAAGCTGTCTCACTCAAGAATACGAGGCTTTCAAGATGAAACCAAATGAGACGATCACGCAAATGTTCACAAGATTCCTCGACATCATCAACCCCCTGTCTTCGCTCGGCAAGCAATACTCAAATCACGAGAAGATTCGCAAGCTACTTAGGGGGCTACCAATGATTTGGAACCCTAAGGTGACAGCCATCGTAGAAGGAAATAATCTCACAACCATGTCCATGGAGACCTTGATGGGAAAGCTAATGACTCATGAGCTTGACCTCAAGGACTTCGAAGAGCCTGCTCCTAAGGCTAAGGAGATCGCACTCAAAGCTCACCGACGAAGGGCTGAACCCGAAGAGGCAAATGATGATGACTCGGAAGATGATCAAGCCCTTATGGTCCGCAACTTCAAGAAATTCCTTCGCTTTAATCGAAAGAAGAAGGAACCACAAGAAGATGGTGAAGAAGAGCCAACTTGCTATGGTTGCAAGAAGACTGGACACGTCCGAAAAGACTGTCCATTCTTGAAGAAGAGCAACCGCTATGAGAAGACATACAAGAAGACTTCATCAAAGAAATATGCCAACACAAGCATTTGGCATGAAAGCGAAGCTAGTGACTCCGAGAAAGAAAAGGACTCTCCTCAAGATACGGCTAATGTGTATCAAATGGCAACATCCGATAAGGTATCAAACGAAACTCTTAACGACTTCTCTTTTGATGAACTTGGCAATGCTTTCACCGATTTACTCGATGATCACAAAAAGATCATTGGTAAATACAAACACGCCAAGGACAAAATCAAAAGTCATGAAGTCGAAATTCAAAGACTTTCTCTATTGCTTGATAACATTAGAGACACTTCACCCACGGAAGTCACAGATGAGGTATCGAAGCTTAAACTAAGCCTTCATGATGCTGAAACACGTATTGAGCAACAGACACAAGAAATCACAACACTCAACACGATGCTTGCTGAAGAAAAGAGTAGACACAAGATTTCTATGACTAAGATATATAGTTTAAATGCTAAGGTTACTGAACTGCAGGCTGTCTCCAAGAGATTAGAGACTAAATTGGGAAAACAGGTTGCTCAACCTCAAACCCAATCTTATGAGACACCCACAAAGCATAACACTTCTCATGCTAGTCATCCACATTATCCATCTACAACACATAATCATGCTTTCATATACACACAATTCTACAAAGGACACAAACCACATGCACATAGAAATAATTACCATATGTCACAAAATCATCATGTTACCCATAGATACAATCACAATATTGCACAAAGACACAATCAACATTACTCTACTTATAGACAACATCACCATGTTATACCATATAGACAATATCACCATGCCACTCCACAACACTCTATGCATACTCATTATCACCATGCTAATCATCATACTTCTGCTCATTACACTGCTTATAGACATTATCAGCATGCTCCTAATATAAATAGGAATGCTACATGTACTTATTGTGGTTTACATGGACACATATCTCCATAATGTAGAATTAGAAGATAAGTTGATAGAAAAATATATGTATGGTTTCCAAAAACTAACTTTTCAGGACCCTCAAGAAATTGGGTACCAAAGGTCACATCTATTCTTGACGTAGGTGGACCTTCCCTCCTCCACTAAGAGTAAGTGGATTCTCGATAGTGGATGCTCGCAGCATATGACAGGAGACGCAAATCTTTTCGTATCACTATCGATGAAGAGAGAAGGATATGTATCCTTCGGCAACAACCTTAAAGGTTATATTATAGGTAATGGCAATATTGGTTATCCTCCCTCTCCCGTAATAAAGGATGTCTGCCTAGTAACCGAGTTAAAGCATAACCTGCTCAGCATTAGTCATCTTGCTGACCATGGATATGACATTAACTTTGGACAAAACAAATGCCTTATTTATGATAGGTCAACGGGAGACATCGCTTTTGAAGGGGTAAGAGAGGATAATATTTATACTTTCTATTTGTCTGGAAATACTAACAATCCAGGTAGATGCCTATATGCTCATAAAGATGAACGGCTACTATGGCACCAACGTCTTGGTCATGCCAATATGGATACTATATCCAGGCTATCGACCAAGAAGCTAGTTAGAGGCTTGCCCGACATCACATTCAAAAAGGACACCGTATGTGCCGAATGCGAGTTGAACAAGGCAACCAAGTCATCTTTTCATTTCATAAACTCTGTAAGCACTTCTAGACCCTTGCAACTACTCCATATAGATTTATTTGGGCCTAGTAGAGTAGCCAGTCTTGGCGAAAAACTCTATGCCTTTGTTATTGTTGATGATTTTTCAAGATTTACTTGGGTTTTCTTCCTTGCAAATAAAAGTGATGCAATTTCGATTTTCAAGATTTTTGTTAAGAAAGTTCAAAACGAAAAAGGCTACATGATTACTCGAATCCGAAGTGATCATGGAGGCGAATTCGAAAATTTTGATTTTGAAAGATTTTGTGATTCAAATGGTTTTGATCATGAGTTTTCTTGTCCAAGAACTCCTCAACAAAATGGTGTTGTGGAGCAAAAGAATAGAACTCTTGGCGATATGGCCAGAGTTATGTTGAACAAGTTTTCACTTTCGAAATATTTTTGGGCTGAAGCTGTCAGTACAACATGCCATATTTTAAATAGGGTGCTTATTCGTCCTATTACGAAGAAAATACCCTATGAGCTTTGGTTTGGGAGAACCCCAAATGTTTCTTATTTTAGAGTTTTTGGATGCAGATGCTTTATCCTTAACACCAAAGACAACTTAGGCAAATTTGATGCCAAAGCTGACGATGGTATTTTCCTTGGCTATGCTGCCAAGAGTAAGGGATATAGAGTTTTTAACAAACTCTCTTTAATTGTGGAAGAGTCTACAAATGTGACTTTTGATGAAGATAACAGTGCAGCAGCTGCTCTTGATGATGATGTTGAGCCATCAACATCTACTCCAATGAACACCACAACCGAAACAAATTCTCTGGAAAGCTTGCCTAATAAATTCTCTTTCAAGCCATCACATCTAGAAAATTTGGTAATCGGTGAGGTTTCACGAGGAGTAACTACTAGATCATCATTAAGAGACTCTATTGCTAGCACTGCCTTTATTTCACAAATTGAGCCTAAAAACATTTCTGAAGCTTTCAATGATGAATTTTGGATTTCTGCTATGCAAGAAGAACTCAACCAATTCGAGAGGAGCCAAGTATGGGAACTCGTTCCTAGACCGGCTAATCACTCGATTATTGGTACTAAATGGATTTTTTAGAAACAAAGTAAATGAAGATGGTTCAGTCACACGCAACAAAGCTCGTCTAGTAGCCCAAGGATACAACCAAGAGGAAGGTATCGACTATGATGAGACGTATGCTCCTATTGCTAGATTAGTATCTATTCGGATGCTTTGTGCATTTACAAATTTTCAAAATTTTAAATTATTTCAAATGGATGTTAAAAGTGCTTTCTTGAATGGTTTTATTAAGGAGGAAGTTTATGTAAAACAACCCCCTGGTTTTAAAAATCACAAACTTTCCGACCACGTGTTCAAGCTAAAGAAAGCGCTGTACGGCCTCAAACAAGCCCCTAGAGCTTGATATGAACGGCTAAGCAACTTCTTGCTTGAGAAAGGTTTTTCAAAAGGGAAAATTGACACTACACTTTTCATAAAGTCTTTGAAGGACACTATTCTTTTAGTACAGATATATGTAGATAATATTATTTTTGGTTCTACTGATGAAACCCTCTGTCAAGATTTTGCCAAGTGTATGCAGACCGATTTTGAGATGAGCATGATGGGGGAGCTCAACTACTTTCTTGGGCTGCAAGTCAAACAAATGTCAAATGGAACCTTCATCTGTCAGTCGAAGTATACAAAGGACATGCTGAAGAAATTCGAACTTGATAATGTCAAACCAATCAGCACTCCTATGGCTACTTCAACCAAACTTGAACCAGATGAAAGCGGCAAACCCGTAGATCAACGTAAGTATCGAGGTATGATAGGCAGTCTACTCTATCTTACTGTTAGTCGCCCTGATATAATGTTTAGCGTTTGCCTGTGTGCTAGATATCAAGCAAATCCTAAGAAATCGCACATGACCGCAGTTAAGCGTATCTTTATATACCTTAAGGGTACGGTTACAATGGGCCTATGGTATCCCAAGTCAATATCATTTGACCTTATTGGTTACTCTGATGCTGATTTTGCTGGATGCAAGGTCGACCGTAAAAGTACGAACGGTACGTGCCATTTATTAGGAAAGGCTTTAGTCTCTTGGTTTAGCAAGAAGCAGAATTCTGTCGTACTATCCACAACAGAAGCTGAATATAGCAGCTGGGCGTTGTTGTGTACAAATTCTGTGGATGAAGCAAACCTTTGAAGACTATAATTTATCTTTCATGCATATTCCTATCTTTTGTGACAACACTAGTACAATAAATCTTACTAAGAACCCCATTTGTCACTCACGCACGAAGCATATTGAGATACAACACCACTTTTTGCGTGATCATCAGCAAAATAGCACGATTAACTTAGACTTTATTGACACTGATCACCAGTTAGCAGACTTCTTCACAAAGCCATTATCCGAAGAGCGCTTCAATTTTCTTTGTCGTGAACTTGGAATTTTAGATGAAGCTGTCATAAATTAAAACACCTACGTAAATATCGATTATATTGTGATTCTCTTAAAATGAACTTGCTATGGGTACAAGCCGAAAGGGCCCTTCTGACAACAAGGCGTAAAAGCCTAAGCGACACGGTGCACTAGTCCTCAGGACTACCGCTAGCTGGGATCCGGCCCCTACAGCTAACCCATGGCAGCTTCAAATTATTGAATTATGATATATTTCCTTGTTTATATACGGTATATTTTGATTTATAATCTGCTGACATGCTATTTTTCAATTTCATATTGCTATCCTTCTACTTTTACTATCTGGTTTATTGAATCTTTTAAGCTTTATCTTTATATCTTTTATTGGTTTCCCATACTTAACCAATATTTTATCCTTTCAGCCTGATTTCAGTTCTGGGACAAGGACACAGAATTCGGGCCGAACTCTGCCCTTACCAGAGTTCGGGCCGAGTTCGGCCTCCCTGTTCCAGAATCGGGGACTGTTCCAGCCGTGGATCTCAATGTTGATCCAATGGTCAAAATTGAACCCGACCAAGAGAAACCCTCACCTTTATTTCGGTTTCTTTTCCCTTTCCTTCATTCTTACCACCTCCTCTACTTCTCCTCCACTATTTTCTCAAAACCCTAACCCTAATTTCTTCTCTATTGTGCTCCATTCTTTCCCAAACTCAAGGAGAAGTGCTATTTTCCAATTCTCTTTCACGGTTTATAATTTATTTGAGGTATAACTCACTCTCCTTCTCTATCTCATTTATATCTATTTTGTGCTATGGCTCCTCGCTTGCCCAACCGTGGGAAGAGATCTCGGACCGAGGGTGCATCCTCGTCGAGTGCTCCTCCTCCCATTGAGCAACCCGTTGAACAACAACAACCACCTCATCCGTTGTTCAACCCTTCACGTCCTCGTGACCCTAACACCTATGACGACCGAATCTTTGTGTCACTAGATGCATCCAACAATTGGTTTAGTGATTTTTAGACCCGTCCAGTGTTTGCGGGATACCCCATAAACTTCACAATCTTTTCACAATATGAATCTATATTTCGTGATCTTTGCATTGATGAGCTAGTTGCTACGAATTTCGTCATCTATCGTAGCGCTATACAAATGTTCTACTGCAACTTAACTCATGATGACACTCACATTTATTCACGAGTTGCGGGCATTGATATCGCCTTTGCTGATTCTGATTTGGCCGAGTATCTTGAACTTCAAGACCTCGATACTTGGGATAAGCTTGTTGAAGCTCGATCGTTCCAATTTCTAGATGGAACTTCCCTTGAGAGCTTCAAGGCAGATTTATGTGCCCCAAACATTTGCCCTCGTAAGCTTATGGCCAAACATCTCAACCTTTACTACTATGAACTTCATCGGATTGTTTTTAACACTATCTTACCCAAAGCCGGCTCCACCGATGAAGTTACTTATTTTAAAATATCAGCTTTGTATCATCTTCACTATCGCATTCCTTTTAATCTTCTACGTACCATGATGGACTGGATGATTAACTGTAGGAAGAAACCACGAGCCTTGGTTTATCCCTTATATCTTCCTATGGTCCTTCGTACATTCATTGTACCACTTTATGATTGTCCTTTCTTGCTGCTCGCTCCTGCCTTCCTATCTAAGGCACGACGACTTCAGGCAGTCGTAGCCTCTCCTGCCACTTCTGAGCATTCTAATGATGAGGAGCCCGACGCCCTTCCACTTGGACAGGATGCACCTCCTCCTCCTGCTACCCTTGACTCCATCGAGACCATGCTCCGAGATCGTTTCTCCTTAGAGGATGATCGCTGGACTCAGATGGACTACCGTACTACCCTGCAGATGAGTGCCCTCAGCAACTCGCTGCATGATATTCGGTATTCCATGTCTCGTCATCCTTCTATGCCCATTCCCATGGAGCGGGATCCCGGTCGTGAGGGACATCGCATTGACGATCCTTGGGTCATACGTTACCTGGATCCGGATGCTGCTATTGTGGACCCCAGCTGCTCCTTTCCTTCCGACACCGCTGGGCCTTCTCGTGCTCCATGATGGAGACGGCTCCTACTTGCTGATGCTGCTGATCGTAGTTTATGATTTATGCTTTCTAGTATTTTCAGTTGTTTAGTTGGATTTATGTACTTGGTTTGTCATAGACTCTTTATGTTTTGGTGACTCTAGTTATGAGTTGTGACTCTTATGATTCTCGTAGTTCTATTATTCTATGATATTTGCTCGTTCTGTTAGTTAATTTGCTCGTTCTGTTAGTTAATATGCTATTTTTTCTCTTTGGTGTGTTCGCCCATTATTACTTGATTCTTATTATATTGCTAAATGCCAAAAGGGGGAGAGATATGTATATTCTGTTTATATTCTTTTATTCTTTTTGGTATGTATGTGCTCTTGGTGCTTTTGGGAGATATTCCTTATCAGGCCAACAGGTTCAACGCATTATTTGCGGGGGAGCTATCTTGTTTAGCTCGGCACTGATTATGGGGGAGCTATCCTTTTGTCATTGACTGTGTCCAGGTATGAATATTGAATATACATTTATTATTTTGTCAATTATCAATATGGGGGAGATGTTGACACAAAGTCACAGTCAACCAAATATTGATAACATTGACTAAAATACTTGTAATAATTCAATACGACACACGACGTCTACATCAAGCTCCAGTCAGAAGACAGCTCAGTCTTTGCAATTCAGTTATATATGAGTCTGTATTTTACACTTTCTTTGAGTCTAGACTGTTGTAAACTGTGTCATGCTGAGCTCTTGAGACTTGATATATAGCCTATCCAAATCTATAAGCTCCACCATCCAGAAATAAGCCCATTGGTCCCTTAGAACCATTATGTGCTCTAGAGACATAGTTCGGGCCAAACTCTGCCCTCCACACAGAGTTCGGGCCGAACTCTGTCCCCTAAAAATCAGCACCTAAATTTTAGGGTAAGCTGGTTGCTAGTTGTCCAACGGCCAAATATTTGAAATTTTCTACCCGAATTCTGGCCGAATTCTGTCTACAAAAACCTATAAATAGGCCTAGAATTCTCTCATTTCAAATCATCCAATCTTCTTTTCTCTTCTCTCTTAAGCTCAAATAAGCCATACCCTTCCCATCTACTAGCCACAAGCTTCCTAAGTCTCGAGTGCTCAGCATCTCTCAGTTAGGAGTCTTGTGCAAGAGTTGAAGAAGTCGCTTGGAAAATTCCAAGCAAATCGCCACTGCGATCCTCTGTAAGAAGTTGACGTGCTCTTCTGAAGAAAAGGCACGGGTTGTAAACTACTATTTCACAAATAGTGGATTTAATCCTGAGCTAGAGTTCTCAGGCCTGGACTAGTCCTCCACGAGGGAAACCAAGTTAAAATCGGCTGTGTTTGCGTATGCTCTCTTGATTCTCACTTTAAATTCCGCATTTACTCTTATTAGTTTTATTTGTGATAGAGTTGAATTTTTAATTGGATATTATCTCTATATATTCTATTCACCCCCCTCTAGAGTTGCCATCTGTTCTTCAGCAATGACCTTGGATGTAAAAGTACGGAGGCCACGGTGTATGCTGCACACCATGGCCGGGAGGAGCTAGTTTGACTCCAAAAACTAGCTTCACAGCAGGGAGGATAAAATTACGACTGATCCTCTCAATAGAACCAGCTCCTCCCGAGACTACGCAATTTCGCAGCCATATCATCAAGAATCCTGCCAGGAGCACCTTCTTTGACAGCTCTTGGGTATCCTAATAAAAATAACCAAAGGATTCGGTTTGACTCCCAAATCTGTCACTGGTGGTGGCCACCCTCTTGGTCGACCACACCAAGGCCTGAACCGCCTCCTGGGATTGAGGACTTCGTGAAGTAACTCGGCCTGAGGCTCCCGTCGAGAAGAGATAGCTTACCCAGTCCTTAGTGTGGGGAGCATTCCCCTCCGAGCTGCTATCCTTCTTGGCTATCTGCTGGCACGTGCTATAGTGGCACAATATCTCCTGATAAATAGCCACAAAGCCCGGATATCGTGCTTCCAGCTCTTTGAACTCCTCATTCGTAGGAGTGTACACCTCAAAAACTTCATCCCTCTAAGGAAGCTTGGAAACCACGTGCATCTCATGGAGTGCAAGCCCCATTTCCCCAACAGGTGTATAGAAGGTTCTCGTACGGCGGTTATACATCTCCAGCAGAGCTATGAATAATTTCTTGTTTATGGGTAAGCCGTGGCTGGTGCCCCGAATAGCGTGATAAAGACCAATCTCACGCAGAAAAGTCTCATACTTTTGTGAGATCCACATAGACAGATTGATCCATGGGGGATGGGATGTATCTAACTTGGGAGCGCCAACCGGCCAATTGGATAATAGCCTTTCCGAGCAAGTTGGTTCAGGAAAGTGTCAGCTGCAAAGAACGTAAAATTGGGACCCGACATATTGAAGAAAGTACCCGGGGCCAATCCCATTACGTAGCGGCTGGCATACACGTTGCCTGCACATACCGACTTCATACTGTTGTTGTAATGGATGTCGCCCACAAACATTCCGTTCCGGGTAGGCGTCAAAGACTCTTCCATCTTCCTATCCAACGGGATCATATTAAACTAAGATAGTGGGAAGTGACGCTCCATTTGAGGGATGCGGATCGCCATCCCGTTAGAAATAAAGCTCCAATTCTCCGACACGTCCAGAACTTGACTGTTCTTCACAGTCAGGGCATCTCCGAAGAAGAACGCAGGCTTCAGGTATTCCCCTTCCAATTTTCCCGAATTCATCATGGCACAGAGAAAGTAGAAGGGTTGGTTCTTGAGGGCATTCAACCTCGTCAGAGGCTCGTCACTAGGAAACTGGTCCGCCATATACCAAAATATCTGGTCGTACCTATAGTGTAGGATCGTTGAGCACTTCTAGAGGGAGGGTGAATAGAGTGCGTGTGTGCAGCGGAAATAAAATCACCAATTAAAAAGTAAACTATGGCAATGATGTAAGAGCAGTAAATAAAGATAGGAGAATCAAACTCAGTAACACAGCGATGTATACTGGTATCCCTCTGAGAGGACTAATCCAGTCTCGAGTACTCTTGCTCGATGTTAATCCACTAAAGGCACAAGCTTTAACTGAGTGCTTGCAACTCTTACACCACCGTACTTGTTGACGAGTGCACGACCAACTCCAACACACACCGTGCTTGGTGACGAGCGCACGACCAGCTCCACAACGAGAATTTGTTGTTGAAACTTGACGACCTCTTTACAACTCTGAATAACCAAAAGACTTCTAAATCAAATCTGATAGTACTGGCTTTTGGCTAAGAGAAGTATAGGTGAGATTTGAAATTTTTAGATCACTAGAAAACA
This sequence comes from Iris pallida, assembly GCA_029216955.1. Taxonomy (NCBI): domain Eukaryota; kingdom Viridiplantae; phylum Streptophyta; class Magnoliopsida; order Asparagales; family Iridaceae; genus Iris; species Iris pallida. The sequence goes on along the minus strand of JANAVB010043419.1, from coordinate 8,862,144 downwards.
CTTGAGATGAATAGAGAAGAGAGTGAAGAATGAATTGATGTTTTGAAATGAAAAGTTCTTCTCTATTTATAGGTGTTTTCACCAACCGAACTCGGGCAGAACTCGGACAGAGTTCGGATGCAAATATCTCGCAAAATAGACGTTGCTCGCAGATTTGGAGGCAACTGAAGTTTGAATACAAACTGACCGAACTCGGTCAGAGTTCGGGCCGAACTCGGGCCGAACTCGGCTAGGAGTTCTGTCAGGAGATATAATAAAATTCTTTTGTAAAAACAGTTTACAAACATGTTTTTGGTAATTTGTAAAATCATTTGAAAAGGAATATTTTCGAAATACATTTTTGAAATATTTGTAATCGAAAATATGAAGGGTAAAAATAGGTTTAGAGAAGGAGAATAATTTTAACCCTAAGCCAGTAATACCATACTTGATTTTACAAGGAAATTCCTAGACTCAATAAAGTGTAAAAATACAGAATAAAAGTAGAAAAGAGTCTTCAGAATTTTTGATGACTTTGACGCTTGGATTTATGCAGTACATCGTCCGTTGAATAAGATTTCATGTATCCTGAAATAGTTAGCAGCATTTTCTATATTTGTGTATGGACTAAAGTATAAGTTGATTATCGAAATCGGTGTGATCATGGAATGGGCCAACATATAGCCCATAGCAGCTTGGGCACGACCCACCAGAGGTTCCCCTGCAGTATTAACTGGGAAATTCACTGAAAAGAGGATAAAAGAAATAATTTAAAAAAGGTAGACAAAGAGAACTGATTGGTGTTTTCGAGCTTATGCGGCTCCAATTTAATGGAGTCTCATGTTGCTCAACTCAGAAAATACTTTTGTGGCTCCGTCCAGCGAAGGTCCATGTGGCAGTGTTCTCATATGGCTCTGTCTAAACGAAGTCTTATGCGACAGAGTTCGGATGAGTTTATGCGGCTCATGCGACAAACAAATTTGTACGAGCCTATGCGGCCCAGCACAGCCTATACGGCCCCGTTGGCGAAGTGCTTATGCGGCCATAGTAACAATTCTCATATGCGGCTCGGACATGGAGCATACCCCATGCGGTTCGGACATGAGACATACATACGGCACACTTGAAGATGAAGGCTCGCGCATAGAGCATGCGACATTGCCACAACAGTTGGGGTTTCAAGCTCACACAGCATCCTTACCAGCAATAGGGGGTGGACGTCGGGGTGAACTGCGAGCACGTCGGCCGGCGGAGGAGCTGCCACATTATCATTCGTCGCCGCAGTCGAAGTGGAAGCAGTCTTCTTGCCCTTCGCCGCCGCAGCCGACGAAGACGCCGCCTTTTTACCCTTCGCCGTAACAGTCTTCTTGGGAGCCATTGGTGATCGAAGAAGAGGATGACAGTTAGGGCATGAAAGGCTTGAGTTGAAGGAGAGAGTAAAGAGATTTCTTCTCTTAATTACTCTTATTTATAGAAGGACAAAAGGGGGGGAAACACGTGGACCGATGGGGCACTTCGGGTCGTGTGCTAACAGGCAAAACCGACTCCTAGGATTTCGCCCCCTCTCATGAAGGAGATTCATCCAAAGAAAATCTAAAATTTAATAAGCCGACTCTTGGGACTCCCCCCAAAGGACGGCTCAAATCAAAGGCAATCAATGCAAAGATTTGCACACGTGGCATGAAGACGTGGCAAGGAGCCTATGCGGCCAAGCAGCCCATGCGGCTGGAAAGCCCATGCGGCTCAGATGGCCATGCGGCTGAGGAGGCCATGCGTCTGAGACATCCATGCGGCCAGAACATCCTATGCGGTCCTAAGAGTTTTTACATGGCCATGCTTCTTATTCAAAGTGTTTCAATTTTGTAAATTGAAAACTTTGAAGGGGGTCTTGTAGAAGCATGGAAAAGAACAAAGAAAGACCTATGCGGCTCCGACAGAAGGATCCCCATGCGGCTCAGAAGTCCATGCGGCTCAGGGGTCCATGCGGCTCGGATAGATCCATGCGGCTCAGAAAGAAGCCACGTGGCCTTCAATAGTTGTTCTCTACATTCGGCTGCATTTAATATCCTGATGACTACTCTGACAAATAATAGCTGTGACAGCTCTGACATAAGGACGTAATAATGACTCTGACATAATGGTGTGATCCTAGAAAAGAGGAGAAAATCCCCTTACAGCTGGCAAAATCCACCAAGTCCCGAGGCCACTCCATGCGGCTGCCCATCTGCATGCGGCTTCCTATCCCCATGCGGCTGCCCATCTTCATGCGGCTGCCTATCCCCATGTGGCTGCCCATCTGCATGCGGCTGCCTATCTCCATGCGGCTGACTATCCCCATGCGGCTGCCCCTCTGTATGCGGCTTCCTATCCCCATGCGGCTGCCAGTCTGCATGCGGTTGCCTATCCCCATGCGGCTGCCCATCCCCATGCGGCTGCCCATCCTCATGCGGCTGCTCATTCTCATGCGGCTGCATGTTCCATACGGCTGAGAGGACCCCCCATATGCGGCTCGGCCAGGACAGTCCAGTTGAGACACGTGGCGCTCTTCGCTACAATTGAGACACGTGACGCTCTTCGTTGTAATTGAGACACGTGGCAGTCTTATCTTCCATGGAATTATGGGTGCAAACAAATCCTGACAAAATCAGATTTGTTGCGATCGTCATAATTGCCCAGATCAAATCAAATTAATCAAATTTGACACGTGGCAGGCTGTCATAAATTACGAATATTCATGGCAATCAACATTTATTGCCCACAGAGATTTGAAGCAATCACATTAATTGCTCAAATATTATATTTTAAAATGAACGGCCCAGATTCATGGGTCCTTAACCGCCGACTTCTGAAGGAGGCAATCATCTGTAAACCCTAATGATGACCCCACTCCTATAAATATCAAGGTGCCATTTCCTTGCGAAAGAGGACATTCTCTTATTAAAAAAGCAGCAAAGAAAAAAAAAGAGAAGAGCAGAGAGAGAGCGAAAAAAAGGAGAGAGCACTACAGAGACATCCAGAGAGCCAGCAACCGAAGGCGCAGAGGAGTCTCCCCACACGTCCAAGAGCATTTCTTCACCAGAGAAGAAGCCTCGGTATGCAAAGAGTCATTATTACGTCCGCAACGAGGCATTCACCTGATTGCTCCATCGAAGAAATAAGAGAATCAAATCAAGCAGAAAAAATGGATTTGTCAATGGCAAAGAGGAGTTATGTATCCGTCGGTACCGCTGAACTCACATCCTCCAAATATCCCAGATTGTTGAGCTATGTACCCTCCAGTACCGCTGAACACATTCTTTCTCCAAAAATCCCAGATTGCTGAGTTATGTACCCTCCAGTACCGCTGAACTCACATTCTTCCTAATATCCCAGATTGCTGAGTTATGTACCCGCAGGTGCCTCTGAACTTATATTCCGGTCACTCTTTTAGGTAGTAAGTCATGTATAACCATACCTCTGATCTTATTCTTCTGAAAGAGCTCCTCCCTCATGATCCACTACCCGCACTCCTAGTGTACAAAAAGGGTAACAGATCCACAAAATTCCTAAAATGACCACGTCGATGTTACCTCTGAGTCGTCTCACTTCCGCCAAAAACAAATCACCCTCTACATAGAACTTCCATGTCCTCATTACCTCTGAGTCGTTCTATGTACCCCTTCATGGAGCCCACTCCTGCCATGTCCTTATTACCTCTGAGTGGAAAGGCTCCATCGAAGAAATCCTCATGCTTGCCATGTGTGAGCACCCTGAATTTTGGGTTAATTTTTTTTTTTTTTTTTTTCCTGATTATTTGGTTTTGATAAATATTTTATTCTATTTATTTATCTGTAAGTGTACTCTTTCATGCCATTGATATTTGGAGTATCAGGGATGTTCAATTCTGGAATTCTTCTTCACGAGTTTTGGAGTGGACACGATTACCTTCATGACGGTATATGGTGTCCCACCCAAACTTGTTCCCTTGTGCTCTTTCTGCTTCGCTGAACTTTGGGTCGGTTTAGACCAATTGATTTATTTATTTTCCCACTCTTTTTCTTGATCATTTTCAGCGCGTTACCATGACATTTAAATTGGGAGCGCAAGACCAGTCAGTTTCTTGAAACCAACTCCTCATTGATGATCTACTCGAGACGCTCGTCACCCATGACCTTCGTTTCCCACTCAGATACGTCATTTTGAGCTCCATTTGATTCGCACAACTTTCCCGAGACGTGACCCGATTTTATTTCACGCCACGGCGTCACATTCATTTTCCAACTTGATTTGTGGGTCCCCTGTCGACCAAAACCTGTCAGCCCCAACTATGGACATGGCCCACTTTGAGCCTATTATCCGTCCGCCACTTGTGTCCCATTATTTGGAATCCCCATGTGCTATTTATTTACACATGATCATCAACGTCTAATTTTAATTCTATTTTTGCACGATGTCCAGTTTTGATCCAATCCGGCTCCACCGAGCCCAGTCCAGCTCCATGAATTTCTCCATCATGACACCCTCATATTTCTTGCCCAAAAATATCAAGTACCCATTTAATATTTTTCTATATTTATGGGAATTTTTGTTGAATTAAATTCCATGGAATGACCCCCCCATTTTTTTTTGCTATTAATTCTAGCCATTGATCCTCCTAACAAATCCTACCCATTAAAAATCCTCCATAGAAACTTTTTCCTCACCCCTTGGCAAAGCACAGCCGGCCCTAAATTTTATGGAAGAATCTTTTCTTCCATTCTCTCTCTTCCCAATTAATACTACTCTTTCTTTCTCTCTCTCTAAACCAACAACTCAAACCCATGCAACATAACAAGCACAGCAGCCATTCTTTTATCCACCATGCCCGACCATCTCTCCCTCCTCCTGGCCCGGCCTCCACCGCCGACGGCCTCCACCGTCGACCACCACCACCTTTCTCCTCCCGACTTCCTCCTCCTCCTCACATCCACCCTAAAACCGAACCATCACCACTCCCATCCGACCACTCCTCCTCCTTCACTTCGTCGCAGTCGACCGCCACACCTCGCGTGGGTCGTCGCCACACCTCGCCGTGGTCCTGCCGTGCGCCACCGCAGCGCGCAGCAGCGCCGCGTGCACAGTGCACAACAGCGCACAGTGCATGGCACGCGCGCGAACGGCAAACCGCCGCCGCCGGACGTTGCTTCGGCGTGGCCGACCCCCTTCGTGGGTGGCCCTCCTCGGGCACACCCCAGGATGCCTTCCCCTGACGGCCAACGTCCTCCGGGACGCGCCGTCGAGGCGATTTCTGCGTTTTGAACGAGATCCCGTCGACGCGCGCGCGAGTTTGGAACTCAGAATTGGCGCTCCGTCGCAGCAACTTCGTGCACGTTTTTCCGAAGATCCGACCGTTGGATCGGCGATTTCTTTGCTCCGTCGCAATCTCGGTATTTCCACCTTCGCTCATGTCAATTTTCGTCCGTTAATTTTATAGTTTGATACATGAAAACCGGCCACCAAGTTGACGTTTAAATTATATTAAATTTGGACAATTTCGCGGGGCCAACTTCGTCAGGTTGTATCTCCTCCACCGCAGCTCGTTTGGCGTGCTACCAGTTCGGTGCGAAGCTGGTATAACCCTCTTCCTGCCCCTTTAGATTTCATTTCAGTTTGAGCTTGTTTGATTGGTTGAATTCGACGCCAAAGTTGGCCGTCCGAATTCGTAATTTCCAACTTGTAAAATTCCATTTTTGAACACGAGACTCCAGATTTCATTTCTGACACCACCATTAGATTCGTGGCGTCGTTTGGCATGTTTTCATATAAAATTTGTTAGATTTGGAGAACGTGGGCCCGGGCACGTATTTCGGTACAAAGCGGGTCCCACATTCTGGGTCAACGAGACTTTTTGACGCCGGCTCATCGGAATCCAATTCCGGAGATACGTTGAGTTCGTATCGTCATTCTGGACTTGTTGACATATAATTTGCTAGGTTTTGGTGGACATTGGATCTGGCACGCATTTCGGTGCAAGTCGGATACCAATATCCGGGTCAATAGGTCATTTTGAGTTCGGCTCATCGGAATCCAATTCCGGAGATACCGTTGAGTTCGTATCGTCATTTGGACTCGTTGACATATAATTTGCTAGCTTTTGGTGGACATTGGGTCTGGCACGCATTTCGGTGCAAGTCGGATACCAATATCCGGGTCACGGGTCATTTTGAGTTCGGCTCATCGGAATCCAATTTGGAGATACCGTTGAGTTGTATCTTCATTCTGGACTCATTGACAGGTTGCTGAGTTTTGAGGACTTTGGCTCCGGCACGCATTTCCGTGCAAATCGGAATTCCAAGTTCTGGTCAACGGGCCAAAATGAGATCGGGTCAACGGAATCCAATTCTGGAGATACCGTTGGGTTCGTATCGACATTCTGGTTTCGTGGACATATAATTTGTTATATTTTGTAGACTTGTTTTTTGCACATTTTTCGGTGCAAAACGGCTCCGACACGGATACCGTTTTGACCCAAAATTACCTTTTTGCCCTTGTGTCCAAATTGGACGTTGGGTAGGCTATCCTAGCTATTTTGACCATTCTGGACACGTTGGCGATGTTCATTTATCGTCCGACAATGTTTGTTGATAATTTCTCTAAGTTTAACCTTTTTATAATTAATTAATAATTAATTCTCATAATGTTCGTATTTCGGGATTAGTACAACGAAACTGAGATCAGTCAATTCCAGTGATCTCACATCGCTGAAATTGACAAGTTGGATACGTGGATCACTATAATAAGATTATCAACCTTACCGATAATCTTCTTATCTCGATTTGCGTGCCGTAAGTTTCGACGTACAAATAACGAAGTACACTTTAATAATTAGATTAGATTTACCCTGTTTGACCAGAGTTGACCAGTTGACCCAAAGTCAACTGTAAGTCAACACTTGACCTAGTTTGACTAGATTATTGACCGGAGTCGACCTAGAGTTAAATTGACTTAGAAGAACCTAGAATAATATAGATTGCCTGTAAGGATTCATTTATTTCAACTTAAACACCTTGTAACCTGTGTTGCTTTAAATAGGACTCTGTGGCTTCAGTGGGACCTCCTATACTTATCAGCTGTTCAGGTTATCGAGGCGAGTACATTCTCTGATCATTTCATATCTTGCTTAGAATTATTTCCTGCAGTAGATTACTTTATTTGTACTGTCACGATGGTCACACGGATTGGTACTATATGGATCCTTTCTTGAGATGTTATCCTTATGGAGCATCGGGTACTACGTGTTCTGTGCGTTTCACTTACATGGCGTATCACTATGCTTCTTGGTTCACTTGATTACTTGTGACATGTACTCTCATGATCACAGAGTCTCTTGAATCTTACACAGTTGGGTAACCCCCAGACTCCCCATTTATGGGACATCCATGTATCACCCTTCGTGGGCCTTGCATGGAATCATATAACATAACCTGGCAGGATCCTTGTGTATTGATTGGGGGTACGGGGGAGTAGAAGTGGACATGTGAATAATACACCAGTAGTTTCTTCATTGAATCATTCCGTAGTGTCTTCATTGAATCATCCCAGGCCATTTACATGTTCATGTTTTACTCTGACTCACTAGTCACATGCTAGCTCTTTATGTATAGTAGATATTTCTATTACAGCTCTCCTGTTTACATACTGCTTTTTCCTCAGTACCTGTATCTTACTTTACTGCATGTTATATGTTTTCTAACCTGCTATGATATGTTGAGATGTACTGTGCTCGCTCCAGTCCTGACTGGACCTGTTGATAAATTTTACAGATAGCCTGGAGGTGCCTGCTAGCCTAGAGGAGACACAGTAGGGTTTGTTTAGGTAGTTATTTCATTTTGTCTGGAGTTGTATTTACTTTGGGGATTACTGTATCTTTATTTGAGTTTTGAGATGTACTTCTGGGTTCATGTATCTTAGACACTTAGACTTCTATCTCCTGTATTTAGTTTGGATTTCATGTTTTATCTATCCTTATCATGCTCTACCTTAGATGTGATTGAATTTGTATCTGCTATGTCACCCCCATTCGGGGAGTATAAACTGCTTAGCTTTATATTGTTAGATGTTGTGACCTAGGACAGCGTTCTACCGTCGATACTGCGGCGTAGGCTGGGCGTCGTTACGTTTTCGTGCCCTAACTCTAGGGTGCGGGTGTGACACGTTTTAGTGGTGGCCCATGCAGGTCGAGACTAAAAGTGTAGTGGTATTCGAACTAGAGTACCACTACAGCCTGCACTAGGAATAGGATATATTTTGAAGGTACTCAATCACAGTTAGGAACCCTTGAGAGATTCCCGGGACGACCCTGGAGAATCTTATTTAACTTCGATTTGAAAACTCTTTTCCTTGATTTGATTTATCTTTAATTTCTGTTGTCGAATTTGATTTTGATGGATTATTGTTGAGTTGAGTTTGTATTTATTGATTTAATTGAAGATTGTTGAATTTTGAGTCTTGATGTTAGTGTTGCATCCGAGTCTGTATTTATAGGATTTAATGGATTTTGTTCATTTTGAATCTTGAGGTTCGTTGATAAATTTGATTTGATTTTGGATATTCATTGTTGATTTAAATTAATTTTGTCAAGATGAAATTATATGGGCTAGGTCATCTAAGTTATGGAAATCTAATCTTCTACGGTCATCTTAGCCAGCATGGTGAGGACACATAGTTGACTTGGATATATTTCTCGGGTGTGGGAATTTAAGGTTTTCGCAGCCAAGCTAGCGGCACCGCGAAAATGTTAAATACCACGATTCTAGACGTATGTGCCTAAGTCGAGGACTCTGTGATTATCGTAGCCTTGCTTACTAGTATGACGAGGATTAGGGTACCATTATCTTGGACAGACGCATATGATTATCAGATTGTACCTTAAAAGTTTTCGAACATGTTTCTCTACCTTGTTTCAGTCCTAAAAAAAAATATATTAAAAGAATTGTTAATTGTTTTGTTTTACTTGCTTTTCATTATTTAATTTAGTAGTAGTTTTAGCTGTTTTTATAAACCCTCGTGAAACTTCTTGCAAATTTCTTCTTAATGCAATGAATCGATGATTTTGCTAGACTTTATCTGAATTTGATAATTCAACTTTGGATTTCAAAATAGGTTCCTCTTTTAAAACGGATAAGCAAAACAGATTTTATTATCATTCTTTCTGCCAATATTTTTATTTCCATCATTCCTTGTCTTATACAACTGTCATAATTACATCAATTCTGCCTCGTGTCACATTCTGTCAGTTGTACTTGAAAACTCTTGAATCTTTATATCTTTTTTTTTACCTGAGAAATGTTGAGGAAGTGACGTGAATCATCTAGGTCAAAAATGACGTGGTTGGTTATCACATGATGATTTCGTAGAAATCAAAATGTTGGATGTCGAATATGAAAAATTTGAAATGGAGATGTGGTAAAGGGTTAAAATGAAATCGAGTGATAAATGTTATTAATTTAGAAACAATTGCAGAAAATTTGGTTATGAGTAATTCAGGGATATATTTCAAAAAAAAAAAAAACTAATGAGGATATCAAGGTCAACCTAGTTTTGAGAACTAGATTTTGATTATTGATTGTGGGAACTTTTACCCTGAGGCTATGTAGAATTTGTAAATGAAAAAGTGATTTTAATTGTATCCAATGATTATGCGAAGTTGAACTAGATATGTATGAGGGCGACTAGAGACAGAGAGAACACCAGGATTTTAAGTTATAGAAATTATTTTAGATGATTGGAGAAAAATTTTAGAATTCAAAAAGGATAATATTGAAGGTGAATGTTGAAGAAAATATGAAAGTTGAATTATAAATAAGAATGAATTTTGTATGACATGGTGGTATTTGAGTTGAGTAAATACGAGACTTGATTTAAACAAGTACAAGGATTTTATAAACTGGATTTAGAAGTTTCAGATCTAAATTAGGGCGAGGTGGAAGAATTTGAAATTTTGATTAAATGAATAAGTGTTGATACCTAATTAAGAGGGGTATGCTTCGTGGAAAATATTTTAGAAGTTTGAAATTTGTCTATGGTGATCATGGTGAGGTTTAGCTAACTGAAGGTTATAAATTTTTTGAAGGAAGACATATAACGGTTGATTTTATATTGGGATTGTGAGAAAATATGATTGACAAAGGGTATACCGATAGTATCAGAGAGATGATTTACTGACTTCGTATGAAATCTTTTCCTGTTTTTCTCTAAAAAGGTTTTCAATACCATTGAACCCTAGTTTCCTCAATCACGACCAAATCGACTTCGACTATCTTCCTTATCATATTAATATCTTGGATTGTACGTAATTGAATTAAATTTGATTACGACCTGAATCTCCATCCTTGTATGCTCGTTCTCAACTTTGTTGAGCTGTCCTCCACATTGCCTAAATTTTGATTTTCCCAATTCGATCAACTTAGATCGTATCGAGAATAAAATTTTTAATATATATTGTGATTGGATTTTTCATGCAAGTGACTTTCATTCTTAACTTTGATTTTGATTTTTCTGAACCCTTTAAAGATAATTGGTAGTTACTTTTTTTATTTTTATGATAAGTACGAGTTTTCATATAGGATGGTAGACTGCCTTACAGTTTTGATGGTTTGTTGTTTTTGTAACTTTTGTCTAGCACCCTAGACTGCCTGTGTGTTTTGATACCCTATGACCGATTCAGTTAGCATGACTAGTATACCTAGATGATTTACACTACCACCGTATGCCATGACCCTGTATGTCGTCCTTTTGATGGTATGCTTTGTTTTAATCTGGGACCTTGATTGTGGGGGTTTGACCTAGAGGGACTATGGACATTTTAATTTCGAGGACGAAATTTTTATAAGGTGGGTAGGATGTGAGCACCCTGAATTTCGGGTTAATTTTTTTTTTTTTTTTTTTTCCTGATTATTTGTTTTGATAAATATTTTATTCTATTTATTTATCTGTAAGTGTACTCTTTCATGCCATTGATATTTGGAGTATCAGGGATGTTCAATTCTGGAAATCTTCTTCACGAGTTTTGGGTGGACACGATTACCTTCATGACGGTATATGGTGTCCCACCCAAACTTGTTCCCTTGTGCTCTTTCTGCTTCGCTGAACTTTGGGTCGGTTTAGACCAATTGATTGTTATTTATTTTCCCACTCTTTTTCTTGATCATTTTCAGCGCGTTACCATGACATTTAAATTGGGAGCGCAAGACCAGTCAGTTTCTTGAAACCAACTCCTCATTGATGATCTACTCGAGACGCTCGTCACCCATGACCTTCGTTTCCCACTCAGATACGTCATTTTGAGCTCCATTTGATTCGCACAACTTTCCCGAGACGTGACCCGATTTTATTTCACGCCACGGCGTCACATTCATTTTCCAACTTGATTTGTGGGTCCCCTGTCGACCAAAACCTGTCAGCCCCAACTATGGACATGGCCCACTTTGAGCCTACTATCCGTCGCCACTTGTGTCCCATTATTTGGAATCCCCATGTGCTACTTATTTACACATGATCATCAACGTCTAATTTTAATTCTTTTTTGTACGATGTCCAGTTTTGATCCAATCCGGCTCCACCGAGCCCAGTCCAGCTCCATGAATTTCTCCATCATGACACCCTCATATTTCTTGCCCAAAAATATCAAGTACCCATTTAATATATTTTTCTATATTTATGGGAATTTTCGTTGAATTAAATTCCATGGAATGACCCCCCCATTTTTTTGCTATTAATTCTAGCCATTGATCCTCCTAACAAATCCTACCCATTAAAAATCCTCCATAGAAACTTTTTCCTCACCCCTTGGCAAAGCACAGCCGGCCCTAAATTTTATGGAAGAATCTTTTCTTCCATTCTCTCTCTTCCCAATTAATACTACTCTTTCTTTCTCTCTCTCTCTAAACCAACAACTCAAACCCATGCAACATAACAAGCACAGCATCCATTCTTTTATCCACCATGCCCGACCATCTCTCCCTCCTCCTGGCCCGGCCCCCGCCGACGGCCTCCACCGTCGACCACCACCACCTTTCTCCTCCCGACTTCCTCCTCCTTCCTCCTCACATCCACCCTAAAATCGAACCATCACCACTCCACTTCCGACCTCCTCCTCTTCACTTCGTCGCAGTCGACCGCCACCACCTCGCCGTGGGTCATCGCCACCACCTCGCCGTGGTCCTGCCGCGCCGCCACCGCAGCGTGCAGCAGCGCCGCCGCGTGCACAGTGCACAACAGCGCACAGTGCATGGCGCCGCGAACGGCAAACCGCCGCCGCCGGACGTTGCTCCGGCGTGGCCGACCCCCTTCGTGGGTGGCCCTCCTCCGGGCGCACCCCAGGATGCCTTCCCCTGACGGCCAACGTCCTCCGGGACGTGCCGTCGAGGCGATTTCTACGTTTTGAACGAGATCCGCCGACGCGCGCGAGTTTGGAACTCAGAATTGACGCTCCGTCGCAGCAACTTCGCACGCATTTTTCTGAAGATCCGACCGTTGGATCGGCGATTTCTTCGCTCCGTCGCAATCTAGGTATATCCACCTTCGCTCATGTCAATTTTCGTCCGTTAATTTATCGTTTGATACATGAAAACCGGCCACCAAGTTGACCGTTTAAATTGTATTAAATTTGGACAGTTTCGCGGGGCCAACTTCGTCAGCTTGTATCTCCTCCACCGCAGCTCCGTTTGGCGTGCTACCAGTTTCGGTGCGAAGCTGGTATAACCCTCTTCCTGCCCCCTTTAGATTTCATTTCAGTTTGAGCTTGTTTGATTGGTTGAATTCGACGCCAAAGTTGGCCGTCCGAATTCGTAATTTCCAACTTGTAAAATTCCATTTTTGAACACGGGACTCCAGATTTCATTTCTGACACCACCATTAGATTCGTGGCGTCGTTGTGGCATGTTTTCATATAAAATTTGTTAGATTTGGAGAACGTGGGCCCGGACACGCATTTCGGTGCAAAGCGGGTCCCACATTCTGGGTCAACGAGACTTTTTGACGCCGGCTCATCGGAATCCAATTTCGGAGATATCGTTGAGTTCGTATCGTCATTCTGGACTCGTTGACATATAATTTGCTAGGTTTTGGTGGACATTGGGTCTGGCACGTATTTCGGTGCAAGTCGGATACCAATATCCGGGTCAACGGGTCATTTTGAGTTTGGCTCATCGGAATCCAATTCCGGAGATACCGTTGAGTTCGTATCGTCATTCTGGACTCATTGACATATAATTTGCTAGGTTTTGGTGGACATTGGGTCTGGCACGCATTTCGGTGCAAGTCGGATACCAATATCCGGGTCAACGGGTCATTTTGAGTTCGGCTCATCAAAATCCAATTTCGAAGATACCGTTGAGTTCGTATCTTCATTCTGGACTCGTTGACAGGTAGTTTGCTGAGTTTTGAGGACTTTGGCTCCGGCACGCATTTCCGTGCAAATCGGAATTCCAAGTTCTGGTCAACGGGCCAAAATGAGATCGGGTCAACGGAATCCAATTCTGGAGATACCGTTGGATTCGTATCGACATTCTGGTTTCGTGGACATATAATTTGTTATATTTTGTAGACTTGTTTTCTTGCACATTTTTCGGTACAAAACGGCTCCGACACGGACACCGTTTTGACCCAAAATTACCTTTTTGCCCTTGTGTCCAAATTGGACCGTTGGGTAGGCTATCCTAGCTATTTTGACCATTCTAGACACGTTGGCGATGTTCATTTTCGTCCGACAATGTTTGTTGATAATTTCTCTAAGTTTAACCTTTTATAATTAATTAATAATTAAATCTCATAATGTTCGTATTTCGGGATTAGTACAACGAAACTGAGATAAGTCAATTCCAGTGATCTCACATCGCTGAAATTGACAAGTTGGATACGTGGATTACTATAATAAGATTATCAACCTTACCGATAATCTTCTTATCTCGATTTGCGTGCCGTAAGTTTCGACGTACAAATAACGAAGTACACTTTAATAATTAGATTAGATTTACCCTGTTTGACCAGAGTTGACCAGTTGACCCAAAGTCAACTGTAAGTCAACACTTGACCTAGTTTGACTAGATTATTGACCGGAGTCGACCTAGAGTTAAATTGACTTAGAAGAACCTAGAATAGTATAGATTGCCTGTAAGGATTCATTTATTTCAACTTAAACACCTTGTAACCTGGTTGCTTTAAATAAGACTCTGTGGCTTCAGTGGGACCTCCTATACTTATCAGCTGTTCAGATTATCGAGGCGAGTACATTCTCTGATCATTTCATATCTTGCTTAGAATTATTTCCTGCAGTAGATTACTTTATTTGTACTGTCACGATGGTCACACGAATTGGTACTATATGGATCCTTTCTTGAGATGTTATCCTTATGGAGCATCGGGTACTACGTGTTCTGTGCGTTTCACTTACATGGCGTATCACTATGCTTCTTGGTTCACTTGATTACTTGTGACATGTACTCTCATGATCACATAGTCTCTTGAATCTTACACAGTTGGGTAACCCCCAGACTCCCCATTTATGGGACATCCATGTATCACCCTTCGCGGGCCTTGCATAGAATCATATAACATAACCTGGCTGGATCCTTGTGTATTGATTGGGGGTACGGAGGAGTAGAAGTGGACATGTGAATAATACACCAGTAGTTTCTTCATTGAATCATTCCGTAGTGTCTTCATTGAATCATCCCAGGCCATTTACATGTTCATGTTTTACTCTGACTCACTAGTCACATGCTAGCTCTTTATGTATAGTAGATATTTCTATTACAGCTCTCCTGTTTACATACTGCTTTTTTCTCAGTACCTGTATCTTACTTTACTGCATGTTATATGTTTTCTAACCTGCTATGATATGTTGAGATGTACTGTGCTCGCTCCAGTCCTGACTGGACCTGTTGATAAATTTTACAGATAGCCTGGAGGTGCCTGCTAGCCTAGAGGAGACACAGTAGGGTTTGTTTAGGTAGTTATTTCATTTTTGTCTGGAGTTGTATTTACTTTGGGGATTACTGTATCTTTATTTGAGTTTTGAGATGTACTTCTGGGTTCATGTATCTTAGACACTTAGACTTCTATCTCCTGTATTTAGTTTGGATTTCATGTTTTATCTATCCTTATCATGCTCTACCTTAGATGTGATTGAATTTGTATCTGCTATGTCACCCCCATTCGGAGAGTATAAACTGCTTAGCTTTATATTGTTAGATGTTGTGACCTAGGACAGCGTTCTACCGCCGACACTGCGGCGTAGGCTGGGCGTCGTTACGTTCTCGTGTCCTAACTCTAGGGTACGGGTCGTGACACCATGTCCTCATTACCTCTGAGTAAGTATGTTGGTTCCCTTTCGACTTATTATCCGTACCCAAAATCGAAGTACGCCAAGGATAATAGGTCCACAAATGTCCTCTGTTGACCACAAATATCCTCCGCTGAGTCCACTCCGGCCATGTCCTCATTACCTCTGAGTAGAAAGATTCCGCGGTGAAAAACCCTCATGCTTGCCACGTCCTTATTACCTCTGAGTAAGTATGTTGGTTATATCTCGTCCTATTATTCGTATCCTGAACCAGGGTATGCCATGTTTCCTAGTACATGCACATCATTTCTCATCATGCCCCGAGAGCCCAGCTGCTCCATGGCATTCTTTCTCCCGATACCAAGAACGTCCATGACCACCTTACCGTAGAATTGTTCTAGGTATCCCAATCAAACTTGTTACCCATACCTAAAACCCAGGTATGCCAAGGGTAACAGGAGCACAAACAGTCCCCCAAGCGGGGCAAACACCACCGTAACACCACAAACACAACAAGCAGTACAAATAAAGGGTAGAATAAAGCATGCTCTTTTATTTGGAAGGCGAAAGTACTACATAAAGAAAGAAAAAGAACGGAAACAAAAAGAAGGAAAAAAGCCGTCTATGGTTCGGCGGTACATAATTCCAGGAGACGGTTCTTCACCAAGGTGGTCCCCCATTCAAGCCGCTGCTTAGCCCGACGCTCGGTCTCCTGGGACAACCGCTCCACATCCTCCAAGTAATGTATGCCCGCCAGTCATCCTCCAGCTTCTTCAGGGCAAGCTCCAGGCCTGCATAAGCTCGATTAACTCTGTCAGCCTCCTGGATAATCAGCCCCCTTTCGGTGTGGGTAGCTTCAAGCTCAAACTCCAGGAAAGCTAACTTCCTCTGAAGCTCAAGGATCTGCTCCCGTGTGTCAACGACTCCATGGGAGGCAGTCACTTTTCGAGCCGTAACATCTTCACTCTCGTGGCTCAACTGATCATATAGATCAGATAGATCGCGGAGGTCCTTCGGTATGACCGGCTTGGTCTTATCCCGAGTCGCCCTTACCTTCTCTACGACAGTTATGAGGAAACCCCGCTCTTGATCTATAGCAGCAGAAAGATTAGCCTGCCGCAGCACCTAAAGCTGGGCCACCAACTGATCAGCCTCCAGCAATTTCTCCTCAAAAAGCGCAGCTACCCCCGCCCCACCGGGAAGAGTATTAAGAATATCAATATGACCCTGGGAGCATTGCCGGGCCAAGGCAAACGGGGTCCCTCGTTCCACAGCAGCCGCTACCCCTCTCTTCAAGTGGCGATAGAAGCTGTCAACCACGTCCTGTGACGTTTCATCCAGAACCTCCGTTGAGGACGACGTCAAACGAAGTGTGGCTGGCAATGTCGAAGGAGGCACGCTAGAACTTGCCACCAGAGAGACAAATTCCGAGTGGAAAGATGTGCCCCAAGAGTCGGCTTAAATCAAAGGCAATCAATACAAAGATTTGCACATGTGGCATGAAGACGTGGCAAGGAGCCTATGCGGCCAAGCAGCCCACGCGACTGGAAAGCCCATGCGGCTCAGATGGCCATATGGCTGAGGAGGCCATGCGGCTGAGACATCCATGCGGCCAGAACATCTTATGCGGCTCGAAGAGTTTTTACATGGCCATGCTTCTCATTCAAAGTATTTCAATTTTGTAAATTGAAAACTTTGAAGGGGGTCTTGTAGAAGCATGGAAAAAAATAAAGAAAGGCCTATGCGGCTCCGACAGAAGGATCCCCATACGACTCAGGATTCCCATGCGGCTCAGAAGTCCATACGGCTCAGGAGTCCAAGCGGCTCAAGGATCCATACGGATTAGAAAAGGAGCTACGTGGCCTTCAACAGTTTTTCTCTACATTCGGCTGTATTTAATGCCCTGATGGTCACTCTGACAAATAACAGCTATGACATCTCTGACATAAGGACGTAATAATGACTGTGACATGCGGGCGTTGACTCGTGATATCACATGTATGGTTTGTCCCGTGACATAGTGTCGCGTCTTCTGAATGGCGAACACCAGGGCGAGGCATTCCTTCTCCACCGGCAGTATATCGATGCTCTGGCCCGATCATCATTCGGCTGAGGTATATATAGCTTGCTTATGGCCCGCATTGTTGTTTTGTGCTAGCAGAGCGCCGAGGGAATGCTCCATTGCTCGTACATAGAGCAGAAATGGTTTTCCAGCAACCAGGGCACCAGGACTGGAGGGTTGAATAAATATTCTTTGATGCTGTCAAAGGCACGCTGGCATTCTTCATCCCATACGAATGAGATGCCCTTCTTCATGAGATGGGTGAATGGCTGACATCGCCCAAAGAGGTTGGAAATGAACCTCCTGATGTAAGCTAACCTCCCTTGAAGGCCTCGGAGTTCTCGGAGATTCCTCGGGGGACTCATCTCCATGATTACCTTTGTCTTCTACGGATCTATATGGATTCCCTGGGTGGTAATGATAAAACCCAAGAATTTTCAACTGGATACACCCAAGAAGGATTTGGTAGGATTCATTTTTAAGTTGTGCGTCCGTATGAGGTCGAATATCGTCCTCAGATCCTGCAGATGGTCTCCCTTATAGCGACTCTTGACGGCGATGTCATCAACATAGCACTCCACGGTCTTGCGCAAGTGGTCCCTGAAGATGATACTCATGGCTCTTTGATATATGGTGCCAGCATTCTTTAAACCAAAAGGCGTGACTGTGTAGCAGAACGTGCCTATTGGTGTTCGGAATGATGTATGATTTTCATCGTCGGGAGACATCTTGATTTGGTTGTACCCCGAGAAACCATCCATGAACGACATACGTTCGAAGCCGTAGGTGTTGTCAATCATGATGTCTGTGATAGGAGGGGGAACTTGTCTTTGGGACATGCCTTGTTGAGATTACGGAAGTCGATGCAGATTTGAATCTTCCCATTCTTCTTGAGGATCGGTACTATATTGGCGACCCAGTCCGGATGTTGTTCCTCACGAATGAAGCCGCTGGCTACCAGTTGTGGACTTCGGCTTCGATCGCATCCACGATGTCTGGGCGGAAGCGTTGTTGTTGTTTGACTGGTTTTGCATCTGGCCGAATGTTGAGCTTGTGAAGAGCAACGTCGGGGTTAGCCATGGCATGTCTTCATAGCTCCAAGCGAACACATCAATATATTCTTTGACAAGTTCCAGTAGTGATTCTCGCTCTTCATTAGTCAGATTCTTGCTGACGAAGATAGGTTTTGGGGAGGATTCATCACCGAGCTCAACTTGTACAACCTCATCTTCGGTAGGAGGTTCTCTTTGTTCGAACCGCTTCTCCTACTGCGCATCTAGTTGTTGTGCCTATGGTTCTAGCTCAAGAAGTTCAGGAATGTCTTCATCCATATTGACGGACCAAACTTGCCTGAGCATGTCCCCAATGCTGATATCCGAATCGAAAGTTGGTGATCCGGTTGAGTGTGAGTACCAGTCGCATTCTTCGTCTGAGCTTTCGGGTGTTGTCACGGGTGTGACATAACCTATCCCACGTCTGGTCTTGTTATAGTAATCTCGTGGCTTTCCAGCAGGAAACGACGATTGTAAGGGTAACCGTCGTCCAGTTCCGTAGTTCAAACCTGGTACAGTTTCCAGATCATATCCTTGTTTTGCATAAGGTACTTGGATTGGGAACTATACAGATAAAGGGGCAATCTTCCGGTGTCGGGTTCGAGCTCAACTTCTTCTATCTTGAAGGGCTGTGGATTATTCTTTCGGCCAAAGATGATTGGATGGTCCCCTTCCTCGATTATACAGTAGGCGTCTTCCACGGGAGTAAGTTGATTTGCGGTGTAAACATTTGTCACCTGTGTGTGTAGGTGAGTGCCTATACCGTACTCCATAGCATACATTGTACAAAGCTTATTAAGCTCGATAGTTCAAAGATAGCCCTTTATTGATGAAATAAGGTATCTTTTCTAATGAGATTACATCATCTGCAGATGGAACATCAGTGTGAGCAGCCACGTATTTGGCCAGTTCTGGTTCTTCTTCGGCCACTCCCTATATAAATGAAGACTGAGAGGATGACTTGGGCAACTTGATCATCAGGGGTTCTGCTGGTGGAGCAGAACGTGGAGTCGTTGGCAAACTAGCGACCCCCAGTTTGGTACTCGATGCTGGGCGGGGAGTTGTTGGCTCGCTAGAAGCCCCCGACTTTGCATCGGGATGACGATTCTTCTTGGAAAGACGTATCGTCATTGGCTTGTCGGAGGGATTGAGCTTCTCCGTTTGTGGCTGGCCGACTCTAGGCAGTCTGATTGTCAGTGGCTCCATTGCGGGTCTTGGCGCTTGGCCGGACGTTGGGCAGGGATTATCATTTGCCCTCTTGTGCCGAGAGGCTGATTGCATCCTTACGCAGAGTGTGTCAGGTGTGCGGTCTTGCCAGGTTTGCGTGCTTGGAGGGTGGATTGTCAGAGGTTCTTCTGATCCTGTGGCTGTCTCAGTTCGATCTTGCATATCCTTCGCCAAGGTGCCTTTCGACTTTTGTATAAGCAGGAGTCTGAGTAGTAGGATTCGACCCCTTTGAAGGAATCGATGTCGGCAAATTCTGTCCTCACGAAGCCGTGTTTGTCGATATACTTGAAGCATTGGTGCAGCGTGGAAGGCACGATCATGTAATCGTGTATCCAAGGGCGCCCCAAGAGGATATTGTAGGAAGTGTCTGCATCTATGACGTAACTGGTCACTTCTGACTGAAGATCGCCAATTTGGCACTTCAAGTGAATCTTTCCAATCGAATAGCTCCTTTTCGAATTGAAACGCTGATGGCGGTACTTGTCGACGTCAGGCGATGCATAGGGATGCGGAGATGATGTAACAGACCCTTCGGGATGATTCTTATGGAAGAACCAGGATCAATGTACATCCGATCCATCTTTACGTCACCGATGTATCCAGTGTAGTATAACGGACGATCATGCAGGTTGGTTTTGATGAGCATATCCTATAGAGTGAAGACAATGTTGGGCATCGCTCCTGTGCAAGTGCTATCTTGGAGATTTGCAGGCGGGCTCTCTCCCGTGAGGTTGACCTGAGATAGATATGCGTCGGCATTCTGGAGTGCCTCACTCAAAGCCACACGAACATCCTTAGAGAGTCTCAGGAGCTATAATGACAACTTGGCCGGTGTGTTGGCCAATTGTGCCAGGATGTTAAAGTTGTAGGGCCTTTCCAGCCCATGAGATGCCTGTTTGCAGAGGGATTTGTCAATGGCAAACACGCTATCTTCCAAATATGCTGACGTAATAATGACTCTTTGCGAGTACCAGTATCCGGTGAATCAGGTGAATGCCTCTTCGCGGACATAATAATGCCTTTTTGCGGACGTAATCAGGTGAATCAGGTTAATGCCTCTTCTAAATAAGAGAGCGAAGGGATTTGTCAATGGCAAAGAGGCATTCACCTCGGGGTACATAACTCTTTACGATCATGCAGGATGTCAAAGAGTCATTATTACATAACCCACTCGGTGTGCCTCTTTGCGGAGGGATTTGTCCATCGGGGCAGTCCAAAGCGATAAATAACGTGATGCTTGAGGAAGATTCACAGTTAATCGTCAATCAGATCCGGGGTTCATACGAAGTCTGCCATGAAGACATGATCCCCTATCACCAAATAGAGATCAATATCATCTCGTCATTTGAAGGGTTCTTCATCGAACACGTCCTCAGACTCCAAAATATCGAGGCCGATGCCCTAGCGGGCCTTGCCGCTTCCCTAGCAGTGCCAAACAATATTCATCATTTGGTGGACGTGATAGGCCATGAACTGGTCTGTCCCAAAAATAATGTTCAATTCATGGCGAGTTATTCCGCTCAGACGATCGACGAAGTACCAGACTGGAGACAACTATTTATTGACTTCGTAGTCTACGATATTCTGCCGGAGAATCCGAAGGAAGCTACATCTATCAGAAGGCATTCTCTCATATTCTTCTACGATATAGAGACGAAAATGCTGTATCGCAGATCCCATGATAGATTATTGCTTCGATGTTTGTCAAACGTAGAAGCCAAAGAAGCCATACGCGAAGCTCATGACGGGTGTCTGCAGGACCCATCAGCCCGGCCCAAAATTGCAAGACCGTCTTCGCCGAATGGGCTACTACTGGCCCACGATGGTAGCAGATGCGATAGACTATACAAGAAAGTGCAATACCTGCCAAGTCCACGCAGATTTCATCCACCAGCCATCCGAATTTCTACATCCGACAGTGGCGTCCTGGCCATTCGAAGCATGGGGAACGGATATCATCGATCCGATCACTCCACCTTCTTCCCGAGGACATCGCTTCATACTCGCTATTACAGATTACTTCTCCAAATGGACAGAAGTTGTTCCGCTTACAGAAGTGAAGACTTCAAACGTGATCAGCGCTTTTCCGAGCCTCTATCGTCACCCCCTAGAAAAAACTAAACAATTGTACTTAGATTGCTGCACCTAGGTTTTCGTCCCTAGGCTTTCGTTCTACGAGCGAGTTTGTATTGTGAGTTTAAGTTCAGTCCTCCTATATAAATTGTTCTATACTTTCACAATTAATGGCAAACACGCTCGGCCTCCTAGGACAACCGCTCTGCATCCTCCAAGTACATGTGTGCCCGCCAGTCATCCTCTGGCTTCTTCAGGGTAAGCTCTAGGCCAGCAGAAGCTCGATTACCTCTGTCAGCATCCTGGATAATCAGCCCCCTTTCGGTGCGGGCAGCTTCAAGCTCAGACTCCAGAAAAGCTAACTTCCTCTGAAGCTCAAGGATCTGCTCCCGCGTGTCAACGACCCCACGGGAGGCAGTCGCTTCCCGAGCCGTAACATCTTCACCTCTCGCGGCTCAACTGATCATATAGCTCAGACAGATCGCGGAGGTCCTTCAGTATAACCGGCTTGGTCTTATCCTGAGTCACCCTTATCTTTTTCTATGACAGTTATGAGGAAACCGCGCTCTTGATCTATAGCAGCAGAAAGATCAGCCTGCCGCAGCACCTGAAGCTGGGCCACCAGCTGATCATCCTCCAGCAATTTCTCCTCCAGAAGCGCACCTACCCCCGCCCCACCGGAAAGAGTCTTAAGAACATCATATGACCGTGGGCGCATTGTCGGGCCAAGGCAAAAGGGGTCCCTCGTTCCACAGCAGTCGCTGCCCCTCTCTTCAAGTGGCGATAAAAGCTGTCAACCACGTCCTGTGACGCTTCATCCAGAACGTCCGTATAGGACGGCGTCAAAGGAAGTGTGGCTGGCAATGTCGAAGGAGGCACGCTAGAACTTGCCACCAGAAAGACAAATTCCGAGCGGAAAGATGCGCCCCCAAGAGTCGGCTTAAATCAAAGGCAATCAATTCAAAGATTTGCACACGTGGCATGAAGACGTGGCAAGGTGCCTCTACGGCCAAGCCGCCCACGCGGCTAGAAAGCCCATGCGGCTCAGATGGCCATGCGGCTGAGGAGGCCATGCGGCTGAGACATCCATGCGGCCAGAACATCTTATGCGGCTCGAAGAGTTTTTACATGGCCATGCTTCTCATTCAAAGTATTTTAATTTTACAAATTAAAAACTTTGAAGGGGGTCTTGTAGAAGCATGGAAAAGAATATGGAAAGGCCTATGCGGCTCCGACAGAAGGATCCCCATGTGGCTCAGGATTCTCATACGGCTCAGAAGTCCATACGGCTCAGGAGTCCATATGGCTCAAGGATACATGCCTCTCAGAAAAGAAGCTACGTGGCCTTCAACAGTTCTTCTCTACATTCGGCTGCATTTAATGCCCTGACGGCCGCTCTGACAAAAACAGCTATGACAGCTCTGACATAAGAACGTAATAATGACTCTGACATGGTGGCATGATCCTAGGAAAGAGGAGAAAATCTTCTTACAGCTTGCAAAATCCACCAAGCCCCGAGGCCACTCCATGCGGCTGCCCATCTGTATGCGGCTGCCTATCTGCATGGGCTGCCTATCTCCATGCGGCTGCCCATCTCCATGCGGCTGCACATCTGCATGCGGCTGCCTATTTGCATGCGGCTGCCTTTCTCCATGCGGCTGTCCATCTCCATGCGGCTGCCCATCTGCATGCGGCTGCCTATCCCTATGCGGCTGTCCATCCCCATGCGGTTGCACATCTCCTGTAGCTGCCCATCCTCATGCGGCTGCCTATCCTCATGCGGCTGTATACTTCATGCGGCCGAAAGGACCACCCATATGCGGCTCTACCAGGACGGTCCAGTTGAGACACGTGGCGCTCTTCGCGACAATTGAGACACGTGACAGTCTTATCTTCCCTGGAACTATGGATGCTAGCAAATCCCAACAAAATCAGATTTGTTGCGATCGTCATAATTGCCCAGATCAAATCAAATCAAACAAATTGGACACGTGGCAGGCTATCACAATTCACAAATATTTATGGCAATCAACATTTATTGCCCACAGAGATTTGATGCAATATTCAAGATGAATGGCCCAGATTAAGTGATCCTTAACCGCCGACTTCTGGAGGAGACAATCATTTGTAAACCCTAATGAGCACACCCCATTCCTATAATAGCAGGGTGCCATTCCCTTGCAAACAGGAGTAGGCAGAAGAGAGAGAGAAAAAGAGGAGAGCAGAGCAAAAAAAAGAAGAAGGAGAGAGCACTACAGAGACATCCAGAGATCTAGCGACCGAAGGCGCAAGGGAGTCTCCCCACACGTCCAAGAGCATTTCTTCACCAGAGTGAAGGCTACATCCGATTGTCCAATGAGTAAGACAGAGCTGTCGTCGCTTTTCCGAGCCTCTATCGTCACCCCCTAGAAAAAACTAAACAATTGTACTTAGTTTGCTGTACCTAGGTTTTCGTCCCTAGTCTTTCTTTGTACGAGCGAGCTTGTATTGTGAGTTTAAGTTCAGTCCTCCTATATAAATTGTTCTGTACTTTCACAATCAATGGCAAACAATAGCCGTACCAGCCAAGGACTCCGGGTATTCAGGATTTCCAGAAGATGCGGCCGCGAGACTTCAAGGGTACCGAGGGCATCCTATATGCCGATGACTGGATCGAGCATATAGAGGAGATCTTCCATCTCGCGGAGATACCAGCTAAGCTTCAGATAGAAGCAGCGGGCAGTCAGATGCAGGACCTTGCCCATACATGGTACCAGATCGACCCCAGGGTTGGTATGCAGGGACAGACTTGGGAGGCTTTCAAGAAACTTTTTAAGGAGAAATTCTTCCCCGATACAGCACTTGTCACTTTGGAGACGCAGTTCGAGAATCTGGTCCAGAGAAACCAGACAGTAGAAGCGTATACTAGAGAGTTCTGCCATCTGGGCAGATTTGTGGAGGGCGTGAGCAAGACAGCAAAGGCTAGGAGATTTAGGAAGGGCTTGATTAAGGAAGTCAAGTCCTTGACCAAGAGCAACAGGAATGCTACCTTCGAGGAGATTCTGATTGGAGCTATGGCAGCGGAAGACGACCTCGAACTGAAACTGAAGAGAGGTCGTGACTCATATGGAGCCAACGGCAGTGGAGGCCAGGCCAAGAGGCCTTATTATCAGCAGCAGCAAGCCGTTCCAGCAGCAGCAGTTCCAACATCTGGGTCGTGTGCCTTTTCAGTATAAGCAGATACAACAGGCGCCTAGACAACAGCAAGTCAGTAGTTGTACTTTCTGTAAGAAGACAGGGCATGTGTGGAACGAGTGCAGAAAGAGACTAGGTAATTGCGTCCTTTATGGTTCAGCGGAGCACCAGTTGAGGGATTGTCCCATGTCTTTGGGACGTACAGCACAGGGAGCAGGAGCCAAGGCTCCGACAGGGCACCAAAAAGGACCATTGTCGACCCAGCAGCAGAAGTTTACCCAGTACCAGCAACAGACCAGAGGAGGTCAGCAGGGGCGAGCCTTCGCCATGTCAGCCGAGGATCCAGAGGCAGTGGGAGATCTAATAGCAGGTTCTGTTCTTCGTGACTCCTTTCCTGCATTCGCTTTGTTTGATTCGGGGGCTTTCCATAGTTTTGTGTCAGTATCTTTTGCTGTTAGACACCAGCTTTCTTCTGAACTATTGCCTAGGACTTGTAAGATCTCGAATAGGGGTAGTATCATCCTCGTCCGTGATGTTTGCAAGGATCAGAGAGTAGTTTTGGCAGGCCGAGAACTGGATGTGAGTCTGCTCGTAATGCCATTACCGAACTATAATATTTACTCGGTATGGATTGGTTGAGTAGGTACCATACCAGTATAGATTGTCGCGGTGGTAGAGTTTTCTTCAGAGTGCCTGGAGAGCCAGAGTTTGAGTTCACCAGACGAGGACGGACCAGAGAAGTGGAGTCTTCTGCGAAGCTTCAGCAGAGGAGCAGAGTGTGCTACATCATGATAGCTGAGTTCATGGATGTATTCCCGGAGGAGTTGCTAGGGTTACCTCCAGACAGAGATGTGGAGTTCTCTATAGATTTGGTGCCCGGCGCAGAGCCGATATTCAGTACGTCTATAGAGTGAACAACAACGAGCTAGTGGAGTTGAAGAAGCAGATAGATGAGTTGTAGGACAAAGGCTTCATCCAATCGAGTTCTTCACCATGGGGTGTACCAGTACTCTTTGTATCGAAGAAGGATGGGTCGGTACGGATGTGTATCGACTACATGGCTCTCAACAGCCTCACGATCAATAAGAAGTACCCGCTGCCAAGGATCGATGATCTGTTCGATCAGTTGAGTGGAGCGAAGGTATTCTCCAAGATTGATCTGAGGTCAGGTTACCATCAAATGAAGGTGAAGAAGGAGGACATTCCGAAGACAGCATTCAGGACACGGTATGGCCAGTTTGAGTTTATGGTGATGCTGTTTGGGTTAACTAATGCCCGGCGGTATTCATGAACTTGATAAACAAGGTGTTCCACCAGTACTTGGACATGTTCGTAGTGGTGTTCATCGACGACATCTTGGTATATTTGAAGACCCTATTGGAGAACGAGGAGCATCTGAGAGTAGTTCTGGAGACTCTCAGGAAGGAGCAGCTCTACGGCAAGCTTTCGAAGTGTGAGTTCTTATTAGATAAAGTTGATTTTCTAGGTCACATTGTGACTGGAGATGGGATCTCAGTAGACCCGAAGAAGATCAAAGCAGTTGAGGCGTGGACAACACCGAGTTCAGTTGTAGAGATCATGACTTTCTGGGATTAGCAGGCTACTACAGGCAGTTCGTTCAAGATTTCTCTCAGATTGTAGAGCCATTGACTAGGCTGACCCGGAAGGATGCATAGTTTATCTGGTCAGAGGAATGTCAGATTGCTTTCGATGAGTTAAAGAAGCGACTGACGACAGCCCAATTTTGACATTACCATCAGGATCAGACGGGTTCACTATCTACAGTGACGCCTCAGGAAAGGGTATGGGTTGGGTCGTACAGCAGCATGGGAAGGTGATCGCCTATACATCCAGGCAATTACGTCCGCATGAGAAGAACTATCCTACCCATGATTATGAGTTGGCAGCGGTTTTCTTTGCTCTTAAGTTGTGGAAGCACTATTTATACAGAGAGCGTGTGGAGATATTCACAGACCACAAAAACTTGAAGTATGTGTTTACACAGAAAGAGCTCAACATGAGGCAGCGCAGGTGGTTGGAGTTGATGAAGGACTTCGACATTTTATTGCAGTATCATCCAGGGAAGGCCAACATGATTGTTGATGCCTTAAGTAGGTATCCGGTAGCTATGTGTTTGACGATGGATCATCACTTGTTAGTAGATTTAGAGAGCCTGGTGTAAAACCCCTAAATTTCTACTATTATTTTATTTATTTAATTATTTGTACTGATTTAAAATTTTTGTATTGTTCGTCGGTAGTCGTATTGTACGTCGTGCGCGGAATTTTATTTTCGTTTTGCTCGACGAGTGCGAATATGTGCGAGCATACATATTTTAGAGAAACAATTATTTTATTTTCTTACACTTTCAAAATATTATGTAGAAATATTATTCTTGCCATAAAAAGTCTATTGTTTTTAGCAGTTATTAATAATAAAATTTTTCGTGCAAAAATATTTATTTCATAAATATTTATTTATTTTAAATAATAATGTATTTTCGAAATTATTTAATATTAATATTTTATTATTCAAAAAGATTTATATTCAAAAGGATTTATATTTTCGAAATTTATTTATTATAGTATTTTGGAAAACATATTTTTAAAATATTTGTAACAGTTTAAATTTTGATTTGATTCCATGGATACATTTAAATAGTAAACTATCTATATTTAAATTGATGTGATTTTAAACTAAAAAGTATTTAATTTGATTTAAATTAGATATTTAAAATTTGAATTGTATTTGGAATTAGATTTGTATTTGGATTTGGTTTTAAATTAAATATATGATTTATCTACTTGGGTTTTAAACTATTCCTAATCCTATCCGAAGTGGGCATTCCCACATCCTATAAATATAGGCAGGTACTCCTCCACGTTATTCATCTTCCATGAATTCCTCCACAAATAAATTTTTCTACACAAGTGCAGTGCCTCGTGTCCGTGTTTCACGTCCCAAATTCTTATTCCATTAGTTTTACATATACAGTTCACCTTCTACGTGTCCACATATCGGACACGATTTCGATATAACCGACCTAATACTCTACTCTAAACCCTAATCTCTTTCTCTAGCCACATCCGCCTTCCGTCCCAGCCACCAATGGCCAACCTTGCCGCCACCAACACCGAAGAGACCCCATCACCCCATGAGGCCATCGTCACCCCATCTACACCGCAGCACCCTCCGTCCATCCTGATCGAACCCGCACCATCACGGCAAACCCCGACGACCACCGTGATCACCCGTAGTCACCCAACCGTCACTGCTGCCATCACCACATACACAGTCCGACCGTCATCCACAACCGCCCAGCCTGACCACAACCACTAGATCCAACTGATCCCGACCACCTGCCGTCCCACCGCCACCCATCAACAACCACCTCGATCATTGTCGGCCGACGCCGTCCAGCCAAACAGAAACCAAAAAGAAAAGAAAAGGAAAACCTTAACCCTAACCCTTACCTCTCTGCCGCCCTCGCTCTGGTAGGAGAGTCGCCGCCTCCCTCTCTGGTGAGTGCAAGCCACCGACGTCGCCCAGTAGCGCCGAGCCTAGCCCGATCGCCCCCTACTCCACTTCGATCCGCCACCGCTGGCCTCACCGGCTTAGCGCCGCCGCCCGCCGACCAAATCGCCTCCTCCTCGCCTCTTCCGCCCCCAAAACTTCGACCGCACTCTCCCAAGCCTCTCCGACGAACCTCGTCTCTTCCGCCGTCAGCCACCGTGCGCGACCGCCCCTCTTCCGCGCGCGTCGCCTGGAGCAGCGCGCGCCCAGATCCAGTGCCGCCACATCCCGCGCGCAGTTCCGCCTTTGTCGAGCTCTCCGCTCCTCCGGCGCCGCCCAGTGGCCGGCGCTCCCTCCGACCGACATCCGCCCCCTCGACCTCTCTCTCTCCCTCAGCTCTCGATCTCTCTCTCACCCCCAATTTTCTCAGTTCCTTTCTCTGTACTTTGGTTTTGTGTTTTTTATTTTGCGTTTTTTTACTTGCTCTTTGTTCTGTGGGTCTTTCTCCTCGAAAGAGGAGAACGTTTGTTTTTATTAATTCATTTTATTTGTTGTTTTCGTTTTATTATTATTATTATTATTATTATTATTATATTATTATTATTATTATTATTATTATTATTATTATTATTATTTGTACTACTATTATGCTGTATTATTATTATCTTCACTATTATCCTTGTTATTGGAGGTTTTGTTACTGAAAATTTGTATATTACATTTATATTTATTAGTAATAATATTATTTTATTACTATAGTTGTATGTTATTAATATTAACTTGCATTGTTTATTAAAAAAAATATTAAGAAATTTTTCTATATATTGTAACAAAAATTCAGTACTGGGCTTAACCCTACATAGAATATCAAATTCTTTTAGAATTTTATTATTTTAGTTTTTACCTACTTATTTCATAATATAGTCTCCTACATAAAAGTCATGTCTCGAAAACTTTGAGTATTGGTAGCCTAAAATGATTTTGTGAAGTTTTCAAGTAATTAGCTATAAATATTTTGGACTAATGTAACTTCAAAATTATAAATCATTTTCGAATATTATAAAATATTTTCAAAAGACGCATTTATCCAAATTCCTTTTGATTATCCTCGTGTCCATGACTTAATCCTATTGTTCCTATTCCTTCCAAATCTAGACTACTTATGCCCACCCTAACCAATTTGACCATTCTGGACCCAATGGAACTGTCCGTGCACCATCAGAGGTCCCATTGCATAGTTGTTGCACCAAAGTCGCAGATCGTGCCACCTTGATCATCGCAGCACACCAGGCGCTCTACCAGGCAAGACACCTTGCCATTAGCTCTTTAATTATTTTTAGCTCATCATGTATTAGTTATTTCCTTATAAATTGTGATACATGGCATAACTGTTCATTTATATTTTTGCTGTGTATTATTTTTCTTACAAATTAAACCTAGATTTAAGGGACCACCTTGTGTGTGCATTCATTGGCCTTGACACGTTGTAACACGAAGTTGTGTGCGCATGTAGAACACGGAAGTGCGTGATTGGCTGGCCACCAGTACGTCCAAGCCGTGCGATAGGAATAACCGCTAATAGAGGTTGCATGCTAGTTTGACTTAGTGGTTATAGAATTAGCATTGGGCGGGAAGAACATGATTGGAAGTTGACTACCACCCTATCTATCGTAGACTCGCTCGCTACTGAGGAACGATAGGTAGACTATATGCTATAGACTCGCTCGATACTGAGGAATAGTATATGGTGTTGTGACTCGCTACTGAGATACTGCATTGTTAATTTCTGACTTGACTGGGTAGTCATACGACCATAAACTGTTCTTAAACTGCATCCACCTAGATTTGGTTAGGGCCCTCATCCGTTAGGTACAGGTACCTTCGGTTTGGGTACTTGTATCTGACCGTGGCTTGGAACAATAACTTGTCGCGGATTAGTTCAACATCTTGTCCTTGTTGATTGTAGGTGTGACTTACTACTTCGATGAGAAGGTATTGAACCTTGTTGTGGTCCGGATACCATATCGGATTCTTAGCATGGAAAGATACGTCGGTGAATTAGTTTACCATCTCCTGTGTTGGTTGGGGGATGGTACGCGTTCAGTAGGTACGTATTGGACCATGTTATAATTCGATTGACTTATTTATTGAGCAATATTTATCCAGTTTATATGGCATGCTTATGTGTCTTGTTACGTCCCCTGAGGACCTGGTTGTTTGCCAGGTGTGTGCTATTGTCTTTCGCAGGTGCTTTCGCTCTAGCCGTGATCTTCGCTATTTCTTCGAGGATGATTGCATTTGGATCGTCTTCGCTTCGCTCGCCGCTCATTTTCATTTCCTATGTATTTATTTTCCTTATTTGTTGGTAGTAGATTTGTCTCCGCCCAACATATGTATCAAGACAAATTCATAGTATTTATATAATATCTTTTATTCTTGTGGATGAGATTAGTTATGGTTCTACTGCATTTTACAGCTGTATTTATATGAGGCTTCAATATTGGAGTATACTTCGTATAAATACAGCTGGCATGTCTACGTTCCTAGTCCTACGTATTTTGGGATTGGGGCGTTACACCTTGGGTTCGAGGTGATTGTGCCAGGAGTTCAAGTTCAGATGTGGGGCCTTCAGATTCAGTCGGACTTGATGGAGAGAATCAAGTTGACTCAGTTCGAGGATATTACTCTGCGGTGTATCCGAGAGCAGGTTCGAGCAGGATTGGTGGATGGTGAGTTTATTCTTGCAGAGGACGGCACATTGAGGCACGGTTCCAGACTATGTGTGCCTAACGGAGAGCTTCGGGAGCAGGTTATACAGGAGGCTCATCGCTCTCAGTACACTATGCATCCAGGTGCCAACAAGATGTATAGGGGTTTGAAGGACCATGTATGGTGGTACGGGATGAAGCGGGAGGTAGCTCGCTTCGTAGCCAGATGTTTAGTCTTTCAGCAGGTTAAGGCAGAGAGACAGAGGCCATGAGTAGTTACAGCCATTTTCTATTCCGTAGTGGAAGTGGAAGCACATCACGGTGGACTTTGTTTCTGGATTGCCGCGTACCAGTAGAAAAAGACGCGATTTGGGTCATCGTAGACAGGTTAACCAAATCAGCCACTTTTTGCCATTTAAGGTAGGTACGTCTACGGAGATGCTAACAGAGATGTATGTGGTAGATTGTCAGGATACACGGATTTCCGGTGAGCATTATCTCGAATCAGAATAGTTGCTTTACTTCCCATTTCTGGCAGAGTCTACAAACTAGTTTGGGCACCACGCTCAAGTTCAGTACAGCATACCACCCTCACGCGGACAGACAGTCAGAAAGGACTATTCAGACACTCGAGGACATGTTGTGGACTTGTATTTTGGACTTTGGAGGCTCCTTGGAGGATTATTTGCATTTAGTGGAGTTTGCATACAATAACAGTTTCAAGGCCAACATTAGGATGTCACCCTTCGAGGCACTGTACGGGCGTAGATATCATACACCCTTGTCTTGGGATGACGTTGGAGACCGAGGTTTATTAGGACCTGAGATGGTTATTGACACAGCCGAGAAGGTGATGCTCATCAGAGATCGACTTCGCGTGGCGCAGGACAGACAGCGGTATTGGGCTGATAGCCACCGAAGACCTTTGTAATTTGAGGTACAGCTTAGACTTAGGAGTAGGATTTAGCTTGTTTTGTGATTTTGTTTTCTTGATTTGTCATGTGATTGTTATAGTTAAACTTGAGACCATGTTTGTGCTAGGTTGGAGATCTAGTGTTCCTGAGGATATCTCCGACGCGTGGTACTATACGCTTTGACGGAGGTGGAAAGCTTAGTCCGCGTTTCATCGGACCTTTCATCATCAGGGAAGAGTCGGTGATATGTCATACAGACTGGACTTGCCCCTTCATTAGAGGGAGTCCACAATGTATTTCAGTATCGCAGTTGAGACGGTATGTCGCAGATCCCAGCCATGTACTAGACCATTCCAATATCGAGGTTGACCCTACTCTTAGTTTTCCAGAACAGCCTGGGAGATTCTGGATCGACGGGAGAAGGTGCTGTGGAACCAGACATACCCTTTCGCGTAGCTTGGAGGCACCACTCTCCATATGAGTCTACCTGGAGGGAGGACGAGATGCGCGAGAAATACCCTTATCTTTTTCCTCCGTGAGGTTGACTTTTTATCCTTCTCATCTATCAGTTTTGTCTTTAATTTCGAGGATGAAATTCTTTTAAGGAGGGTAAATTTGTAACATCCTTTTTTCTATTTGAGGGTATTTTGGTAATTGTGAAATTCTTTTGATTATTTTAAATATAATATTATTGGTGTTGTGATTTTGGCCTGTGACAGTATAGCCTTGGTGCAACCTAGCCTAGTGACTCACTATGACTTAGTGGCCAAGTAGCATGATTTGTTAGGGTTAGTAATCCTATTTTAAGGTTTGAAGCTATTGGCATATTTATTAGGGCTAATTAACAATTTTCTTTTTATTTAATGTTTCATTTTAGCCATAGGAAAGAGGCCAAGTCCAACCCATAGGAAACCCTAGCCCATCTAAGTGTGGCCGGCCAACTAGGTCAAAGGGAGGGAGTATTTAATATCTCTTATGTTGAGAATTCATTTCTTTTTGCATTCTCTCTCTGGAAACCTGAATAAGTCCTTCCCTTTAACTTTCTCAATTCTCCTCCTATTAAACCCTAGTTTTGCATTAGGTTCTGATTATTATTATGAATCATTGTGGTTGAGGAAATTCAGATTTCGAGTGCATTGGGGTTTTGGAGCCGCAAGGAGGAATCTACACAAGTGAAGCTTTCAATAGGAATTCATCCCAATAGGTAAATTCTCCAAACCTCTATAATTTTATGAATTATTCATGTAGATGCATCCATCTAGGTGTCCCCTAGCTGTAGGATGAGTTTCGTAGGAATTTGTATTCATTTGGTGTCCGTATCGGACACGTATTAATACAATATGCATGTATTTGATGAAATGCCACAAAGGAAATTTTGTTCATAATTTTGAAATCTAATTAATTGCATTTGTAGATATAAATATGACTTTTGAATCTATATTGGACTGAGCAGAAATTGCATCACGTTCGTGTCGAGAATCAGATACGAACTATGGCCTGAGACACGCGCGTGCGTGCCCTGCTGTTCGGGTGGCAGTACGCAGTGTCTGTGTCACTTGGATACGTGAAACTTGGTGTATGGCTTAGGGACATGACTGAGATGTCAGCCCCAAGTGCCATGTCACCTCATTCGTGTCGGACACGCAAATCGAGCCGCATGGATTAAGGCCTAACGTGCATGCGGTTCAGTCGCGTCCGATATGCATCTTGTGGTCGCGAGGACACGATGTGGGTGTTTCAGGGTGACACGCCACTAGCCCTAGACCCCTACTAGGTCTGTGCACGAGCTCGACTTGCTTCGAGCTCTTTGTCGCACCCACGAGCCACTGACATGCGTGCATGAGGCTGTCTGTGCACAGTGCATTGTGTGTATCCTATGCTAATTGACACTTCGTGTCCACTGTTATTGGACAAGAATCACACCCCAGGACATATGTTATGCCTAATCATCTGTACACATTGAATAGATGGGTTATTTGAAGTTTTCTAGAAATCAATAGGTGATTGAATGTTTACATTTTATCTCTTCCCTGAAACTGAAATTTCAAGTTTTAAAATTAACTGATATTTCAAGGAATTGTTAACGATTAACATGTAGGCGTATCTGAGAGATGAGTTCATAGTTGAGTTCACATTAACATGCATGATTGGGTTGTAAACTTGATTTTTGGCCATTTTGATACTGTGCATTGATATGGGCCGATACGTGATTTTTCTTTTAGTATTCAACTGATTTTTGGCTTCACTTGAATCCTACCATTCCTGAGTTTTGAAGATATTTTTTAATGTTTAAACATGAGTTTATGCCAGGGATGTATGTTATATAACTGGGTTTAGATTGAAATGTATGGGGTTGCAAAGGGGTTTTTTCTACCATATTAATATTGTATATAGAGATTTGTATTAAAGGTTTATATATATATATATATTTATATATTATATATATATTATATAATATATATATATATATAATATAATATATATATTGAAATTATTGGGATTAGAGTGTGTATCAGCTTCCAGGATTAGTTCCTTCAACACAGCACACACATGCACAAGCCTCTTCTTTATTTCCCTATATTTTTGTATATATATATACACACTCACACACACACACCCACCTATATATATATATATATTTTAAACCGTTACCTTTATTGATAAAGAGGGTAATGAGTACATCCGACCTCATGGTAACAAGTATAAAGAAAGAAAATGAATAAAAGCACTACTCTAAAGCCCAATGTGGAATAGCCGGAAGATGACGACAACTCGAAAGCGACTTCCAAAACTGTCGCTTCACTCCCGAACCAAGAAGTCTGATCCAGCACCACGTCCTTCATATCGATGCTTGTTCTTGTTCTTCCAAAGCACCCAAATGATCGCACCCGCCAATGATCTCCGATGATGACTGCCCAGACCCCGCCACCACCTTTGAAGAAAGACCAGAAAGTTACTATGCATCCGTGCCTTGAAGAAACCCCGAAAAGCAGACCAAATCGTCATAGCAAGATCCCCGTGGAAAAATATATGCTGAAGGTTCTCCCCATGCCCAACCTGACAACAATGACACCTGGAAGCCAGATGGAAGCCAATCTTCTGAAGAATGTAATCAGTAGGAAGCCGGTTGTGACAGACCCGCCACATCAGAATGCTCCACTTCGCCGGAATACATTTGCCCCAAATATTAAAAAAGAGTGATGATGTAGGGTGAGAAATCCGACAACATCTCCAAGCCGCGGCCAGCGTGAAAGAACCTTTCCGCTCACCCCAAACCAGAGAATCAGGAGCCGAAGTACATGTCAGATTCGCCTCTCTGAGCCGCCCCGCTGCCTCTACTCCAAACTGATCCAAAAATAAAGACAGGTCCCAACCAGTGGCTGTCCAAAAAGATCGAATAGCCGGACCACCATTATCAGAATTCCTTGTCCTCGAATCTCTGATCTTTTTTCCCCTATCCGAAAGAGCCCAAACAATCACCGTACGTTGGGGAAGAACCACCCTCTTTCGGCCAATCTAGCCGACCTCCGAAGCTCTCCAGTGCCCAAGCGCTGTGAAGCCGTCGAATCAGCACCCTCGTCCCCAACCCGGTCCCCATACTGGCTACAATATGTCCCGTCCGGCCGACATCAGCAGACTCCTCGCCTGTGTTCGACCGGCCCCGAGTCCATCTTTCCGTTTCGCGCCTGGTCCCAGAAGTCATTCCCTCAGCCGATGGAATACAACACTATCCAACCGAGGACCCCCCGGAATCCAAGCCTCACACCTCGCTGAACCCTCACTACGCCCAAGTCTAAACGAGATAAGCGGTTTCGCCAATTTCCTCCCCCGCAAAATCCGTCGCCAAATATGGGAGCACTTGGAAGTCATAAACGCATCACAAGGATGACGCTTACAAAAATATTTCGATTTAAGAAGCTCCACCAAAGGCCCTTCCCATGCCTCAACTTCCACCACAGCTTCATAGAAAAGGCATCCATAATATCATTCAGGCACTTGATCCCGAGGCCTCCTTCGGACTTAGTCCGAGTAACGAACCGCCATGCCAGCCAACTCTTCTTAGCCACTCCATCCTTGCTACCTCTGAAGAAAGTCGTAAACATCCTCTCAATCGTCCTGAGAATGGCCCAGGGAGGACAACATGCAGCCAATGTGTACAAAGGAATAGATGAAAGTACATTCTTAATAAGGACCAACTTACCCCCAGGAGAAAGAATCTTGTTCTGCCAACCCGTCAGCTTCGAACGGATTTTATCCAGCAAATAACTAAACATCCCCGCATTCCTTCTCCCGCAAGATGACGGAAAACCCAAATAAGAGAATGGCAAGGTACCGGTACTAAATCCGAAGAGAGTAGAAATAGTTCGAGCACGATCCACACCCAATAAGTCACAGTAAAAGGCAGATTTAGAATAATTGATCTTCTGTCCAGAACAGCCTCATACCTATGCAGTACTTGCTGGAGAGCACGTAATCCAGTAATATCCCCCGAAGTAAAGATAAGAACATCACGCATAAGCCAAGTGCGAGATATGCGGTCCCCTAATCGGAGTGTGAAATGAAGATCTCCTATTGGATCTTGAAGCTTGAGGTTCCGAGAGAGTACCTTGCAGCAATAAGAGAGAGCCGGGGATAGAGGATCCCCCTGCCGGATCCCTCTAGAGGCCGAGAAAAGATCTGTAGGAGCGCCATTGAGTAGAACCGCATACCGGGTATCCGCCGGGAGACGATAAATAGATCACAGAAGACCTCATTAAAACCAAATCTTCGAAGAACCCTCAGAAGAAAATGCCAGTTGACTCTATCATAGGCCTTCTGCATGTCCAGCTTAATAGCAACATTTCCACCATGGTTGGGTTCCCTCATCGAAGCCACCATATCCTGAGCAATAATGATATTGTCCACAATCTCTCTCTCCTGAACAAAAGTACTTTGCTCCGGAGAATATTTTTGGGAAGGTATTCCCGCAACCTGCAAGCAATATGGAAATAATTTTGTTACAGAAATTGCAAAGGCTAATAGGGCGGAAATCAGAAAGGTTCTCGGGTGCTCGACTTTGGGGATAAGAAATAAGAAGGTATCCGAAACGAAAATCGGAAGGGTGCACCCAAGAAAAATGCACCAACGGCTTCTCCCACGTCAGCAGCAATAATGTCCCAACAAACTAAGAAAAATCTCCCAGAGAAGCCATCCGGTCCGGCGCCACTAGCCGGGTCCATCCCCGAACAGTCTCCACAGCTCCGCTCTGTCAAGGCAGCGAACAAGATCAGAATTATCCTCCATAGAAATAATGCTAGGGATGACATCGAGGAAGGCGTCCTCATCAGAAATAGGCTCAGCTCTAAACAGCTTCGAGAAGAATAAAGACGCCTCCGTCGCAACCTCCGCGGTAGACCCAGTTTTGATCCATCAGCCCGAATAATTTTCTGAATACCGCATTTCTTTGTCTGCTCCTGGTGCACTCATGGAAAAAACGAGTATTCTTATCTCCTTCCAGATCCCATCTCAATCTGGCTTTTTGTTTCCAGAAAGACTCCTCAACCTGGTCCTTTTGCTTCAATCTGGCAACGGCCTCCATCCAGGAAGCCCTCCCCTCTCCGAAGAATGAACCTCATAATCCTGCTCCGCCGCTAAGACAGCGTCCTCGGCCCGACGGACCTCCTGAAAAACGTCTCGAAAGTAGCTCTCGCATCCAGCCAGAACATGCCCCGTCGTCCTCAAGCGCATGCCCAACCGCTCAAACGCATCATAATGCCAACATGAATTCCACGCCCGAGCCACAATCGGAAGAAAATCCGGATATGAAGTCCAGAAGTCAAGAAAATTGAAGCCTCTGCGCAGAAGGAGAGAAGCTGGCTGGCAGGATATCAAAAGAGGAGAATGATCAGATTCTGCCGATTAAGATGCTCGTAAGAAACCTGGACACCTTCCAGCCAACTACCCGTCACGAGTAGCCTATCAAGACGGGAACCCTGCCGGTCAAGCCCCGTCTGCCCGTTCACCCAAGTATAGATGCTACCTCTGAAACGAACATCGGAAAGCCCGGCAGCCAACTGGAAGTCTAGGAAGTCCGCAATGGCCCTCGTGTCAGGAGGTCGGCCTCCAAATTTCCCATCCGGAGATGCAATGATATTGAAGTCCCCGCCCACCGCCCAGGGCATGGCAATGTCCTATCTTGGACGTCCAGAAGATGCCTCCACATAGTCCTCCTCCCATGCCGTGTCCACTACACATGAACTATCAACTACCGCACCGAAGCAAAAAAAAAAACACAAAGAAAGCTGACCATGATAGCCTGATCACAGGAGTCAATACAATTGATCCAAGACCCGACTTACAGAAAATCCAAATATTGCCCTTATCATTGCAAAAGCTATCATCAAAACCCAACCTTAGTTGATAAGAAAGAAGCTTAGAGGATATCACCTTGGGTTCAATAATGGCAAGAACCTGAATAGAGTTGGTCCGACACAAGGACCTGAGACGAGATAAAGTAGCTCTGTTCGCCGTCCCCCGAGCATTCCCGATAAGGAATTTAATCATGGAACCTCTTGGGGTCCCGCCTAACTCTGAAAGCATGTGATCGAAGAAGTCGATCCGATGAGGAGCCATACTTCTCCGCCTACCAGCCGCCTTCTTATAAGGAACCATCTGCCGGTCTTCTTCACGACCCTCGAAGATAGAGGTGGAAGGTCTAACTCGGGCAGGGAAACCATATCATCACCCGAAGCTGGTCATAACCCAGACGGATAAAGGACCGTGACGGCCTCCTCCACACACCACCAAGCTACGATCCTCGGTGTCAGAATCCGCCGCTATAACTCCCTGTCCCAGCTGGCTATGGATAATAATAGGAAGAACCGATAAATCAATAGGCCCAATGCCGCTCAGGGCCCAACTGCCCATCCAAGCTAGAGCCTGGAGCGCTGCGTCCCTCCATCATGGGCCGCCCGTCAT
The DNA here is from genome assembly GCA_029216955.1 of Iris pallida. Taxonomy (NCBI): domain Eukaryota; kingdom Viridiplantae; phylum Streptophyta; class Magnoliopsida; order Asparagales; family Iridaceae; genus Iris; species Iris pallida. The sequence goes on along the minus strand of JANAVB010043419.1, from coordinate 8,823,184 downwards.
CCGACCATAGAGCCAGCTGGCCCGAGGAAGACTCCCCCAGTTGCCACGAAGGCGGAACAGAATTTGTGCGAGTATCAATACCACGCGCAATCGTGCTGCGTGATCCCCGTGCTATCATCACGCCCCCCGACGCGCCCCAATATCTGCCGTGTCCCCTTCCCTTTCTCGCATCTTGATCGTCTTCTCGACGACCCTGCTAATCCCACGGCCACCTACCGGACCGTCCTCCTCACGCACAACGCCTGGAGCAAGGCCGTCGGGGATGGGCGGTCTATCAACTACTCCCACGGAAGAAGGCTCCACCTGGGGTCACCCACAAGCACTCTCAACGTAACCATGGTCACACCCACATATATATATATTATTTTATATATAAAATAAAAAAAACAAAAATATATATATATATATATATATATAATATATATATATATAATATATATATATATATATATATATATATATATTATATATAGATATATATATATATATATATATATATATATATTTTTTTTTTTTTATTTTATATATAATATATATATATATTATATATATATATATATATATATATATATATATATATATATATATGCATAGCCTATTATAAATATTGAATATAAATGTATAAATATATGTGATTGTTACTATAGGATATAGTTTAGGCTTAATGGGTCACTTTAGTATGGACCCCATAAGCCTATATTGGCCTAGTTGGCTATCAAGTCGACCAAGGTGACAAAAGTCAACTTTAAGTCAAACTTGATCCAAATCAACTCAAATGAGTTTAAATGACTAGATAAGTTGTGTTTGACCTAAAATTTTGTAGATAGACTAGTTGACTTATGGTTGACCAGGTTTGACCAGAGTTGGCCAGGTTTGACCAGACTTGACCAAGGTTGACTTTGACCTAGAAGGACGTAGAATTATTTAGAATGCATCATAGACTATTCTTATTTCATGTTAGACATGTTGTGACCTATGTTGCTCTAAAATAGGACGCAGATACTCCAGCTCAGGCTCATATTCTCATCAGACAACCAGGATATCACGCGAGTACATTCTTTGGCCGCTTCATACTTGTTAGGAATTATATTCTTGTCATAGTTTAATTTACTTGATGCTGATACGACATTATCACGGATTAGTACTATATGGATCTTTACATGAGATGTTATCCCCCTCGGGTGCATCGAATACATCGTGTCATGTACTTTTCACGAATACCATGTATTTTGTGGACTCTTATTATTCATGTATACTCATGTGCTCTCATGTACACTCATGATCTCATGAGCTTTATGTATAACCTATCATGTACAATAACAAAATCTTTCTAGATCCTTGTGTATTGATTAGGGCCTGGGGGAGTAAAAATAGTCATGTGAACAAATCCAAAGTAGTGTAATCATGTACAAACTCTTTAGTATGAAAATCCAACCGTTCACATGTATATCTTGTTCTCTAAATTACGTAGTCACTTACAGTTTCTATTATCATATATAGATAGCTTGTTTATCAGTTCTCTCTTCGTTTTATGCTTATTCTTACAGCGTTTCATGTATCTTAGCCTATTACATGCTTTATATTTTCTGTCAAGATATGAACTGTATGAGATGTATTGTGCTCGTTTTCGTCCTGATTGGACTGTTGAAAATATTACAGGTGATGAGGAGGAGTTCTGTCCTACGTATTATGGCACAGGCTTAGATGACACCGGTGACTTGGACCCCCAGGAAGATCCTACAGTTGCTGAGGAGTTGCATATTGTCTATATTAGATTTCTAGACTAGTTTCTCCTTGTTGTCTTATTTATGTACTTTAAGTTCTTGATATTTATAGATATTGTATATTCAGATTTTTCTCTCATTGTCGTTTGTTGGAGATTACTCTTTTATCTTATATTTCATCCTTCTCTTTATTCTACCTTAGATACTATGATTGAGTTGTACCTTTTATATTATTCTTCTTTTGGAGTGTATATCATTATACATGTTTGTTATTGCTAGATGTTGTGACCTAGGACAGCATTCTACCACCGACACTGCGGCGTATGCTGGACGTACCCACTTTTCGTGTCCTTACACTGGGTGCTGGTCGTGACACCTAGGAAGATGGGAGTTATCCCAAAGATCGAAGCTATCCCCGACACTCCTTCCAATGAGCCTCCGTCGCCCATTCAGCCAGAAGTCAGAGAAAGTTCGACTGTCCCTGGACAGAAGCGGAACATTCTTGCCGAACTAGTGGAGCCTGGGAGTACTACTGAAGAAGAAGCTTTAAGGAAGGTCGCCTGCGATCTGCTGGTGTCATCAGACAATAATATCTTCTTGCTTCTTACGAAATATGTTTTCATTCAAGAGGGCTCCGGTCCTCATTAATTTTATGTATTTCCTTCTATTTAAATTTATGCAAATAAGGAATTTTATTTACATTATAAGTCTCTGTATTGATATATATTTACATATTCTTTTCTCTTCAAACATAATATTCTTGAGAAATTTGCCATTAATGGGCATCATGACGACTCGACCATCAAAACCAGTTAATTGATAAGCTCCGTTGGAGAAAACTTTACTTACAATATAAGGTCCTTCCCACTTTCCTTCGAATTTTCCTTTACTCATGTGCGTCATAGTCATAGGATGTCTGACGGTTAGAACTAGTTCTCCGTTTTGAAATGCTCGGGCTTTGACTTTACAGTTGAAGGCTTTTGATAGACGAGCTTGGTATAACTCAATATGTGTTGAGCTAGGAGTCGTTTCTCGTCAAGCGCTTCAAGCTCCTGAAATCTTAGGCGATCATTGTTTTCGGCTGTTAGTTCATTGGCATTGGCAATCTTTAGGGAAGGAATCTAGATTTTTAATGGTAAGACAGCCTCGTATCCGTACACCAAAGAGAAAGGTATGCAGCCTGTAGGAGTACGTATAGTAGTACAGTAAGCCCATAGACATTTTCCAAGCTTCTTACTCCACTTTCGTTTGTTGGTAGAAATAAACTTCTTGAGGAGTTTGATGATGGTTTTGTTAAATGCTTCTGCCAACCCGTTAATCGCAGGATTATAAGCTGTAGAAGCAATATTATTGATCATGTTGTCATCGCAGAATGGGTGAACTTCTGACTGATGAATTATGGCCCATTATCGTGAATGATTCGCCGAGGAACACCGAATCTATAAATCATATGATGCTTGATAAAGTTGATGATGCTGCTTATCTTGACCTCAGCTAGAGGTATAGCTTTAGCCCATTTTGAGAAGTAATTAGTTAGGGCTAATATGAACCGATGTCTTCGAGATAAGGGAGGGTTGATAGGACCGATGACATCTACTTCCCATGCTTCAAAGGGCCGATGCTGTCGTCGGGTGAAGGAATTCTGACGGTTGATGAATGAAGTCAGCGTGGATTTGACATGCTCGGTACTTTCTTGCATACTCGATTGCATCAGATACCATCGAGGGCCAAAAATAGCCCATTCGGCGAATACGATCCTCCAATTTAGGACCAAGTTGGTGTGCGCCACAAACACCGTCATGAGCTTCATAAATTATTTATTTTGCTTTTTCCTCCGCAAGACAACGTAGGAGTAGGTCGTCGAACGTTCATCGGTAAAGTGTCTTTGTAGTATGATTATAGTAAAATCTGAGTGACCATCGCCGAATTGTTGTGGCCTCCTTAGGGTCTTCAGGTAGGATATCATGGACATAAAGTCTATGAAAGGAGTCCTCCAGTCTTCACTGATGGTACAAATTTTAATCGAATTGTTGAATTCCATGTTTGGGTTGTTAACTTCCATATTTAAGTTATTCTGGACACAAAACAACTCTCTATTAGTGATGACGATCATCTGTTGCCTTCTGGCCGGAATTGCTAATACTGCTGCAAGATTAGCGAGTGCATCAGCTTCTGTGTTACATGCTCAGCGTACATGCTCGATGAAGAAGCCTTCGAATAAAGTGGCCATCCTGATCGATGCATCATGATATGGAACCAAATCTTGATGTCAAACTTCGTATGTACCTATAACTTGATTGACAATCAGTTTGGAGTCTCCGTAAACTTCAAGATATTCAATATCTAATTATTTAGCTAATTGGAGACCGATGAGCAGAGCGTTGTATTCAACCATATTGTTGGAACACGACTCATCTAAAGAATAAGCTCTTTGGATAGCTAACCCTTCTGGTGAGACAAGAACGATTCCGACTCCAGCAACAATAGTACCTTTTTGTCTAATTTTGGATGCACCATCAAAAAATAAATGCCAAATAAGAATTTCTTCTAAAATCATGTTGGACTCCAAGGTTTCATCTAGAATCTCATCGTAGAGTTTAGATGTTTCGGGAACTATATGAGCTGCTAGAAAGTCAGCAAGGGCTTAACCTTTAACAGACTTTTGAGGAACATAAACCATATCATATTGTGCTAACAATATGGCCCATGTTGCAAGCCTAGAATTGAGGATACTGGGCTTCTTCATCAGGACCCTGAGAGGGTTAACTCTAGAAATAACATGAATAGTTTGGCCAGTGATATAATGTCTCATCTTTTGAACAACAAACATCAAAGCTAGACATTCTTTTTCTACTGGAGTGTATCGATGTTCAGCTCCAATCATCATACGGCTAAGGTAGTAGATAGCATGTTCATGACCTTCTTTATTCTTCTGAGCTAATAAAGCATCTAAGGAGTGGTCCATTGCTCGAACATACATCAGGAAAGGTATTCCTGACACTAAAGGCACTAGAACAGGAGGGTTCATCAAGTACCTCTTTATGTCTTCAAATGCTTGTTGACATTCTTCAATCCAGATAAAAGACACGTCTTTCTTCATGAGTTGAGTGAACGATCTACAACGTCCAGAGAGATTAGAGATGAATCTTATGATGTACGTAAGTCATCCTGGAATCCTTGTAGCTCTTTTAGGTTGCGTGGAGGATGCATCTCTTGAATGGCTTTGATTTTCTCAGGGTCAACGTGTATTCCTTTAGAGGTAATAACGAATCCAAGAAACTTGCCACTAGAGACTCCCAGGAATGACTTGGTGGGATTCATCTTGAGTTGATGTTGGCACATTAGATCGAAAATAGTTCTCAAATCTTGAATATGGTCTTCCTTTAAACGACTTTTAATAGCAATATCGTCAACATAACATTCAATAGTCTTTTGTAAATGATCACGAAAGATGGTACTCATGGCCCGCTGATATGTTGCACCAGCATTCTTAAGACCAAATGGCATGACAATGTAGCAATAGACTCCAAGAGGAGTGCGGAAAGATGTATATTTCTTATCTTTTGGGTGCATCTTGATTTGATTGTATCCTGAAAATCCATCCATAAAGGACATACGTTCAAATCCGCAAGTATTGTCAATCATGACATCAGTGATTGGGAGAGGGTCGTTTGGGATAGGCTTCATTAAGGTCTCTGAAGTTGATGCAGACCCAAACTTTCTCTATTTTCTTCAAAACTGGGACAACAATAGCCACCCAGTCCGGATGTTGTTCTTCTCTGATAATACCACAAGCGATGAGTTTTTTAACCTCAGCGTCTATGGCATCCATCATGTCAGGTCAAAACGGACGTTGTTGACGTTTAACTAGCTTCGTATTTGGCAGAATATTGAGCTTATGGGTAGCGATCTGAGGATCCAACCCCGGTATGTCTTCATAGCACCAAGCAAATACATCAATATATTCCTTAATGAGTTGGATTAGTTCTCATTTATCCACTTCAGGGAGGCTTTTGCTGACAAATATCGATTTTGGAGAAACTTCGTCTCCAATATTGACTTGAACTAGCTGATCTTCAATAGGTGGCTCACGTTGTTCAAAGAGAAGCTTCCATTAAGTATCCATCCTTTGTGCCTAAGGATCAGATTCAGAAGCTTTGGCAAAGTCTTCGTCATCATCCGAGAACTCAGCAGTCACCATATTGGAAGATAGAGTCACGCGATGGATGTGCCCTACACTGGTATCCGAATCCCATGAGATAGAATTAGAAGAGTTAGATCATTCTTCTTCCTCAGATTCGGAGGCTTCTGGAGTCAAATCTTCGCTTCGTTTTGCCGTAGTATTGTTGTGATTTTCCTTTCGGAGTAGGAATACGAATAGGAGTTTGCCTTCCTTTGCCGCTATTGGGACCAGGTTTAAAATCATAGCCCATCTTTTGAATGATATCTTTTGATTGCTGACTATAACGATGTAGTTAAAGTCTTCCGTTATTGTGATTTTCTTCTTCGTTATCGGGTGTTGTAGAAGCATAGAAAAGAATAAAAAAGGATCCATGTGGCCAGAGAACCCTATGCGGCTCAGAGAGTTCATACGGCTCAAAGTATCCATGCGGCTCGAGCGTCTATGCGGCTCAAACAAGTTCTATACGGCTTAGAAGGGAGCAACGTTGCCTGCAAACAGCTCTTCCATGTTGTCCTTTATTGTATTAAATACTTTGACGGCTGATAGCTCTGACACATGACAGCCTTGACACCAAAAGTATAATTATGACTCCGTCATAATGACGGACTCCTAGGAAAACAAAGAAAATCTCTGATACGATCCCCTGAGATCTAGAAACTGTCATGCGGCCTTGACAGGTGGACAGCCGCATGCGGCTCACGAAGACTAGTCCCATGCGGCTCACGAAGACTAGCCCCATGCGGCTCACGAAGACTAGCCCCATGCGGCTCACAAAGACCATCCTCATGTGGCTCACAAAGACCATCCCCATGCGGCTCACGAAAACTATCCTCATGTGGTTCAGATCATTATCATGCGGTTCAAATGTTCAGTGGGGCACTCTCAAACAGCCTTGACACGTGGCCAGCCTTATACGGCTCAATGAGGAGCAACCTTCCTGCAGCTCAGATTTCTGCAGTGACTTACGGTTAAGTCACGTGGCATGATAGTGAGACACGTGGCCTCAAATTGATCAAAATCCCTCAACAAATCCCAATAAAATATTGGGATCAAATCAGATCATTTGCAATCAGGCGAATTAATGATGCGTGTCAAAAAATCCGAGGATGACAAATCAGAAGGATTTTTGTCAATCATCATTAATTACCAACAAAAGATTTGATGCGATCATATTTATTGCTCAAATCTCGAATGTTCAGGATGGACGGCCCAGATTCAGTGATCCTTAGCTGCCGACTTTCAAGAATGGGTAATCATTACAAACCCTAATGATGCCCCCCCACTCTTATAAATAGCAAGGTGTCATTCCCTTGCCAAGATATACATACACAAGGAGATATACCGAGAGAGAAGGAGACACAGACATAGAGAGAGACATATAGAGAAAAGAAAGAGAGCATTTCCTCAACGCCAAGCAGTTCTTCCCCGGAGTCAAGGCTGCATCCGATCATCCAAGGAGTAAGGCAGTGCTGCCGTTGCTTTTCCGAGCCTCTATCGTCACCTCCCAGAATCTAAAATAAACAATTGTACTTAGATTGCTGTACCTAGGTTTTCGTCTCTAGGCTTTCTTTGTACAAGAGAGTTTGTATTGTGAAGTAAAAGTCCAGTCCTCCGATAATCGTTCTGTCCTTTTATATTTCATGGCAAACACGATGGCGACTCTGCTGGGGACAAACTTCTCCACGGCTGAGGAGTTGGTGACACAATCGGATGCAGCCAAACTTGGCACCACGCAACAGAAGATGGTCGTCCGCTTCGACCAACAGACGTTTGAAGAAATGCTCTCTAAGGGAAGCGCTGGCCCGGTCCAGAAGCACGCTCGCACAAAGAAGGCTCGCAGGGAGTGGAGCCAAAATCATTTGCTCCTCCCTAAGCTTTGGATGGAGTACTCTCTGCTACCCAAGATGGCAAAGGCGACTCTCATACGGCTCCACTTCAAGCCATAGAGGACTCTGTTGTCCCCAAGTCCGGCAGAGGAAAGCACTACTATGCTGGACTTACAGGGACAAAGAGGGATTCTATGCACCCTAAGAAGAAGCCGAACACTCATATGGCCAAGTCTGCCAGCCGCAGGCAGGATGCTCATGCGGCTGAAACTGCCAGCCGCATAAAGGAGGTTTATGCGGCCAGATCATCCAGCCGTATGAAGAAAACTCATACGACAGAGACTCCCAGCCGCATGAAGAAAGCTTTTGCGGCCACAACTGCCAGCCGTATGAAGATTATTGATGCCAGCCGCATGACGACTAATCCACGCGGCTCCGTCTTTAACCGTCTCTCCTGTGTCCCTGATCTCTTGCACTCCCAAGAAGACATGTCTGACTCTCTCCAGCATCACTTAGACTCTTCCTACTATGTGCCCTTATGCACTAGAGCGAAGAAGTCTAGGGCATCGCGAGCTTGGCAAGCTCGATCCGCTGATCCGACTTCTGACCATCCGAGCGTCCCGCATACTCTCATGCGGGCCTCAGATGGGAAGTTGTACAGAACCACTCGAGTCCAGCCCCCGACGGTAAACGGACAGAGAGGCTCGCAAAAGTCTCCCAAAATCCAGGGAGCGAACATGGTCGATCCAGACCCATTTGACTTGCGTGAGGCCATCCTCCACAAACGCAAGAAAAGAGAAGGTGCATCAGGATGCGAAGAGTCCTCCCACGGACGTCACTGCATCCAAGTCATCGTCAACTTCTGTTGCAACAACGCGACGGCACGAGAAGACCGGCAGTCCGTCTTCCAAAGACTGCAACAACCATGCTCAGAGGACGAAGCGCCTTCCGTCGTCTCTTGCAACTCCACCCAGAAAATTCCCGCTGATGGGAGAGAAAAGAAGATGAACGTTTTCAGCCCAAAAATTTCAACCACTACGGCTAAGAAACTATCGTCTAAACGGCTGTCCACCACCGGAGTATTCCAAGGTACCCGTTCGAAGACAAAATCTGCTACAGCGGGAGACTCATCACCTGCACCACTAGGGGTTACTGAGGCTGGGGGTAGCACTCCTCCGAACCTCCATAACAACCCGATGTTCTAAGAAGACGAGCCGAGGGAAACCACTCTCCCATCAGATGCTACAAACCCCGACGTCCCCGAGGACGTCCACAACTCCCAAGACGAGGCGAACTCGAAAACTGGGGGTACTGTTCCTTCTGAGTCCGAACTAGAGGAAGACATCCCCACATATCCCGATGATTTCTCATTACAGGGATATGACTCGGAAGACACATCCTCCACAGTGCCATCCATCTTCCTCACATAAAGACGGTATTTATGACGGACAGCAACCAAGGTGGTTCCAGTGATCGCCAACGCATCGACACTCTGGAGGCCATACTGCATGCCCTGGTCAAGTCTGTAGACGAGATCAAAGCGGCCCTTCCAACTGTGCAAGGAGGGACGCCTAGCCAAACAAGCGCGGGTCCCGCGGTCAATACGGACTCGAATTCAGCGGCACTGAACCCGGGCAACAATCCTCCTGAAATAACAGCCCCTACCATTGTGGATGTGGCCCGAGAAGTGAGAAGAGAGGTCCAAGAGCTCCGGGCCATGTTTCACGCTCGAGAAAACTCTCAAGACCTCAGAATACGGCAACCGTACCCGGCTGCATGGAAGGATGTCCCCTTTCCGCCAAGATATAAGCCGTTCAACATCAACCCTTATGATGGCAAGACCTCCGCCAGTCGGTACATCACTTACTTCGAGGTCACCACCGACCATCTGCCCCATGACGATGCCATTCTCACATGATTATTCATCGGGGCATTGGAAGGGGTCGCCTTCGACTGGTATCGCAACTTACCAGACAACTACATCCACTCCTTCGCCAGCTTTAAGCGCATGTTCTTGGAGAGATTCTATGAAGTAGGACAAGACGTCACAATGTCCACCCTCATGGACGTCGTCCAAGGGGAAAAAGAGCTGACAAGGACTATATTGAGCGGTTTTGCCAAACTGCAATGAAGTTGCCATCTGGTAATCCGGATTCCTCCTTGATTGAAATTTACCAAAAGAGATTGCTCCCAACAATCAGTCTCTGGATGGGCGAAAGTCAATTTAAGGACTGGAAGACGTTCATCATCAGTGCCACTAGCGCCGAAGAACGGTTGAAGAAAGCTCGCCAGTTGGGATTGCACATCTCGGGGGGGAAAACAAGGGCAAGCGTCATAATACCAACAACGACAATGGGGATAGCCCCTCCAACAATTGGGACAACAAGGAAAAACAGGCTATGGTGGCCGACACATCCCAGAAACCTGAGACAAAACCGACAGATAAACAATGGCCTCAAATCACTTACTCCTTCGAAGATGGTCACGTAAAGCCTATTTTGGATATGCTCATACAAGGAGACAGAATTTAGCTCCCTCCACCAAGACAGAAACCTCGGCCGGCAGAAATGGAGAGCCCGAAGTACTGCCATTACTACCGCTATGTCCACCATGCTACACATGACTACTTCCAACTAAAGCGATACATCCAATATCTCATCGATTCGAATGCTTTGGCCATCAATTTCGAGGAGCTAGCCGTGGCGTCCAACATGGTGTCCGTACAATTCGGCAGCTTCCCTCCAACAGAGACTCAAGACGGGGTGGTACCCATCCCTCTGGCGACAATGGAGGTTGCTAATCTTCCACCTCCCCGAGATCAGGCTGCTGGTTTGGTGCCCCTCACCACGTAACCGGGGGAGATCATGTGGGTCCACCGGACTTGGTATCTGAAGTGACTCATTCCACGCCACCTCCCATTCGTATGAAGAAGGGTGGAAAAGTCAGATCCCGCCGCACAATCTCGACGGATGTCGAAGAAGTCACGGCTGTCGTTATCCGATCTGGGGCACAGGCCCAACCCGTAGCTAAAAACTCAACTGAAGATCATCAGCCTGCTACAATTGATGCTCCGGGACCTTCTCAGCCTCCGACGATCGACAAGCCTAGGCCGAAGGAGACTCGCTTTGACAAATCCCTCCGAAAAGAGGTACCGCAGGGGCTGGAGAAGCCCTACAACTTCGATATCATGGCACAATTGGCCAACACACCGGACAAGTTGTCATTATACGAGCTTCTTAGACTCTCAAAGGATGTTCGTGCGGCTTTGAGTGAAACACTCCAAAATGTCGACGCATACCTGGCTCAGGTCAACCTCACGGGAGAGAACCCTCCTGCAGATCTCCAAGACAGCGCTTGCACGGGAGCGATGCCCAACATTATCTTCACTACGCAGGACATGCTCATCAAAACCAAACTGTACGATCGCCCGTTATACTACACTGGATACATCGGCGACGTAAAGGTGGACCGGATGCATATTGATCCTGGCTCTTCTATAAGCATTATCCCGAAGGGTCTGTTACATCATCTCTGCATCCCTATGCATCGCCTGACGCCTACAAGTACCGCCATCAGCAGTTTTAATTCGGGCAGGAGCTACCCCATTGGAAAGATTCGTCTGAAGTATCAAATTGGCGATCTCCAGTCGGAAGTCACCTGTTATGTCATAGATGCAGACACTTCTTACAACATCCTCTTGGGGCATCCTTAGATACACGATTATATGATCGTGCCGTCCACGCTGCATCAGTGCTTCAAATATGTCGACAAACATGGCTTCGTGAGGACAGAATTTGCCGACATCGATCCCTTCAAAGGGGTCGAATCCTACTACTCAGACTCCTGCCTGTACAAAAAATTGAAGAGGCACCTTGGTGAAGGAGATGTGCAAGCTTATACCGAGACAGCCACAGGATCAGAAGAACCTCTGACGATCCACCTCCAAGCTCGCAAACCTGGCAAGTCCGCACCCCTTACCGCCATTCTGCGTAAGGACGCGATCAGCCTCTCAGCGCAAGAAGAGCAAATGATAATCCGGCTGCCAAGGTCTGGCCAAGTGCCAAGACTCACAACAGAGCCACTGACAATTAGACTGCCGAGAGTCGGCCTGCCGCAAACAGAGAAGCTCAACCCCGCCGACAAGCCAATGACGATACGCCTTCCCAAGAAGAGTCGTCACCCCGATGCAAGGTCTGGGACTTCTAGCGGACCAACCACTCCCCGCTCAGCATCGAGTACCAAACTGGGGGTCTCTAGTCTGCCAACAACTCTACGTTCTGCTCCACCAGCTGAACCTCTAACGATCAAGCTGCCCAGGTCGTCCTCTCAGTCTTTGTTTATACAGGGGTAGCCGAAGAGGAACCAGAGTTAGCCAATTATGTGGCTGCCCACACTGATGTTCCCTCCACAGATGATGTAATCCCCCTAGAAAAGATACCTTACTTCTTCAATAAAGGGCTATCTTTGAACTACATCGAGCTTAATAAGCTTTGTACAATGTATGCTATGGAACACGGTATAGGCACTCACCTACACACACAGGTGACAAATGTGTACACCGTAATCCAGCTTATTCCAGTAGAAGATGCTTTCTGCATAATCGAGGGAGGGGACCATCCAATCATCTTCGGCCGAAAGGATGATCCACAGCCCTTCTCCACAGAAGAAGTCGACCTTGAATCAGAAGCCGGGAGGCTGCCTCTGTATCTTTATAGCCTCCAATCCAAATATCTCATACAAAAACAGGGGTATGATCTGGAGACTACGTCAGGCTTGAACTACGATACTGGACGACGGCTACCTCTGAAGCTACCGGTCCCGACTGGCAAAACACGGGACTACTATAGCAAGACTTGATGTGGATTAGGGTATGTTACACCCGCAACAACCCCTGAAAGTTCAGACGAAGAATGTGACTGGCATTCACATTCAACCGGGTTACCATCTTCTGACTCGGATACCAGCATCGAAGACGTATTCAGACAGGCCTTGTCAGTCAACATGGCATTCACCGACGCTTATGAAAAAGATGAAGATATTACAGAAATCCTCGAGTTAGAGCCGTGGGCCCAACAGTTGGATACACAATGGGAAAAGCGGTTCGAACAGAGGGAACCTCCTACCGAAGATGAAGTCATACAGGTCGACCTCGGCAGCGAATCTTCTCTAAAACCAATTTTTGTCAGTAAAAGCCTAATAGACGAAGAGCGAGAATCGCTGCTGGAACTTGTCAAAGAATATATTGATGTGTTCGCATGGAGCTACGAAGACATGCCGGGGTTAGATCCCGATATTGCTCTTCACAAACTCAATATTCGGCCAGATGCAAAGCCAGTCAAGCAACAACAGCGACGCTTCCGCCCAGGCATCATGGATGCGATTGAAGCCGAAGTCAACAAACTAACAGCCAGCAGCTTCATTCATGTGGAACAACATCCTGACTGGGTCGCCAACATAGTACAAGTCCTTAAGAATGGGAAGATTCGAATCTGCATCGACTTCCGCAATCTGAACGATGCATGTCCCAAAGATGAATTCCCCCTCCCTATCACAGACATCATGATCGATAACACATGCGGCTTCGAACGCATGTCATTCATGGATGGCTTCTCGGGGTACAACCAATTTAAGATGTCTCCTGACGACGAAAAGTACACATCATTTCGAACACCGATTGGCACATACTGTTACACAGTCATGCCTTTCGGTTTAAAGAATGCTGGCGCCACATATCAAAAAGCCATGAGTATCATCTTCAGAGAACACTTGTGCAAGACGGTGGAGTGCTATGTTGATGACATCGCCGTCAAGAGTCGCTGTAAGGGAGACTACCTGCAGGATTGAGGACGGTATTCGACCTGATGCGAGCCCACAATTTAAAAATGAACCCTACGAAATCTTTCTTAGGCGTATCCAGCGGAAAGTTCTTGGGTTTCATCATCACCGCCCAGGTTATTCATGTAGACCCTGAGAAGACGAAGGCAATTATGGAGATGGGTCCCCCGAAAAATCTTTGCGAACTCAGAGGCCTTCAAGGGAGGCTAGCTTACATCAGAAGGTTCATCTCTAACCTCTCCGGGCGATGCCGACCATTCACCCATCTCATGAAGAAAGGAGTCTCATTCGTATGGGACGAGGAATGTCAGCGTGCCTTCGACAACATCAAAGAATATTTGTCGAATCCTCCAGTCCTGGTGGCCCCGGTTGCTGCAAAACCATTCCTGCTCTACGTACGAGCAATGGAACATTCCTTCGGCGCTCTGCTAGCACAAAATAATGATGCAGGTCATGAACAAGCTATATATTACCTCAGTCGAATGATGATTGGGCCAGAGCACCGATACACCGCCGTGGAGAAGGAATGTCTCGCCCTGGTGTTCGCCATTCAGAAGATGCGACACTATATCACTGGACAAACCATACATGTGATCTCACGAGTCAACCCTCTCATGGTCCTCATGACTAAACCTGGGGCACTCAGCTCCCGCCTCTCCACTTGGGCAATATTGCTGTCCCCCTATCATATGATCTTCGTCCCGCAAAAGGCTGTTAAAGGTCAAGCCCTGGAAGACTTTTTGGCAGCCCACCCAGGCTCGGAGTCGTCCAGAGTACATGAAGAAATCCCAGATAAGGTTGTCGACTCGCATACAACCTCTCACGATGATATATGGCGAATGTTCTTCGACGGCGCCTCAAGGACCGGACCTAAAGGCAACATCGTCGTCGGAGTCGGGGTGGTGCTGGTCTCCCCTTCCAGATTAGTGATTAACCGCGCTTACTCTCTCACAGAGCCCTGCTCTAACAATGTGGCCAAGTACAACGCTTTGGTCATTGGCCACCAACTTGCAAGAGAGCTGGGGGTAGAATATCTTGAAGCATACGGCAATTCGCAATTAATCGTCAATCAGATCTGGGGCTCATACGAAGTCCACCACTATGATCCCATATCATCAAATAGCGATCAACATTATTTCGTTATTTGAGGGCTTATTCATTGAACATGTTCCCAGACTCTAAAATATCGAAGCTGATTCCCTATCTGGCCTTGTCGCTTCCCTAGCGGTTCCGAACTATGCTCGCCAGTCCGTGGATGTGATAAGCCATGAATTGGTCTGTCCCAAAAACAACGTTCAGTTCGTGGCGAGCTATTCCGCTCAGACGGTCGACGAAGTGCTAGACTGGAGACAACCATTCATTGACTTCGTAGTCTACGACATCCTGCCCGAGAACCCAAAAGAGGCTACCTCTATCCGAAGGCGTTCTCTCATATTCTTCTACGATACAGAGACAAAAATACTGTATCGCCGATCCTATGATGGACTATTTCTCCGATGTCTATCAAACGCAGAAGCCAAAAAAGCCATACGCGAAGGTCACGACGGTGTCTACGGGGCCCATCAGCCTGGCCCTAAGTTGCAAGACCGTCTTCGCCGAATGGGCTACTATTGGCCCACGATGGTAGCAGATGCGATAGACTATACAAGAAAGTGCAAAGCGTGCCAAGTCCACGCGGACTTCATCCACCAACCATCTGAATTTCTACATCCAACAGTGGTGTCATGGCCGTTCGAAGCATGGGGAATGGATATCATCGGTCCGATTACTCCACCTTCCTCCCGAGGACATCGCTTCATACTCGCAATCACAGATTACTTCTCTAAATGGGCGGAAGCTGTCCCGCTTGTTGAAATAAAGACTTTAAACGTGATCAGTTTCCTCAAGCATTACGTCATCTATCACTTTAGACTGCCCCGAAGGATCATCCACGATAACGGTCCGCAGTTTGCAAGCTACGTCTTCTATCGGTTCTGCGATAAGCACCGCATCCAGAATATTGCTTCAACGCCATACAATCCAGTAGCGAACGGGTTGGCAGAAGCATTCAACAAAACAATCATCAAACTTCTCAAGAAATTTGTATCGTCCAACAAACGCGACTGGAACGAGAAGCTTGGTGAATGCTTATGGGCATACCGTACCACAGTTCGAACAGCCACAGGGAATACACCATTCTTCCTGGTGTACGGGCGAGGCTGTCCTCCCATTGGAGACTCAAATACCCTCGCTCCGTGTTGCGCTCACCCATCAATTGACGACGGATGATAACTACCGTCGCCGACTACAAGAGTTAGAGGCCTTAGATGAAAAGCGCCTCCTGGCTCAACAACAATCGAGCTATACCAAGCGCACATCTCCGGAGCCTTCAACAAGAAAGTTAAAATTAGAACATTCCAAGTAGGCGATCTCGTTCTGGCAGTCCGGAGGCCGATGGTCATGACTCACAAGACCGCCGACAAGTTCCATCCAAAATGGGAAGGTCCGTTTATCATTGATGCTGTATTCTCCAATGGTGCTTACCGCCTCGCAAAACAAAATGGAGACTTGCTCATGTTGCCCGTCAACGGCAAGTTCCTGAAGAAATATTATGTCTGAACAACATTCCAGATCATTGAGTCATGTACCCTGGTGCCGCTGAACTCACCTCCACAATATTCTAGATCATCGAGTCATGTACCCGCTGGTGCCGCTGAACTCACCTCTACAATATTCTAGATCATTGAGTCATTTACCCGCTAGTACCGCTGAACTCACCTCCACAATATTCTAGATCATTGAGTCATGTACCCGCTGGTGCCGCTGAACTCACCTCCGAAATATTCCAGATCATTGAGTCATGTACCCGCTGGTGTCCCTGAACTCACCTCCACAATATTCTAGATCATTGAGTCATGTACCCGCTGGTGTCGCTGAACTCATCTCCGTAATATTCTAGATCATTGAGTCATGTACCCGCTGGTGCCGCTGAACTCTCCTCCACAGTATTCCAGATCATTGAGTCATGTACCCTGGTGCCGCTGAACTCACTTTCACATATTCCAGATCATCGAGTCATGTACCCGCTGGTGCCACTGAACTCACATTCACAGAAATCCCCGAGTATCGAGTCATGTACCCGCTGGTACCTCTGAACTTATACTTTGATTCCAAAATTCATGGATTGTCGAGTTATGTACCTGATGGTACCCCTGAACTTACATTCCGGTCACTCTTTCGGGGAAAGTTATGTATGACCATACCTCTGAACTTTCTTCTTGAAAGAGATCCTCCCTCATGATCCACTATCCGCACTCCCAGTGCACAAAAAGGGTAACAGATCCACAGATTTCCAAAATGGCCTTGTCCTCATTACCTCTGAGTCGTTTCACTTCCGCCAAAAATAAATCACCCATTTACATAGAACTTCCATGTCCTCATTACCTCTGAGTCGTTCTATGTACCCTCCTTCATTGAGCCCACTCCTGCCATGTCCTCATTACCTCTGAGTAGGAAGGCTCCGTCGAAGAAACCATCATGCTTGCCATGTCCTCATTACCTCTGAGTAAGTATGATGATTCCCTTTCGACTTATTATCCGTACCCACAACCGGAGTACACCAAGGATAATAGGTCCACAAATATCCTCCGTTGGGTCCACTCCTGCCATATCCTCATTACCTCTGAGTAGGAAGACTCCACGGTAAAACCTTCATACTTGCCATGTCCTCATTGCCTCTGAGTAAGTATGTTGGTTCCCCCTTCATCCTGTTATCCGTACCCTAAGCCGAGGTATGCCAAGGATAATAGGTCCACAAATATCCTTTGCTAAGTCTCTTAGTACAGTCCCACCATTCCTCATGCATGCCCGAGAGCCCAGCTGCTCTATGGCATTCTATCTCCCGATACCCCGAACACCCACGACCACCTTACTGTGGGAATGTTCTAGATATCCCCAATCAAACTTATTACCCGTACCTAAAACCAAGGTATGCCAGGGGTAACAAGTCCACAGACAAGTCCCCCATACGGGACACACACATTACCACAATTCCACAGGCACAACAGGCAATACAAATGAAGGGTAGAATGGAAAGTACTCTTTATTTGAAGGTTGAGAAATCATTACATATGGTGGGGACCATGTCCCTCTCAAAGAGAAAAGAAAATAAGCAGAAACAAAAGAGAAAAAGGCCGACTATAGTTCGGCATTACACAACTCCAAGAGGCGGTTTCTTACCAAGGCAGTCCCCCGCTCAAGCCTTTGTTTAGCTCGATGCTCGGCCTCCTAGGACAACTGCTCCGCATCATTCAAATACATTATGCCTGCCAGTCGTTCTCCATCTTCTTCAAGGCAAGTTCTAGATTGGCAGAAGCCCTACTAAATTTGTCAGCCTCCTGAATGGTAATCCCTTTCTCAGTACGAGCAGCTTCAAGCTCGGACTCCAGGAAGGTCAGCTTTCTCTGGAGCTCGAGGATCTGCTCCCGGGTGTCGGTTACCCCACGGAAGGCAGTCGCTTCCCGAGTCGCGCAATCTTCAGTCGGACGGCTCCATTGATCATACAGCTTAGTCAAATCCCGACGGTCCTTCAATATAGCTGTTGAGCGATTCCCGAGCAACCCTCACCATCTCTACCGAAGTTATGAGGAAAGTGCGCTCTTCGTGTATTGCCGTGGGTAAATCAGCTTGCTGTAGCACGCGAAACTGAGCCACAAGACGATCAGCCTCTAACAACTTAGGCTCCAGAAGCACAGCTAATCCCGTCCCACCGGGGAGTGTTCTAAGGATATTAATTTTGCCACCGGCGCATTGATGGGCCATAGCAAAGGGAGTCCCCCTCTCCACAGCTGCCACGATCCCTCTCTTCAGGTGGCGGTAAAAACTGTCGACCACATCCTGGGACACTTCATCTAAAACTTCTGTAGAGGACGGTGTCAAAGGAAGTATGGCAGGCAGTACCGTAGGAGTAGCCTCAGAACTTGCCACCAGGGAAACATATTCTGTGCGAAAAGATGCATGAACGGTAGCTAGCTCCTCTTCCGCCGCCCGAAGAGGCTGGATGCTTGGCAGGGATGAAAAGTTAACCCCCGATACCATATTCGCAGAGGAGGGCACAGGAAGCGTCGCCCCTTGCCCCAGCTTTACTGCCACTTGGGCTCCCGAACTCGGCCCGGCTGGAGGCCCCTCAATATAGGTTAGAAAAGAAGGAGACACACGTACTTCCATCAGATCCCCTCCGATAGATTCCGTCCCGACAATGTCCGTCACCGGCAATGAAGGGATGGGGCCTGTACGTCCAAAGCAACCATTAATCCACGTAACCCGAAGAAAAGATGATAGAGTAAATAGGCCTCCTTACGATTTAAGATTCGGCTTATCTTACCAGGGGAAGAGCAGGGAGCTGCAGCTCGTTCGCAGCTGGCATAGCCTCCCCATCCGCAGCTTCCAAGCCAAACTCAACTGGTTTCTCTGCATCAGCCACCCCTGAAAGGGAGCCAGCGAGGTCAATGTCATCTTGTTGAAAATCAGCTGTCTCAGGAACAGGTGCAGTAGAGCCCCCGTCCCTATGGGTTGAGGTCTCAGCAAGATGAGACTCCCGGGCCGTCTCCGAAAGGACCCCAGCAGAAATGATAGCGGTGCACACATCATTGACCAAATTAGACAGGACCGGATCGACCTCGGCAATCGGGTCCCAAGAAGCAGACTCATCTGACGCCTACAAAGAGAAAAAAATGACTAGGCCATAGTTTAGAAAAGGAAGGAGAAGGTAGCTGAAATCCAAATCACCTCAAAAACAGCGTCAACATCATCAATAAACAGCCTACGACGTCTTACCACAGCGTGCTTCGTGGAATAGGTTCTACCATCATCAGTAAACCCGCGCCTGCTTCGCTTACGCGAAGGACCAGGTACAGAAGGTGGTTAATCCTCTACTACCTCGTCAGGCCCAGCAGGCGGCTGACCCGCCACCATTTCATCCGGTATAACAGGGGGCTGATCCCCAACTCCCTCGTCCGAAGAATGCGACGAGTCATCGGCGTCCTGCTCATCGTCCTCTTCCGTCCGCCGCAGTGGACTCTGAGTCCGGCACAGGCACCCTATTCGCCCTTCTCTTCCCTTCTTAGATCCCTCGGGCTTTTCAGCCAAGCCAGTGCCAGCAATGAAGCTAGTACTCATGTCAAAGTCAACGGAAGGCTTGCTCGCCGCAACATAATAAAGGACTGCCATATACAAAATATCCCCTTGCGTATTAGCGTCGGAGACCGAGAAGCTAGCCCGGGTATGAACTGCATTGTAATAATGCCACGCCCGAATACTATCCAGGACACTGCCCTTGAAGCCTAGGCAAGCACTGGGGCAGTCAAGGAACAGCTGACTATACCCGAATTGACGAAAAAAATCTACTGGGCAAATACGGCTCCAGGTATACGTTATTTCGGTAACGATATACTAGGTGCGCGGGACGAATGTTGCGCAGCCAAAGAAGCATTTTCTCAGATAAGAGCTGGGGAGGTTCAATGCCATCAACGTGTACCCCCCTCACTTCTCTAGGGGTAAATTGAGAAAGTAACACAAAGAGTAGGGCCCGTCAACTCTCTCGCCAACGTCCTCCGACAAGCAAGCATGGTGTCGTACTCCCAAGGCTGATGATGGTATCGGAAAAGGAAGGCGTCATCAGCAGTAACATCATCCTCTGTTCTGGGCCTCATCAATGACCGGTAATGCATCAATAACCACCCCATAAGATAATGGTATGGTAGCTCTATCCGCTCAAAGTCCAGCGTCGTCTCGCGAGCAATGACTTTAGACGAAAAGGCACGAAGGCCGTGGTGTATGCTACACAACATAGCCGGAAGAAGGGCCAGTTTGACTTTGAAAACCAGCTTCACAGCCGGAAGAATGAAGTGGCGGCTGATCCTTTCGGTAGAACCTGCCCCTCCTGAGACTACGCAATTCCGTAGCCACACCATCAAGAACCCGGCCAAGATTGCTTTCTCAGACATTTGTCGGGTACCATAGTGGAAATAACTGAAGGAGTCAGTATGGCTCCCAAATCTATCGCGGGTGGACCTCGACCTTTTGGCCTTCAATATCAGGTCCTTTACCTCCGCTTGGGTTTGAGGACTTCGAGAAGAAACTCGGCCAGAGGGTTTTAATTTGAAAAGATACGCGACCCAGGCCATGGTATGGGAAGCGTTCCCTTCTGAACTATTATTCTTCTTGATAGCAGTCTGGTGACAGATGCTATGGTGGCACAGCAGTTCCCGGTACACAGCAACGAAACCCGGGAATCGTCGATCCAGATCATCTAACTCCTCGTTCGTCGGGGTGTATACTTCAAAGGCCTAGCCCACCCATGGCAGCTTAGAAACAACATACATTTCATAGAGAGAATGTCCCAACTCTCCTCCGGGCACAAAAAAAGTCCCCGTACGCCGGTTATACATCTCCAAAAGGGCCATGAACATCGGCTTGTTAATGGGCAATCCATAACAGGTGCCCCGGATGGCGTAGTAAAGGTCAATCTCCTGAAGGAATTCCTCCTAGTTCCTCAGAATCCATGAGGTATGATTGGTCCATGTAGGAATAGGGTTTATCCAATTCAGCAGCGACAACCTGTCCACAGGATAAGACCCCTTGCGAGCGAGCTGATTCAGAGTAAAAGTGAAGTTGGGACCAGACACGTTTATAAAAGTACCAGGAAGCAACCCCATCAAACTCTGACTAACAGAATCCTTGCCCGCACATGCTGACCCCATACGCCTATTATAGTGAATGTTGCCCACGAACATCCCTGATTGGATGAGAGTTAGGGAGTCCACCATTGTCCTGTCCATCGGTACCATGTTAAACCACGAGAGGGGAAAATGCCGCTCCATCTGGGGAATATGGATCTCCACCCCGTCCACAGTAAAGTCCCAGTTCTCAAAAACGTCCAGCATTCGGGAGTTCTTTATGGATAAAGCTCTCCAAAAAGAAAAACTGGTTTCAGATATTCTCCGTCCAGTCTCCCCGAATTCATCATAGTGCAAAGAAAGTGGAAAGGCTGGTTCTTGATGGCAGTCACCCTCTCCAAAGGCTCATTGGTGGGAAGCTGATCCGTTATATGTCGAATTAAGCCGTCAAGTCGCATACCCACGGCGAATTGAACTGAACCCACCAGAAGCTCTCCTGCCGGGTTCGTTGGGAGGTTCACTGGAAAAGGACAAAAGAAACAGGATTTAAAACGATGGTTAAAATGAAAATCACTTAAAGATTCTCAAAAAGAGTTCCTATGAGCCTATGCGGCTCGGGTCGACACAGCCTCATGCGGCCCAATTCAGTTGGGAGTTCCATGTGACACTGATTCGATAGCTTATGCGGCTCGGTTGAACTTATGCGGTTCTAATCTAGCAGAAGAGCTTATGCGGCGTGACTTAGCAAAATGCTATGCGGTTCAGTTTGTCAGAAATATATGCGGCTCCGTTCAAAGGAGACTTCATACGGTTCATATCCAGAAGTAATCCTGTGACTCAAATCCTTCTCATACGATTCAAACATAGGAAATCTCCTATGCGGCTCGGATATGAGAGGGTCATGCGGCCCATACAACATATGCGGCTCCAACACGATCGAACTTAGGCAGTTCAAACTAAGGCTTGTGCATAAATCATGCAACAGAGCCATGGGTTCTTAGGGTTCAAAGAATCCAAAAGTAATCCTTACCCTTGAAAGCTGGGTGGACATCGGGGTGCACTTCGGGCACGACGGCCGATGAGGAAGCAGCCTTCTTGCCTTTCGCCGCAACGGAGGCGACCTTGGAAGATTTGGGGCCATTTCAGACGGTCGGAGAAAGGAGATAAGGAGAGAAAGACAGCAATAGTTGAGGACGAAAGAGAAAGTAAAGAAATCCCCTCCGACTAAATTCATCCATATTTATAAACAAAACTAAGACGCTTCGATGCTCGTGCGGAATGAAAACCAACTCTTCGGTTATCGAGACGAACCGCCTAAAATGAAGGACAAACTCCTGGGATCCCGCCCTAAAAAGTGACCTTAAAACTGACAGCAAATCAAACAGCATTCGATGCAAAAGATCTTCATACGTGGCAAGATGACGCGGCCCGAAAGTCCCTGCGACTGAAACATCCATGCGGCTGAAACATCCATGCGGCCAAGACGCTCATGCGGCCAAGACGCTCATGCAGCCAGGACATCATATGCGGCCATAAGAATTCATACATTGCCATGCTTCTTATTTAAAGTATTTTAATTTTGCAAATTAAAAACTTTTAAGGGGGTCTTGTAGAAGCATGGAAAATAAAGAAGGACCCATGCGGCCAGAGAACCCTATGCGGCTCAGAGAGTTCATGCGGCTCAAAGTATCCATGCGGCTCGAGCGTCTATGCGGCTCAAACAAGTTCTATGCGGCTCAGAGGGGAGCAAAGTAGCCTGCAAATAGCTCTTCCATGTTGTCCTTTACTGCATTAAATGCTTTGACGGCTGACAGCTCTGACACATGACAGCCCTGACACCAAAAGTACAATTATGACTTCGTTATAATGACGAACTCCTAGGAAAACAAAGAAAATCTCTGACACGATCCCCCGAGATCCAGAAACTGTCATGCGGCCTTGACACGTGGACAGCCTCATGCGTCTCATGAAGACTAGTCCCATGCGGGTCACGAAGACTAGCCCCATGCAGCTCACGAAGACTAGCCCTATGCGGCTCACGAAGACTAGCCCCATGCGGCTCACAAAGACCATCCTCATGCGGCTCACAAAGACCATCCTCATGCGGCTCACGAAAACTATCCTCATGCGGTTCAGATCATTACCATGCGGTTCAAATGTTCAGAGGGGCACTCTCAAACAACCTTGACACGTGGTCAGCCTTATGCGGCAATAAGGAGCAACCTTCCTGCGGCTCAGATTTCTGCAGTAACTTGCGGTTAAGACACGTGGCATGATAGTGAGACACGTGGCATCAAATTGATCGAAATCCTTAAATAAATCCCAATAAAATATTGGGATCAAATCAGATCATTTGCAATCAGGCGAATTAATGACGCGTGTCGAAAAATTCAAGGTTGACAAATCAGGAGGATTTATGTCAATCATCATTAATTACCCACAAAAGATTTGATGCAATCACATTTATTGCTCAAATCTCGTATGTTCAGGATGGACGGCCCAGATTCAGTGATCCTTAGCCGCCGACTTTCAAGAATGGGTAATCATTGCAAACCCTAATGATGTCCCCCACTCTTATAAATAGCAAGGTGCCATTCCCTTGCGAAGATATACATACATACAAGGAGATATACAGAGAGAGAGGAGACACAGACAGAGAGAGAGACATATAGAGAAAAGAAGAGAGCATTTCCTCAACGCCAAGCAGTTCTTCCCCAGAGTCAAGGCTGCATCCGATCGTCCAAGGAGTAAGGCAGAGCTGCCGTCACTTTCCCGAGCCTCTATCGTCACCCCCCAGAATCTAAAATAAATAATTGTACTTAGATTGCTGTACCTAGGTTTTCGTCCCTAGGCTTTCTTTGTACAAGCGAGTTTGTATTGTGAAGTAAAAGTCCAGTCCTCCGATAATCGTTCTGTCCTTTTATATTTCATGGCAAATAGGTGTGATCTTCTATTTTGTTCTTTACTAAAAAGTATAGGAAGTTCATCTTTCTTCCTGGAAGGAACTAAGAATAAGGAGTCCTGCATTGGCTCGAGTAATACATCATTTTGAGAAGCTTCAACTGCTCCTATGGCAACTGGTTCAAAGTTATCTAACATTTTTAAATAACATCGGGTATAATAAACATCAGTATACTGTAAAGGAGATGCTACTTTATGATTTGTACATCGTCATTTACAACATGATTCTTAGCCTTCATAAGACATAGTAAGGTTGATGACCAGGAGGAGAAGGAGAAAGAGGAGGTTTGTTACGACGAAGGTCGATAACAAAAGGCTCAGAAGAGTTGAGCTCCCTTTGTTCCTTCTCCACAGCAGGAGGCTGTTTGTTATGAGAGGAAAGATGTATGATCAATGTCTGAGAAGAAGAAGGACAAATAGCACGTCCTTTGACGGGGATCAGGAGAACATCTTTTGAAGTATGTTTCTGATCCTCCTCATTATCCATTGCCAATACAACTTTCATGAACTTTTGTACATCCGAGATTCCGTAAAATATGCTTCAACCCCCCTGAAAGGATTCATGTCGGCTACTTCCTTTTGGACTTCTCCATTGGCATCCACATATTTGAAGCATTGATATAAAGTGGATGGTACAATGTTATGCTCATGCAGAAAGGGTCTTCCCAGTAAAGTATTGTATCAGCCGTAATTGTCGATCACATAGAAAGTAACCTTCGTATGAAGATTGCCTATTTAAACTTTCAGGCGAATCTTTCCTAAAGGTTCACTTCTCCCAGAATTGAATTCCAGGATTGTCGTGATGGTTGTCAAAAGATTGTGTACGGAAATCTTCAATGCATCTAGTAGGGTCTTTGGCATCACTACAACAAAAAGTGTTTTAACGACACTCGAAAAGTGTCGTTAATTACTTTTCATGGCACTTTTTAAGTGCGGTCTAGAGGGGGTGTCATAGAAAGTTCTTTTACTTTCCACGACACATCAGAAGTGTCATGTATCAAATTTATGATGACACTTTCTAGATGTCGTGTAATGCTTATTTCAGGGCATCGTACTAGTGTCGTCTTAATGTGATTCAATAACAACTTATAAGTGTCGCCATAATTTTTTTTGACTTTTAACAACACGAAAAAAATGTCATGTAACAGTTTCTTAACAACACTTTTTGAATGTCGTTTAATGCGTATTTCACGACAGTCTACTTGTGTCATCTTAATGTTATAAATATTTTTCACAACACATTTTATGTGTAGTCTAAACATGCAAATCATAAATATCATTGACGTCACGACACCTTATATGTGTCATCTAACTCACTTCAACGACATGTATATAAATTGATTTTATTTTATATTTATTTCATATAATTAACGAAAAGCAATTTCACAAATAATAAAACTTTAATGTGCCAACAATAATATATATTAAAATATCTCAAATTCATACAAAGTCTCAATAAAAGTAATGTTCTCCCTTCACAAACAAGTCTTTACATAACAAAGTCTATTACATAATAGATATGATTCCTTGTAGAGTTAGCATCCGACTCTTTCCAGCATCAAACTTGAACCTAATCCGAACGCATCGATCAATCTGTACACAAAAAAAAGATGAGAATTAATATTTAGGCTTTCATATCAAATAATGCATATGAAAGTTGGTTTTTTAAATAATAACAACATACAATGCATATTTTTCTGTGTTGAATGAAATCTATGATTAACCAGGAAGGAGAGTTGTAGTTGGCAGAACTTTCGCTACTGTCAAGGAGTACAAAGTTGACAGTAATAAGGAAATGATGACCATTTCAATAATGAATATCGTCAGTTCATGTACATCATGCTATGTTACAACTGGTTAGTAAAGATCAGCTAGCATGATTTTGGAAACAATTCAAAAGAGAACACTTTAGTGTTCTATGTAATTCCAAAGAAGTCTTTATTCTAGTAGTGTACTTTGAAAACCCAAGAGCTTTTTCCCGACTACGATAAACCATAATGCAGGATACAAGACGGCAAGTCAACCTCCTGTTCCTCATGCCCCTCTTTATCTACACACCAAATGTTGTGCTCGGCAATCATAATTATGGCCATCATCGGCCTCATCGGTGTCCCTATGGCTCAAGCGGTAGCTGCACCTATGACTGCATTACTAAAAAAAATGCATTCATGTGGAATCCTATGGCTCAAGCTGCATTTGAAAAGTTGAAAGAAGCCTTGACAATTGATATTATATGAGTTCAGGTACCAAATGGGTCATCTGGACCTAGTTCAGGTACCAAATGGCTCAAGAATATTATATGAGTTCAGGTACCAAATGGGTCATCTTGACAATCTGAATATTATATGAGTTCAGGTACCAAATCGGCTCAAGAATGCATTCGGTGGGAAATGGGTCATCTGGACCTAGTTGTATACACAAAGAAAGGGGACTTGTTATACTATAAAAACAGGTTTTATCAAGATATGCAATCAGTCCAAATATAACAATCTGAATATTATATGAGTTCAGGTACCAAATGCAACAATCTGATATTATCAAGATATGCTAACATAACCACTGAATGGATATATGAGTTCAGGTACCAAATGCAACAATCTGAATATTATCAAGATATGCTAAATCAGTCCAATTTTGTCTCTACCATGTTGCATGAGCACCATGAGGATATTAGCAACATTAGCAAAAAAACTCAATTCATATACCATAGTGCCTTAATTATATATAGACAGTGTCCACTAAGATATTACATCGAGAATTGGCTAAATCCAGGTTTCTCAATTCCAGGTTTCTCAACATTAGCAACTCCAGGTTTCTCAATTCCGAAAATTGGCTAAATCCTATCATTTAGTTTTTAAGGTAAAACCCCAAGAAAAAAAAGAAAAAATAAAAAAAGATAATTAGTGCTTGTGTTGTTCACTTCTTCACCATGTGATCTCTGGTATGGGGTCATGGAGCAAAGGATCCTTTATGCCTTGAGCCCTGTTGTTTGTTGTATTCTTCTATTCATGTATGGAAAATGCTCTTTCTTGAAAGTTGGTGGTGTCATGTGATTCATGTGGTGTGGTTCTCTTTTTTTTGTTGGTGAGATGCATCATTTGATGAACCATGTGACCGCAGCAAGTAATAATAGTATGTGCATTTCTGCAAGATCATTTGTGACCTGATTTTGTATGGGGAAGGTGTGATTGCAGTGAAGGTTTGAGTTCCAGGTGCACGTGGAATGTCTGGAGGAGATGCTCTGCTCTACTCTACTGTTAGCAGTGGTCCTTTGCCTCTTCAATTATTTTGATGAGGGTGGAGGTTTGTAGGTTTCAAGTTTTGACTGATGGCTATGCATCTAGAGAATTTAGAATGTGAATTCATCCATTACAAACAATTGATGCTTGATGGATAGTGCCTACAGTTCAATACACATGTTCTGATACCAAGTTGTATCAGTAATATATGGACGGATACAACTTATTTTATATTTTCTTCTACTCCCCACTCATTTGTCTTCTATTGATTGTGGCTTTAATTTGAGTGGACAGATAAACAACGCTGGCACTAACAAAGGTTTCAGACCGCTATTACAGTTCACGGATGAAGATATTAATCAGGTGTGCCTATTTTTCTGAATCTTTCTTTCAGTTTGGCTTGCTTTCCTAGTGCTAATTCTTGTGCCATTTCCCGTGGTTACTTCTATTCATTTCTCTAGGTGTTATCTTAAGTCATAACTAGGGTTTGCCATTGCTGCAATACAGGCAGCCCATTGCTTTATACAAGCCATATCTACTTTAATTTGTCATAATTTCTACTGATAACTACTTTGTTATAAGCTGATCCTGTCTAGTGCATCTAACATGTCTCATATTCCTCCTTGCTCCAATGCCAATTCAAAATGTCTCATGTCCAAATAGTATCTAGGTTATCCTGTATTGACAACCATATATAAGACTTCCTCCTTACTTCTTACTTAGTTACAACTCAGGCAATTTAGAGATCAGCAATTCAAATCCATTCAGGCATACAATTGCTCAAGTGGCATTTCAGGCATACAATTGCTCACAAATGCATTTGGTCATTTCAGGCACTCCAGGTTTCTCAAGTGGCATTTCAGGCATACAATGCTTGGAATATATCAAATGCAGGAAGTCTCTGGAATCATTGATCCCAGTAGTATAATAGAGTAGTAGTATATAGTGAAAAGGTTAATCCAATATATATGTAACAGTTCAAATTGCATATCAAAATAAGGAGGATGAAAAATTTTGTCGTACCTAAAACAACTTCAGTCGCATTTTCGACATTACCACAAAAAAAGTTTTACCGGTCAAGAACTTAGCAACCTATTGGTACTCACCTGAAACAATAAGCAAGAAAGATTGACTGATTACCACAGATGTACATATACTCAATATGAAAGCATGTATTATTCAACACCTGTTTATAAATATTATAGAATGGACTCAAGTTAAACTTAAAAATTAATAATTTAATTACCTGAATCTCTTCGAAACTAATATATTTGTGTGGCCAAGCAATTGCATCAAGGGTAAAAAATTCTCTTGAGGCTCGAACAAAGTAACATCTGGAACAAAACTTCCTTAACCCAAACTTTGTAGCAATCTGGCCCAAGTATAACATGATGTACCATTGAAGTAGAATCCGTGGAAGCAATTTCCTTTGCCACCACCTGCCCTGTGGCAGTCCAATTTAACAGGTTGCACTTAGCGCCCATAAGGTTTGTAGTAGCACTAGCATTCACACTCTTGACGGGACTATAATGAAACAAGAAACTAAAAGTAAATTTAATATTTGGTGTTAAATACAAATAGCATTACCAAAATATACCTGAGTTGAGGGAGGTGTCAACGCTTCTCCATTATAGGCTCCGGGAAACTGTAAACCGATTTCATAATTTGAGTTTACTTAAGATTGCATAGTTTTTAGAAAAACACTAGAGTTGAAGATAAAATTATCACAACTTACCATGTCAGGCCTAAGCTCTCTTAGAATTTTTTGTGTAAGATCTTGAGTTTTGCGAACCTCATTAACTCATTCATAACAGATTGCATCCATGTTTTATTTTGTAATTGGGCCTCTATCTTAGATGGGGTAACTCCAAATCCAAGACCTCTAACAGAACCTGAGCTTTCTGGACCAAAATATTTACTCACTGGATCCTCATTATGGAGGTCGAGCTATCTGGAAGCTCTTTATTTTTCCATTTCCGACTAGAAAATAAATGGTATTAGCATATTGAAAAAATTATTAAAAAATACAAGATAATAAGAATTTGAAATAAATAAGTTTTAATTACTTACAATTGCCTTCTCTGCAGCATCGTTGATCGGTTTTCCCCTATTTTCTCCTTCCTTTTCTTATGTCCTTCGATCCAAAGGTCTACCCTCGATATGGATTTGCCCGCATTTTCAATTTTCTAACGAAAATCGAATGACAAAATGATTAAAATAGATCAAGTTTATTGCATGCAAGATAATTTTAAATATACATAAATTTAAAACAAGTAGAATTTATACCCAATCATGCTCATATCTTGCATAACCTTTACGGCTCAGAGTATAAGGCATTGTTTGTTTTGCCCTTGCAGCCTGCTTCGTTTGACTTAATTCCTACACAAAATAATTTAAGAAAAGGCTTACAACACTTATACAATGCACATGATTAAAAAATAGTTAGCTTTCAAATTTACCTTAAATTGATCTGATGTGCGAATCTTTACAAATTCATCCCACTCGCGATCTGTAGGTTCATCCGGCTTGAGAAGGGTAATACACCGAGATACATCCACACCAGCATCTACAACTTTTCTTAAACTTCGAGATATAGAGGATTTCCAATTTCGCCATGACTTCCCCATCAAACGCAGGATGAACTTCTTGTAACAATCCTCAATAACATATTTTTGCTACATATACAAGTAAAATCAAAGATAAGTAATTTTACTAAATACTGTACAAGAAGGGACAATAATAAAATGCATAAAAAAAATATATACCATCATCAGACCCCACAATTTTTCTTTGATTCTCTTATCTACGTTGTGCCAGGTATTTATATTTATTGGAACATTCTCTCGAACAATACACCCAACAGCTGTACTGAATCTAACTGATTGTTTTCCCACAGGTTGTCCATATCCATTCCACTCAATCATTGTACGATTCTTTTCACCCACTGCAACAACTGGGACCTTTGTTTTTCCTCTGGTTTTCTTTTTTTTACCACCAACATTAATATTTTCTTCTGACGCAGAATCTGTGTCCTCATCACAACTATCAGGAGGTAACCTAGATACAGGTGGGCTATCATAAATGACACGTGCTGATTTCTTGTCATATCTCTGTAGTTAAGAAAGATGAATTAAATCAGTATCAATAGAAAGTATATTTTAATTCATGTGAAGAAGAAATATTTGAAGGAGACCCTCACTGAAGGAGACCATCACTAAAGCAGACTATAAGAAAAAGTGCATGTCACAAGTATAAGGGAAAAAGTATGAAACAAAAAACGTAAGTTTGTCTTACCTTGGATAATGAATGGGTACTGAAACTGGAACTGATATGGTGGCAAATTTTGGATTCACATCATAAACACTCCACTCTAGAACAAACATTTATATTTTGATCCTTTTGAATATTAACACAATTGTATGCAATTTTGTGAATATGTTTTGTTTTTTTACTCCTGAATATTAACACAATTGCGGATTTCTTATGTAGATTCAAGACAAAAAAGATTGAAATTTCTTAAGAGATAATCATGAAGTGTTAGGACTGGAGGTTAAGCTTCGGAAGAGCAAGGCATCCTTATCCAGAGTATTTAAACAACAAGACTTTCATCCCACATTATCTGCTCGATTGGGTAAGAGGCATGGCATTATTATTATCCCTGTGCTTTATTGTATCAAGTTTGTTGTCTTTTGCACCTGGAATGTGTTTTACCTATATCTTTCATTGGTAAAACACATTCCATAGAAGACCAATGAAAGTTTGTTGTCTTTTGCACCTGGAATGTGTTTTACCTATATCTTTTGCACCTGGAATGTGTTTTACCTATGTCTTTTGCACCAACCAGATAAATTTCCCCACAATTTGTAAGTTGATCACACTCCAAAATAATTGTTGATATTGCTATAAGAACAAATACATTTGTCAAGGCAAGTATGCAACATTTAAAAAAAATACTACGAAAAAGGTACTCTGGAAGGTAAAAATAACACTGGTGCAGGCATAAAATTTCTACTCTGAAGTCTGAACCTTCAAATATATGATCCAAAGAAGATACTCAAGCTTTTATCGAACCAAAGTGAGAGTTCATTATAGCAGCAGAAAAAACAAATTAACGTAGAAACTAACTCTCACATATAATTTTAAAAAAGATGACCAACTTATGAAGCCCAAATAAATTTTTCATAACTGCAATTAAAACTTCTAGAAGCCTCTTTAAACCTATAACTTAAAACAGCCCCAAAAATTAGTTGCTCAAATCTAAATCTGGAATTTTAATAATCTTGAGCCGACTTTGATACATCATGCAGCAAGCATTTGTTGTGAAAACATTGTAATCATTTGTACAAACTTAAACATAATAAATAAACCACTGAAGACTTTGCTCCAGAACTCTAGAGTTGTGATCAAGGTTCAGGGCTATAAGTTATAAAATTCCAATAGAACTAAACACACACACACACACATATAAGTAGGCATACCAGAGTCTTAGAATAGACAGGTGAAATAGCAGTGTGTATCATAGGAGGAAACCCATGTATTCAAAGTAAACTAAGAATAGTAGGCATACCAGAGTCTTAGATTGTAACAGGTAGTTGCCTGGTCCTGTGTAGCAGTCTTAGGAATAGGAATCGAGGGTTAGAAATCCTTGGGTACATGACAACAAGGTATAAAGGGAATGGGACAAAAGAAAGACGGAGTAGCTCAAATATTGACAATCTTCCCGAAGTATTAGCCAGCTGAGCCAGTATATCAAAGTTGTATGGCTTTTCAAGTCCCAAAGTTGGAGTTTTCTTTAATACTTTGTCGAAACGGACAAGCGGATTTCCTTTGTTGGTTGTCGTCGGTTTGGGAAGAGTTGCCTCTATCTCGGGTGACGAAGTTGACAGAACATTGACAGCAGAAGAAGATGATGCTTGAGGAGCCTCCAGAGCTGGAGCAAGTTCTTCTTGACCTTCTGAGTAGTCTCTTAGGTAAGGTTTCCCAGACCAAGTACCAGTCAAGACTCTTCCTCGGATACAGGCTCAATGGACCCCATATTGCAGTTCTTTGCCTGGATCTTGTTTCTGGAAGATTTCTTTCGACGAGATGGAGAGTTTGTCTAGTAACCCAAACCAACCCGAGATTGGTTGTAAGAAAGTCATAGAGGAAAAGGTACAGGAGATCCCTTTCCATGATTCAAACCAGAGGCCTTTTGTAGATCATATCCCATCTTTGTCATGAGTTCACGAGATTGTGGACTGTACAGACGGAAGGCTGGTTGATATTTGGTGTCTGATTTTGATAATGTTGTCTTATCAGTGGAAGAAAAAGAAGGATTATCTGCTGTCGGGATGAAGGAAGCAGTTAGAGGTGGAAGACAAGGCTCACCAAATGAAATCATGTGACATAATTTATTTTTAGTGGCCTTCTTAGACTTAGTGGAAGAAGATGGTGTTTCAAAGTCCGCCACTAAATCTGGATGGATCCATATGATCTTTCTTTTATTAGTAGACAGAGGAACATGACCATATGTCCGTGCTGGTGGAAGATTGACAATCTCCAGTGTAGTTCTCTGGATGGGGACAACGTCGTCTTACACAAGTTGAGCCGAAAAATCTCCAAACTGTAAAGAGATGACATTAGCCGTTATAGTTTCTCATCTTGCTGGAGAGTGATTGCACCAGAGTTGACCATCTCCTGAATTTTACCCTTGAGCACATAGCACGCTCAAGTTGGATTTCCAATAAACCTGTGGTAAACACAATATTTAGGATGGTCAGTCTTACCAACTTCATCTGGCCTTTTAGGTTCTAGCAGTTGGAGTTTGTTGCTCGTGATGTGGCAATCAAAGATACTCATGATGTCATCTTTATCGAAAGAGTATTCTTTTTTGGACGAGGTGCCCGTTGTGGTGGTGCTGAAGAGGTAGATGTTGGCTAATTTACATTGATGGCCAGGGCATCTTTGCCTTTGAAGTTAATGGCCAAAGTCTCATTGCTCTTACGATTGTTCTGTCGACCATTATTATTTGGTGTAGCACGTTCTTCTTTGTCCAGATTAGGCATTTGAATGCCTAATTCCTTGAATTTGTCAGTACTTTTTTCTGCGGCTTTGGCGTTCATTATGAAAGAAGGCCAATCCTAGAACTGTATTGATCCTATCCACATGCTGATTATAGGCAACAAGTTTGATTTGCAAGTCTCTATAGTTAAAGCATCTGGAGTTCCGAGAGGCATTTTGAGTGCTTCACGGTGGAACCGTTCAATCATTTTATTAGGTCACTGTTTGATTTTAATGAGAGCAGACAGTCATGTCGTTGGTTCCTTCATAAAATCGTTCCAAGAACATTTGGTTGAAGCCAGCGAAAGAGGTTATGCACCCATCTGGTAAACTACGATACCAGTCATATGTTGCACCAGCTAAACAACCAACAGATACTCTAGTAAGAAGAGCATCATTTGGTTGGAGTTGATCAGTCATTACTTCAAAGTGGTTGAGGTATTGACTTGGAGACATGCTGCCATCAAAAACATAATAGTAGGGGGTTTGTATTTAGGAGGAAATTGGACCTCTTTCCATTCTATAGGATAGGGCTGTTTGATCCCAAGCTTTTGTAGGCCATCCTTCTGTTTGAAAGCTTCAAATTGAGTACGTAAGAGTTTTATGGCCTCATTGGTATCTCATGTTGATTGTGGAGTAGTAGATTGATTCAATGTGTTAGGAAGGGGTACCGCATGATAAGTACCACCCCCTGTACCAGATTAACTTAGAATAGCCTGTGTAGGAATGGAAGAAGTGTGAGGAGATTGTACCCCCAGATCAATATTGGTTGGAATTGATGTTGTCACAGGTTCTTGAGTCGGAATCAGATTCGCGACTGGTGGAACTGTATGTTGTGCCATAATCACAATATGCATGCCTGCAATCATCTCAGCCATGATCTTCAAACTAGAGTCCAAAGCAGTAATTCTCTGCTCTTGATTGGAAAAAGTGGAGGTATCTTAATCCTCTGTGACGGCTTAAGCAGTCACTTCTCTAGCCTTTGAAGACGAGCTAGTAGAAAGAATGGTCCTTTCAGAACTTTTACTGTCAGCGTCAAAGTCACATAAAGAACTATCCTCGGAATTAGTGATAGGGATATCTTTTTGACTGAAGGAATCTTGGTTTGAATCAAGAAGATTCTTTTGACCGATTGTATCTCGACTTTTTGATCTAGTATATTGGTATACTCCTTCACCGGATTCATGAATCCGATCTAAGTATTGCTGACTAGGATTGCGAGAGCATTACATTCTTGGACATTTTCCACCCAGTACTCGAGATGCCATGTGACATAAGCAGAGAGTAGTTCATCTTCATCCACTAGGATTGGTTCGGAAGTCTGAACATAATTTAAACGGTCAAAGACGGACCGCTTGGCCGATGACAGTAGCATTTGATGATAACTTCATGATGGTGGTTACAATGATGTTCTTGTGTTGGACCCCGTTGGACGGGATGGATTTGCAAGCTTCCGCTTCTGTATTAGAGTTCATGGAGGTCGCTAATAGGACGGGAAGAAGTTGCAGGAACATAGTCCTTGATGATATTCGGGACATGGTCCTGTTTGGGTGTCCTGTACCTTGAGTGTACAAGGACGTGTTAAGTGGTTAGCATAAGTCACATGATCTTCACCTCAGTATTCTTCCTTTGGTGTAAGTTAGAAACTGGTGCGGGTTGCGCTTGATGCATCTTATGATTTCTCGAGTTTGAGCCTAATTGGCACCTGTTTATAGGTGCATAAGTCTAACAGTGGAGCTACTTGTGTATCTACTTGAGATACTAGTAGTTTGCCACGTCGGATCTTAAAATACATAAGGTTGGTAGATCTTGCCCTGATCTCTTTGGAGTAGGCATAATACCCTTTTGTATGGAAGGTTTGTTCTGAATAGAACTCATCTTTACGATAGAGATTTGGTTGTCTCTATTAAGGAGAGAAGTACTTTCCACCCAGTCAACGACTCGAGCAGAATGAAGAAAAGTTAAAGAGCCTTTTCCTTGATTTAGTGATTTCTTACTAAGCTTCTGATTTGGTGGAAAAGAGTGCTTCTCTTTACATTGCGCTAGTACACAAGTTCGTGCAGGTTGCGCCAAGGCATGACCCTGCACAAGTTGCACTGAAGCAGGTACATGCGTACATTACACCGAAGAAGAAAAGGCCAAAGCGTGCTTTCCCTTATTTTGGACAGCAGTGTGTCGAGACAGAGTCTCCTTTAATTTTAGGGTCGGAGAAGTAGAGGATTTAGCCAAAAGGCTGTTTTCCTTAGGTTGCGCCAAGACATTGATGGGCGCAAGTTGCACAGAAGTAGGAACAGGTATAGGTTGTGCCAGGAAAGAGAGGGCTGAAGGGCACTTTCCCATGTTTTGGATAGCAGTGTGTCGAGACAGAGTCTTCTTCGATTTTAGAATCGGAGAAGTGGAGGGATTAGCCAAAAGGCTATTTCCTTTGGGTTGTGCCAAAACATTGATGTGCACGAGAAGTACAGAGGTAGGAGATTACGCCGCCGAGGCCTTAGGAGTCCAGACAGAGCACGTCTTGCTCTTAACTGCGGTAGTAGTGCGCTTGGTACCCCCAGTATTGATCATAGTATCGTAGGCTGTCTGGTCGACTTTAATGACTAGGGTCTTCTGCGTCTTGTCGATTGATGCAGTATCACATTGAGTTGTTACTTTCTCATCGGAGGAGAAAGTCGTCCCCAGCAGAGTCGTCATTTTATTTGCAAAGAACAAAAGTTTTATTACAAACTAAGAAAAAGAGTACAGGAGTACAATTAATTTTTGGAGAAGTACAACTATAGGAATCTGATCAGAAGACGATCACTTTATCCCTTGGACGATGTGATATTGAAGACACGAGCCTCTGGAGAATGCAGCAGCACTTTAGCAGAAGATTATGATCACTCTTGATTATTGAGAATGATTTGAAACTCTATTTATAGAGTTCATGAAATAACCATTTAGTAGTTATTCCGGTTTGTGCGTGCTTCAGATTACGTGCCTCTTTTTCACATGTGCAAACGGTTGCACTAACTGCTGTAGACGCGTGGTATCATTTGATTGGATACGCATGGTCGTGGACAGTGTAGTGGGCATTTTCTGTGAAGTTAGTGGCTTACGCGCCACCTCACTCTATTCTAAACACTATTTGATTACTCTGCGCGAGCTTCATCAGGTTACGCGTGGGCACAATGCAACAACCTGCGCGAGCGGTTTGCACTAACTGCTGCAGACACGTGGTATTGTTAGATTGAGATGTACGTGGTCGTGGGCAGTGTAGTAGGCACACTCTGCGAAGTTGATGGCTTGCGCGCCACGTCACCCAGTTTTAAACTAAGAGTTGATCAAGTGGCACCAATTTGTCAGGCTGCGCATAGGCACAACTTAACGACTAGCGCCTTTTGACTAGGTCTTCCGTGTTGTACTGATTAATCTTTGCGCCATTCAGTAACTTGTGCGAACCAGCTGTCAGCATTAACTACATCCTGACAAAGTCTTCTCGAGCGTCGCGTCGTACGGGATTCGAAGGGATTTTTCCTTAATCTCTGTGCTGTCAGTTGTCAGATAATGATAACGCCGTTACAGCTTCTCGAGGAAGTGCGCCACGTGTCACTCCGTGCACCCTAACTCCAGTACAACCTGGCGATGGCGCAACTTGATGCTGCGCAACTTGATGATCCAGCGTGGCTTGATTGTTTTGGCGCCATCAGATGATTGAAGACTTTAATAGGTGGCGCCCCTTAATTTTTAGGCTCTACAGCAGGCAGCATGTTCTTGCGGCATGAGTCCATAAGCGTGGGCTCGGGTATACTATGCGGTAGCCTTAAGGCTGCCTGACGGAAGCGCTCAATGTATAGGCGAACATGCACCTTCTCTCTCTGGATGACCTCCATGAGAGTTGACATTGTCATGTCCATCCCTCCTTTATAGAATCGATATATGAATAAATTCTTCAGGTCCTCGAACAATAAAATACAATTGTCCGGAAGGCTGCAGAACCATTCATAGGCCACCTCTTGTAGAGCCCCTATGAAGATGTTGGTGAGGAGGGCATCGTCCTTCGACAAGTGCCCTGTCACTGAGGCAAAGAACCTCAAGTATCGTCGGGGAGATTCCTTTCCCTCATAGGACATGAGCGTCTGCGGATTGTACTTGTGAGGATAAACTATGTTGTCCCACTAGACAGGATATGGCTGTCGAATGCCC
This sequence comes from Iris pallida, assembly GCA_029216955.1. Taxonomy (NCBI): domain Eukaryota; kingdom Viridiplantae; phylum Streptophyta; class Magnoliopsida; order Asparagales; family Iridaceae; genus Iris; species Iris pallida. The sequence continues at coordinate 8,785,540 of JANAVB010043419.1, read as the reverse complement.
ATTTTTCAGAGTACTGCTTGCTTCTCTTTGGCATCATAGCGAGCATACAGTTCCTTAATGGGATGCTGTATCTCGGTTGACATTTCTGGACCTGTAGTCGATGGAGTAGACGACGATGGTCGCACCTGATGGACGGCGGGCAGTTTGCTGGATCCATCATTGGCTACTGGACCAGGCATAGGTGTGGCGACAGTGGATACCAAATTCCCTTTGATCTCTAACATGAGAGAAGACAGAGTCTTCATTGTGGCATTTAACATATCTAAGCTCGTCTCGAGAGCTTCAATGCATTTCAGCTGGTCAGGCACTTCGCTATTGTCCGCCTCGTCACCCTCGGCCATAAATACGGACCTTGTGTATGGATGGGTGGAAGGGACAGTAGATCCCTCGCTCTCTGGATCAGATGTCCGAGCCTCGTCGTCCTAAGGATAGACTGAGCGGTTGCGGTCTTTCTTACAATCATTGCGGTTGCTACTCCCAATCTAGTGGCGAGTTGCGTCTGTGGATGCATCTGTATCGTATGGCTCCTCCTCAGATTGGAACGCAAAATTGTCATGCATAGTGGGAGGTTGGCCACCCCCAGCCTCTGACGTGGCACCCAACCGTGAATTGGAACATGTGCCTTGGAATACACCTGTACTGGGTACCTACGTTACTTTACTCTCGGGCTACTTCTTGGGCTTGGTGGCCGACACGGGAGGATTCATGGATGACTTCTTGAGAGTTGTGGAACCCTGCGTCGTGTTGCACGTGGCGACACGAAGTTCATCTTCTCTCTTGCTCGTCGAACCTCTTTTGAGTCTCTAACGTACAGTCGACATAGGTTGAAGTCTTTGAAAGACAGAGCGCCTCCTCGGTGGCAGTACAGCCGCCTATTGACAACAGCAGTTGATGGTAATCTGGGTACAAATATGCCTTGATTTAGGCATGCTGTAATGCCCAGTCCAAAAATACTTAGGACTAGGTACGTATCCATGCCAGCTGCATACATACGAAGTATACTCCAATATATGAAACCTCGTATGAATACATAAGCTGTAAATACAGTAAACCAAGAGTAATCTAATCTCATCCACAAATGAAGAATAAAAGATATTATATAATCAACTGTAATAAGTCTTTGTACAATACGTTGGGCGGAGATAAAGTCCACTACCAACTATCTCAAATAAAAGGTACAAGAAGGAATAGATGAAATAACATGACTAGCCATGTGCAATCATCTTCGAAAGGATGGAGAAGATCACGGCCTCGACTAGAATACCAGCAATATCACAGAAGCACACACCTGAAGAGATAACCAGGTCCTGAGAGGGACCTAACAAGATACATAAAGAACATGCCACATAACTGAATATATATACAATATCATAAATCACAAGTATAATAAATAGTCCCACTTGTAACAAGATCCAATACCTCATCATCGAAACATGGACTACCCCTACACACCAAACAAAGACAAGGGGTAGTACACTATACCACGATGCGATATTGTCCCAAGCTACAAATGGAATGGGGTGATATGATATTGACGAGGGTTACCTATCTATATAATATGTTTATGCAGTAAGAACAGACCTTCAACGCATGGGCACTCTGGCTCAGGAGAAGTAATCTCAGGTATGGCCTCATCAGGATACCAGGGACCTCAAAGCATAACATTCATCGAATGTCAGAGGCCAGCAGTAAATCAGGTATCAGGATCCAGGACCGTATCTCCCGCAGAGATAACCGACAATAGGGAAGTGCATACTTGGCCCATACATTAAGGAATTGTTCTTCCCACCCAATGCCTAACAGAGTCACATCTATGACTCATGTACATCTACTAACTGCTAAGTCTCCTAACATGCCTCTATTAGCAGTTAGCCCTAACGCATGCGCATGGGGATCATCCCACACGTAAGAACCTCTACATGCTACTCATCTCACACATCCTCGTGGTACAACTGTGTCATGGTGTATGCGATACACTACAGAAGGTGGTCCCTTAACTCTAGGTCCATATGCACAAAGGATAATAACAAAGTACATCTAATATCACTGAGCAGACAGTAAATCAAGAACTGTAAGAACTAGAAATAAATGAACAGTGATATGTAAAATATAACTAAATATAAACAGTATAATGGCAAGGTATCTTGCCTGAGGTTATGTGCAAAAGGGGAATAATCCAGTAGCTTGAACCGACAAATAAACGAGCAAGAAAAAGCCAAATCCTGTCGATGACTCCGGATGCTGCAACAGATATCACGAACGAGTCTGGAATATAAGATATGCCTAGGAAATGCCTGTCCAAAAGTTAAATTCTGGTACAGGGGCAAAATCATAATTTCGGGTCAAAACGATGTCCACCGTTGGAACCGTTTTGCACCGAAATACGCGTCAGAACCTACGGTCTCTAAAGTCGTCAAACTATATGTCTACGGATTTGTTTTGATGAGAACCCAACAGTATATCCAATTTTGGATTCCGGTGGGCCGTGCACAAAATCGCCCGTTGAGTGGGATTGTGGACCCGCCAAAATGACGTCCCAGTCAACCTTCTCAGAATCGGACCAAACTTGGCATACAGGACCAGAAAAATTTCGAGTCCAATGGCACAAGTTTCGTCGCGATTTGATGTGTGTGCACAAAGTAATTGGAAAATCTCGAAAAAGTCCGATACGAAAAAATTTGACGGATACGGGTCAAATTAGTCGCGCACACGCAACCAATTTGAATTCCGTCAAAGCCCGCACGTCCGTAAAGCCGATACGGACCTTTCGGTACTCTCAGTTTGCGACGTGGTCGCCCGGTTTGTCAGGACGTACCTCGTACGGGGTTTTAAGGTTTATAAAAACAAATTTTTTAAAAAATTTAATTTAATTAAACTGGAATTTACTACAGAATAAATAAATCTATTTGAAGGGGATGATAGACGGTCATGTGGGCTTTCTACACGAGTTTGCGGATCTAAATTCAGAGTTAAAATGAGAGAGATATCGATCGGGAAAGTGGGATACCATAAAGTAAAAATATGTTGTTGCAGTTGTCGTCGTTGTCGTTTTCACGGGTGAGGATGCTGCCGCGGCGCACGAGAATGGCCTGGCTCGCCGGGGAGAGGAGGAGGAAGGACGTGGAGATGGATTAGTTTGGGTGGAGTTGTAGTGGTGGCGGCGTTTTTGTTGATGTGGTTGTTTAGGTTTTGCCAAAGAAGGGATAGTGCTCAGCCTTCTATTATTACTTGTTGCTACTGTTGCTTTTTCCTTTGGTTGGCGGCCAAACTGCTATATTGCTTGGGGTTGGGTGGCCTAAGCTGCTGCTTGCTAATTATGATGTGCGGCTATTCTTCTATGTTGGGGTGGTCGGTCCCACCCCATTGGGCAGACCACTCCATGGTCTCTTTTTTTTAAATCATTATCTATATTTTTTAAAATCATTATCTATATATATATATATATATATATATATATATATATATATATATATATATATATATATATATATATAGATAATGATTTAAAAAATATAGATAATGATTTAAAAAAAAAGAGACCATGGAGTGGTCTGCCCAATGGGGTGGGACCGACCACCCCAACATAGAAGAATAGCCGCACATCCATTATATATATATATATATATATATATATATTATATATATATATACCATAATATATATATATAATATATATATTATATATATATATATATTATATATATAATATTATGGTATATTATAATATATATATATAGATATATATTATATATACCATAATTTATTTTAAAAACCAAATAACAAATTTAATATTATCTATCCAAATATTGAATGTATTAAATCATATCTACATGTATATATAAACAATTCAAAATAAATCAACTAAAAATAATAATATCTTAATGGAATAAACATGTTTTAAACTCTACAAAATAAATTTAATAATAATAAATTAATAAAATTTGCTCCAATGGGTGAACTGTACCACACACCCTTATCCGGGTCCAGGAACATGTACAATCTTGTAAAATATTATTTAATAATAAAAATACCAAGTAGTTAAATAATTAGAAATTGTACATAAAATTCTAAAATAATTTAGGAAATATTTCTACGTACATAAAATATGTCTACAAGGCCACCTTAGTCCATCCCATGCCTATATGGACTTAAATTTGGTTCGGGCCCAGTTCGGGCTGAACTGGACAAACCGGGCTGTCTAAAAATCAATATATAAAATAATATTTAATTAAAATGATTTACATAAGTCCATTCACCACTTGGCCTAGTTTTCCTAGTTTGGACATCTCCATGGCTAGGCTTCCCCCGCCATGATTGGTACACTAGTCAAGGCACACTGCTACATCTTCCGTACCAAAATTCATGGTAGTCTTGTGTTCCAAAATTCAACAATGGCTAAGGTCATTTCTAATGAAATAAAAAATCATAATTGGCATAAATTAATTTTTAGTCTAATAAAAATAATAAAAATATGGGGTTTTATATCATACCCAACTTACAAGAATTTTGTCCTCGAAATTAGGATTAATAGGGTAGATAGGGTTGAGGGATAGGAAGAGTTCGTCAATACCAAAATTAAATTGGGAGGAAGCGATAAAATGGCGTTCAACACCCCCATGCAATAGAAAATTATGGAGTCGATATATACAAAATATATCATGGTTATAGAATTCAAATAAGAATTGCTAGTGAAGGTAACAATATTTTGAATATCCAATTTTAGAGAACAGTAAGGAATTGAGTAGACCAAATAGAATAAATTAGACATTTAGGAAATGTGATCCCTTAAGGGAGAACTGGATACTAATCGTCTTGGTCGAGGGTTTGATTAAGTGAACGATTAAAATCATTCTCGAGTGCTTAAGAATAATTGGGAGGGCACGATAACAATTCTAGGGTTGAAAATGAGGAGTTGTTAAAGGCAAGGATATAGCCACATGAGTCGGTCGGTGGCTATCTACATTGTGTATAATTAACCGATTGGGCAACCAAAGATGATACCTTGAGTCTATCTGAGCAAGTACAGTACCTTGTCTTTTCAAAACAAGTAAAAGACAAGAACAACAAAGGTTTCTAAGACGGTGTTATATATTGAGTACGAATTGTGGGGTTCATAGGCGGCAAAAATAATTCAAAAGAGAATTGTCAAGGCTGTTGCGGATGAGACTCTATGGCAAGTTTACTATGTCTTCATCCACGTAGAATAATATGTGATAAGCGAACCAAAGTGCAATAGGTTGATCAGACCATCATGCACCGATTCTGATTAGACAATATGTCAGTGGGTGCACCCAATAAAGTATGTCATGATCAAGCTTGATAACGAAATAAGCTTACAAAACTGAAGCTACATTAGCAGCATGAGAAAGTCAAAATATGAGCAAGGGATGTACTAATGAAGGAAATTTTAAATAGTCCAAGATCTTTTAAAATCAAGGCTCGCTCGAAGTTTGGGCCTATACAGTTGTCCTAGGGTTTCTTTATTTATGGCTTGGTAGACTAGATAAGGTAGGGTCCTCTGAATTTAGTCTAAGTGAACTTACCAATGTGGTTCAAAAGGAAAAGGTTTGTTAGGTGGTGAGGTATTCTACCCAACTTACAAGAGTTAAGCTAGTAGTGTGATGGGACAATGGGTCAAGCAATCAAGATAAAGCACAAATTTAAACATTTAAGGAACTAAGTAGAACAAAATCACATATCGGGTCGAAAGAATTGAGTCGAGGTTGAATCCCTATCCATGGTCGAAAAATATATCGATATCATGGTAAAGATTATAGTTTAGCCATTTTGACCAAAAAGACATATCAAGAAAATAGAGGACAAGGAGACGTGTTTTAGTAGGACATGATATATCTACATGAAGGCGGGCTTGTCTAGGCCTTACATATAAAATTTGTTGAAAGAAAATGTCTAGTGTTGTGCTCCAAATATCCAAGTCACGGTAAGGGACGCCAAAAGATCAAAAATAGAAAGTGGGAGTTCATGGGGTGACAATTTATGCACAAAAATAAAGGAGATCAAGTTAAAGCATGAGATAAAATTAATTAAGGAATCCGGTAAAATTATAATTTAGGGATACAGTTCTAGTTGGAAGTTAATCTTCTAGATGAATACTGTCAAGGAGCGATCAATTCGTTATTCAATCCGCAAACGGTTAGTAGGTCATGAGGAAAGGTCGAGTAAGTCAAGATTGGGGTACCGTTGCATAGTTTGGTAGATGACTAACAACACTTGTGTACATACTACTATCATGGTCATGAGTGATATGGCAATTAGTGTGGAGTACATCTATCTTATTAGAGCAATCTTGATGGCCTTCTATTAAAATTTTAACTCAAGCTTCCTCCAAAAGTTTCAAAAATAAACCACCAAAATTTGTATTCACTCCAAGCCGTTCAAATTCATCATGAAAAAAATTTAAATCACTCTTATAAATCTCAAAGCAAATTTTTTTTTTATGTTAATACTGACTTTTTCAAAATTTTACATTTTCAATTCAACTTTTAAACTCAAGAGTTCATAAATCATGAAACTATATAAAATATCCATAATCAATCATAACTATAAAACTCTACAAAAATTAATAGCTCCCCAGATAAAAATTTCTAGCACATTACAAAGCAATCTCAAATTTTAGCTCAATATTTTAATGCACTCATTAATTATAACTTCTATTCATACTAAGTCATACCAACATAATCACAATTTTTAAATGGTAACTTTATTTGATCAATCAAAACAACCTTATCACATCATTAATATAATTTTATTTTATTTCAAAATTTGTGATATTAGTAATCCAACATTAAACTAAAATTTCAAACAATCTTATCAGTCAAAAAATAAATAAAAATAATTTACGAAATTTGATATCCAAATTCATAATTTTTCTTCTTTTTTTAAAAGAACCCAAAATATAAATAGATTTGTAAATCCTCAATCATAGGACACAATTTAAAATAAAAAAAATTCAAAAATTGTTTTCATGGCTTTCAAATATTTTAAACCAAAATTTATCATCATTATTTCCACTTCAAATTCAAAATTTACTAAACACGAAAATCACAAGTTGTACGACGCAAATTTAAATAATTTCTACAACCACATTTGAAATCTAAGAGCATTTTCAAACCCAATTTATAACTATTCGAAGGTGTATAACAATAATCCAATAAATCATAAATGTAACAACTCGAAATCAAATCAATTTTATATTTGTTCAAAGATGTACAGCTATAACCCAACAAATCATAAATATCAAAACTCAAAAATCCAATCAATTTTTAAATCCATGGTATAAAGATTCTAGCTATTTATATATCTATTTTTTCCTTCCTGCAGTATCCATCCTTTGGTGTTTACTATTTAGAAATCTCAAGATTAAAACTTTCCTTGGTAATATCCTACTTTACAAATTACAAATCATTAAATCATACTTTTTTTAAAAGCCTTTTTAACTCAATTAGAGTCTTAAATGTATTCCAATTGCCAATACAACCATTTTAGCCATGTGTTTGACCTATGAGCATATACTAGTGTAGTCATCTTCCTAATTGACACTAAGCACGAAAATAAGAATCAACGGTAGAAAGGAATCAAGCAAGATGCAATTCAAGGAAGTCGAACGAGAGTTCGGAATTTGAAGCCAAGGGAAGAGGTTAAGCTGTATGGATGAGATTTCTAGATTCGAATCCTATGTTGCAGGCTCACATCGGTACAGTAACGTAACCGAAGTGACAAACTCGACCTGCATGGGCCACCACAAAAATATGTAACGCTCCAGTCCCAAAATACTTATGACTAGGTACGTATCCATGCCAGCTGCATACATACGAAGTATACTCCAATATATGGAAACCTCGTATGAATACATAACCTGTAAAATACAGTAAACCAAGAGTAATCTAATCCCATCCACAAATAAAGAATAAAAGATATCATATAATCAACTGTAATAAGTCTTTGTACAATACGTTGGGCGGAGACAAAGTCCACTACCAACTATCTCAAATAAAAGGTACATGAAGGAATAGATAAAATAACAAGACTAGCCAAGTGCAATCATCTTCGAAAAGATAGAGAAGATCACGGACTCGACTAGAACAACCGTAATATCACAGAAGCACACACCTGGAGAGATAACCAGGTCCTCAGAGTGACGTAACAAGATACATAAAGAACATGCCACATAACTGAATATATATATACTATGTCATAAATCACAAGTATAATAAATAGTCCCACTCGTAACAAGATCCAATACCTCATCATCAAAATAGTGGACTACCCCTACAACCAAACAAGGACAAGGGGTAGTACACTATACCGCGATGCGATATTGTCCCAAGCTACAAATGGAACGGGATGATATGACATTGACGAGGGTTACCTAACCATCTAATGTGTTTATGCAGTAAGAACAAACCTTCAACGCAAGGTCACTCTGGCTCAGGAGCAGTAATCTTAAGGTATGGCCCCATCAGGAAACCAGGGACCTCAAAGTATAACATTTATCGAATGTCAGAGGCCAGCAGTAAATCAGGTATCAGGATCCAGGACCGTATCTCCCGCAGAGATAACCGGCAATAGGAAAGTGCATACTTGGCCCATACGTTAAAGAACTGTTCTTCCCACCCAATTCCTAACAGAGTCACATCCATGACTCATGTACCTCTACTAACTGCTAAGTCTCCTAACATGCCTCTATTAGCAGTTAGCCCTAACGCATGCGCATGGGGGATCAGCCCACACGCAAGAACCTCTAAATGCTACTCATCTCACACATCCTCGTGGTCAAGGTGTATATGATACACTACAGAAGGTGGTCCCTTAACTCTAAGTCCATATGCAATCAAAGGATAATAACAAAGTACATCTAATATTACTGAGCAGACAGTAAATCAAGAACTGTAAGAACTGGAAATAAATGAACAGTGATATGTAATAAAATACAACTAAATATAAACAGTATAATGGTAAGGTATCTTGCCTGAGGTTATGTGTAAAAGGGGAATAATCCAGTAGCTCGAACCGACAAATAAACGAAGCAAGAAAAAGCCAAATCCTGCCGATGACTCCGGATGCTGCAACAGACATCACGAACGAGTTTAGAATATAATATTTGCCTAGGAAATGCCTTTCCAAAAGTTAAATTCTGGAACAGGTGCAAAATCGTAATTTCGGGTCAAAACGATGTCCGCCGTTGGACCCTCTTTGCATCGAAATGTGCGTCAGAACCTACGGTATCTAAAGTCGTCAAACTATATGTCTACGAATTTATTTGATGAGAAGAACCCAACAGTATGTCCAATTTTGGATTCCGGTGGGCCGTGCACAAAATCGTCCGTTGAATAGGATTGTGGGCCCACCAAAATGACGTCCCAGTCAACCTTCTCAGAATCAGACCAAACTTGGCATACAGGACCAGAAAAATATTTTGAGTCCAATGGAACAAGTTTCGTCGCGATTTGATGTGTGTGCACAAAGTAATTGGAAAATCTTGAAAAAGTCCGATACGAAAAAATTTGACGGATACAGGTCAAATTAGTCGTGCACACGAAACCAATTTGAATTCCGTCAAAGCCCGCACATCCGTAAAGCCGATACAGACCTTTTAGTACTCTCGATTTACGATGTGGTCGCCCGATTTATCGGGACGTACCTCGTACGGGGTTTTAAGGTTTATAAAAACTGATTTTTCAAAAAATTTAATTTAATTAAAACTAGAATTTACTGCAGAATAAATAAATATATTTGAAGAGGATGATAGACGGTCATGTGGGCTTTCTACACGAATTTACGGATCTAAAATCAGAGTTAAAATGAGAGAGATATCGATCGGAAAAGTGGGATACTGTAAAGTAAAAATCTGTTGTTGCCGCTGTCGCCGTTGTCGTTTTCGCGGGTAAGGATGCTGCCGCGGCACACGAGAACGGCCTGGCTCACCGGGGAGAGGAGGAGGAAGGACGTGGAGATGGATTAGGGTTTGGGTGGAGTTGTGGTGGTGGCGGCGTTTGTTGTTGTTGTTGATGTGGTTGTTTAGGTTTTGCCAAAGAAGGGATAGTGCTTGGCCTCCTATTATTACTTGTTGCTACTGTTGCTTTTTTCTTTGGTGGGCGGCCAAGCTGCTATATTGCTTGGGGTTGGGCGGCCTAAGCTGCTGCTTGCTAATTGTGATGTGCGGCTATTCTTCTAGGTTGGGGTGGTCGATCCCACCCCATTGGGCCGACCACTCCATGGTCTTTTTTTTATATCCTTATCTATATATATATATTTTTTTATATCCTTATATATATATATATATATATATATATATATATATATATATATATATATATATTATATATACCATAATTTATTTTAAAAACCAAATAACAAATTTAATATTATCTATCGAAATATTGAATGTATTAAATCATATCAACATGTATATATAAATTCAATTCAAAATAAATCAACTCAAAATAATAATAATATCTTAATAGAATAAACATGTTTAATAAATCTCTACAAAATAAATTTAATAATAATAAATTAAAAAAAATTTGCTCCAATGGGTGAACTGTACCACACACCCTTATCCGGGTCCAGGAACATGTACAACCTTGTAAAATATTATTTAATAATAAAAATACCAATAATTGTACACATAATTGAATAATTAGAAATTGTACATTAAATTTTAAAATAATTTAGAAAATATTTTTACATACATAAAATATGTCTACATAACCACCTTGGTCCCATCCCATGCCTATATGGGCTTAAATTTGGTTCGGGCCCAGTTCGGGCTGAACTGGACAAACCGGGCCGTCTAAAAATCAATATATAAAATAAAATTTAATTTAAATGATTTAAATAAGTCCATTCGCCACATGGCCTAGTTTTTCTAGTTTGGACATCACCATGGCTAGGCTTCCCCCGGCATGATTGGTACACTAGTCAAGGCACACTGCTACATCTTCCGTACCAAAATTCATGGTAGTCTTGTGTTCCAAAATTCAACAATGGCTAAGGTCATTTCTAATGAAATAAAAAATCATAATTTACATAAATTAATTTTTAAGTCTAATAAAATAATAAAAAATAGGAGGTTTTACACATGCCCTGCGCTGCCGATTCTTCTTCTGCTTGGGACAACACTAGGTCTTCCGTCGTGGTACCCCCATTGTACGTGCAGGGAAGCTGCACGTACTGCCTTGGATTTCTTTCTACTACCTCCAGCGGGTGCATAGTATTCAGAATCCAAAGAAGGCTCGCATGATGGGAAGACGATTCTGTCGAAGATGGATCTCCTTGTCAGCAATGCTCCCGTCGTGAGGGTTGAACTGGCGCACACTTTCTTCAGCGTTGTGCCTTCATCAGGCCTGCCATAGAGACACCATCTTCCTCGCCATACTTTTTAGGGTGGGAATCGAGCGAGAAGATATGGCTGTAGCATCCAAAATCTTCTCTGGGGCTTCGGCGTTGAGGGGGTTCTGGATCGCAGTTCCCTATGCAGTGCTGCTCGTCGCCGCGGTCTTGGGCCTCCAGATATGTCAAGTCTTCTTCAGTTTTATGAACTGCTTCGAAGAATTCGACTTCTCATCAGAAAGCAGATCTTCAAAAGCTTGCTGGTCAAAGCATACAACTAGCATCTTCTGGGAAGTTTCTAGCAAGTCATCATCATATTGTGTCACTGCCTTCTCGTTGGAGGAGAAGGTAGTCCCCAGCAGAGTTGTCATTTTGTTCGACATCACAAAAGGTTGAACGAACTTTTTGTTTATTGAACGTAAAAAGACCTATGTACAGATAAGGAAGTCCTAAACAGGATATTCTAAGTACAAGGGGACTGTGTACAGAGAAGGAATTCCTAAACAGGATATTCTAAGTACAAGGGGAAGAGTTTATGGGAAAGTGTGACGGTGGAGATCGAGCACTACAGCGGCTCCTTTACTCCGTTGACGATCTGACGATGGGTTGAACATGCTCTGACTTTCTGATGCCTTTGATGGAACTCTAGGGTTGCCGATTAAGAGGACGCCTAGAGCTGGAGATTTAATATTCAGTGGTCTCTCCTCTTGTTGAAGAAAAACTTCTTCTATTTATAGGAAAAGAAAGCACATATGCGATGTACATTAGGGTTTTGAGATATGAAGAAATCAATCGTCATTGCATGGTACGAGCTTCTGCGATGTTGACACATGGCGGACATTAAGATTCCCATCGATCGAGATCTCTGGTTGTTATCAAAATAACCAAAGGAGGAGACACGTGGCGTGTGTCGATTTGCTTGTTCCGATGCAGTCGAGCAAATCTTGGGATTTTATCTCAGATTGGGATTCTGATTGATCCTCGTCTAAAATATAAATCAATTTGATAAGATATCAATCATGATTTACCCCAATCCTATCTTTGAGAGAGTCGGTTTAACCAAACCGACTGGGTGGAACCATGCTTCCTGCACCTCTGGCAAGGTCTGAGTACTGCTGTACTTCTGGGGTGACGAGTAGACAGTTCTTCTAGAGACAACGGAGCCTTTATGCTTTCAGGCGACGAGTAGACTATGCTTCAAAGATGACGGAGCCTCTGTGCGTATGAGCGATGAGATGGCTGTGTTTTGAGTGACAAAGTCACTGTGCTTTAGGGTGACGAGTAGGCTTGTCCTTCAGGTTGATGAGGTTACTATACTTTTGGAGCGGTAGGCGAACTTGTGTTGGATGCAATGGTATCTCCCCAATCTCTGACGAAAGGTAGTTGAGCTTTTGGCTCGGGGAAGTGTGTTGCACCGTTGAAGTTGAGGTGGTGTGAAAACATCATTAGTCTGCGCCTGAGGATAGCGCAGGAATGTAGCTGCACCTCTGGATTGAAGGCATTGGCTTTGAAGTCTTCTTTTAAAGAGCACTGAATGAGCGCTCCTTAATGAACGACTCTTTCTTAATTGCCACCATTACTTGGGAAATTTCAAAAGGTCCTAGGATAGTCTAGGATTTAGTCGAATGAACTTTATTTAATGAGGTTCATCATGCTGAGTCATAGGTTCATCCCATTAATGTGGAAACTTTGACCGTCGGCCATGTGTCCTACATTTTGGACCACTCCTGCCTATATAAAGGGAGAGTTTCTTTTGAAGAGCCACGTCTTCTTATTCTTCTTGTCCTTTAACACAATACTGGATCCAGACTTAGCTTCGAGCAAAAGTTGGCCCTGCCTAAGCAGATTTTGGTTGAGGATTCATTTGTTCAAAGAGACTATGCCTTCTAGAAGAACTGTTGATGAGCCTCGAAACGTGCTGGAATGCTTCTCATGATGATTTCAAACCTGGGCGATGTCTTGGAGGTCTTGGAGGTCCTGACGACCTAGGTTTGGGTGGATGGCTAACCTGGAGAGCCACAGATTGTTCTCTGCCCTGCTCATTGGCGGCGGCGTACTTTTGTTAGGCTAGAAGAGTCTCAGAAGCTGATGCCCTTTTGAAAAAGGGCCTTCCTGTTGTGCTGTGGCCTGAGCTTTTGACGGGCCAATAGCTGCTTCCAGAGTGTTGTACATCTGGAGGGGGAAGCTATGGTGGAGACTTTGATGAAGACTGTATTCAAATCTTCTATCCACGGTGCCTCTCTCCATAACGATTACACTGTGAAGAGTAACCCTAACGTAGATCCGTAGGAGTTTTCAATTCGGCACATGTAATCACAGTCTTTTGTAATAAATCCTTGTAACTATGTCTTTATGTAGTCTTTTATGTAATCGTGACGAGTCTGTAGCTATGATTAATAAAAAAAGGACTTCTGATCTTTTTATCTGTTTGTGACTTTTGTCTTTGTTGTTAGCATACTTGACCGCCTGCGCCTCTGCGCCTTGTATTTTGAGATTTTTCATGCTTCTATAATGTTATCAATTTGAGATAAACTTATGTGAACTTGTTATCTTGCCTTGCATGAGCGCAACTCTAGGATTGTGCGGCATCACGTTCCAGCGAGGATGATGATTTGGATAAAATCCAGCGAGTACGAGCAAGTTTTCGGGTCGGGACGCTAAATGTTCTGCCCCCAATAACTGCCCCGCCACCAGCACATGTTCTTCATCTAGCACCTGTCTTGGATCCAGCACCTGTCATGCTCCCAGCACCTACCATTCATCTAGCACATATTATGTATCCAGCACCTCCCATGCATCCAGTCCAGCACCTCCCATGCATCCAGCCCCTGTTATGCATCTAGCAACTATTATGTATCCAGCACCTCCCATAGATCCAGCACCTGTTATGCATCCAGCACCTGCCATGTATCCAGCACCTGTTCTGCCTTCGGTACCTGTACTGGACAATGTTACGCTCCTCGGAATCTTCCAGCAGCTCATCGCTTTCCAGACTGTGCAGGTCAACATTTTCGTGATACCCTGAGAGAGGCTCTTCAGGCTCCCCAAACACGTCCAGGAAGTTCCAAGGACTTCATCAATCTCAAGCCCAAGGAATTCTATGGGATAGAGGGGATTCTCTACACTGGCGAGTGGTTAGAGAACGTGGAGCAATTTCTGTGGATAGCCCGAGTTTTAAAAGACCTGAAGATCGACTCAGCCAGTAAGTAGCATTACGACATCGCCCAGACATGGTATAGAGACGAGCCCCAACTCTCCGTACCAGATGTGACCTTGGAGGAATTCAAACAACTGTTCAAGAAGATATTCTATCCCGACGTAGCTCGAGAGTCGTTAGTAAGTCAGTTCGAGAACCTAGAGCAGGGAAACCTCACCGTCGACGAGTTCACCTTGAAGTATTCCCGCATTAGCCTTTTCGCAGAGAGCATGGTCAGCACCCCTGGAAACAAGGCCCGACGATTCAGGAAGGGACTATCTCATAAGATTCGCCTAACCATCGCCACCAGTCGAGCCACCACCTACGAGAAAATCCTGAAGGTTGCACAAGCAATAGAGGAAGAACTGAACTATTGGCCGAAGAGAGACCAAGATGTTTATAGAGGAAGCAGCAGCCAATCGGAAGCAGAAAAATGCCCAGTGTCCTAAAGAAGACTTTACCGCAGCAGTATCACCAGCAGCCTCATCCAACGATAGTAGCAGCTCGAGCACCATAAGGAGGACCCGAGAGACACCCAGGTATACATCAACAGTGACGAGCAACCCTATATCGAGACCAAGATGTTCCCACCTGCCAGTATTGCATGAAGAAGAGCCACGTCCAAGAAGATTGCCATAAATGGTTAGGGTTGTGTTGGACTTGTGGATCCAACCGGCACATATCTCGAGATTGTTCGAAGAGAAACGTGACTGCCCCACCATACCAACCGCACAAGGAGGACAAGCCTTTGCCATGATCATGGAGGACACGACGATGCCACAAAGAAGAGCTGACGGTAATTCCTAGTAGATTACAGCAGTAGTATTATTGATAGGCCTATATTGGACTTTGACTTGTGAGTACTTGAATCATTTTAATAACAATATATTTTAGACTATCTATTCTAGTAGATCTTAGCTTTATTGAATTTTGAGGATAAAATTTGTTTAAGGAGGGAGATTTGTGAGCCCTTGGACCAAACTTATTAGTGTCAATATTATCATTAATAATTGTACTATTTTATTTATGGCGAATATATATATATATATATATATATATATATATATATATATATATATATATATATATATATATATATATACAATAATTGTATATAAATAAAACACACTGTTATGTGCTAATAAATAAATTGTGTTAAGTAAAGGGTATGAAGGGTTTATAGGTTCTGCAAAATACACATTCATGGGGTCTTGGGTGCTAATTTACAAATTCAAATCCTTTTAATCAGCCGATCACCCTTGTACCAAATCCGACTCTAATTCAAATTTGATCTGTCCATCCCTAGAGAGATCGACCCATATCCCCAGCTTGTATATATATAGAGAGGAAGAGGGCATAGCCGATTCCCTTTACACAAATCCTAAATTCATACGCTTACAATTTCGTGGGGCCTCCTGAGTTTGAGTAGGTGTTCGCCAGGAAGATTTCTCGGTTCACCAAAATAAGTAAAACTATACCTCTGTAATCAATTAAAAGAATTCTCAATTATTAAGGTTCTTGATCCTGCTAGGAGGTAGATAGGTGTTTGTGTTAATTCACGAGAAGAAAATGCGGTTGGTAATTGAACCATAAGATATGATCATTGTAACATGTGGTTATAGAAAATTATCCAGATCATTCAATAAGAGACTGATGCAGTCGTTAATAATAGGAATAGGAGTATAGTCGAGTATAGGAGACTTAAAGGGGTACATGGGAGTAAATGCTAGGTCGACAAGTATTGGGCAAATAATTTGAGTATGGACCATGCATCCTTGTAGGCAAGCTTCCCTCTACGGCTTGAGTATCAGAGGATAGTGTCAGATGAACCTAGGTACCTTTTGGTTGTCCTCAAAAACCTGGGAATATAAAGAGTCGAGATTGCATTGTATCAGAAATCCCTAAACATCAAATTACTTGTACCTGATCACTCTGTGTCAGAACACATGTGTCAGGATACACTTATATCAGTTGCATATATTAGCTTACACTGACTTCCATGTCATGAATATGGTAATCAAGTGGCAGTATCATATAATGAAGCCGAAGCATGAGACTGTTCCCAAGCAAATGATAATAATTATTTTGTTGTTGGTCTTTTTGCCATGGCTATAACATAAGGTTTCAGGAGGAGCATTTGAGCATGTATAGATAAATACCTAGAATGCAGTTAGATATTAGAAATAGCCTACTTTGGACTAATAGGAATAAGGGGCAACCTAGACCTGATATAGACCGTTAGGTACAACCATCAGATACTAAACTGATATCCACATACTCCTATTCCAGTACAAAGAGTCAGCAAACAGATGTGCGCTGACACTAAATCGACAAGTGGGGTTCTGTCCTACGAATATTGGAGTAATGATTCTTATTTACAATGGTACCTGTGTGCGAGTGTGGATCAACTAGTTGTGCCAGTAGCGAGCATAAAAGGGTATGTGGATGTATCCGTAATTGCATGCCAATGCTTCAAATAGGTGTATCAGTTAGGTCGAGGTAAATCTCATACCTTAAGTCAGTTGCCTTGATATGAAAATAGCATATCATGTAGCAGGGGATTTATGTTAGACCGGTTATGGCACTAGCCTCAAACCTGTAGGAAGGAAAGTTCGACATATGGGAGTATATTGTTGGGGGTATGTTGTTCAGTTCTGAAAAGTAACTAAGGGTACTTTAGATGTCGACACTAGAGAGAGGTAGCATCCTAGAAACAAGGGTAGCAAGTAAAGAGGCACAGGCTAGGTTCAAATGGTGTCCATTAATGCACAAGAATATATAAATAGCAGTGATAAGAAAAATAGAACCTAATCTATAATGCATACCAAGCAAGTGAATATACCAAATATTATTGTAGTCAATGGATCAATAGGGCAGGAAAACAGATTAATAATTAGCAGGTTGGGTGTTTGAAGGAAAAAGCCAAGTATCCTAAGATACTAATAGTGTGGTTTCAGTTAGCCTAATGTATTAGAAACCTATAAGGGACTGTAGACCCCATGTAAATATAAGCAATCATAAAGGGTACAACTATGTATATCTAATAGACAAGGATGAATGCTTATAGTGACTAGATAGGAATGGGTATTGGAATAAGGGGTATACAGAAATAAGATCAGTTAAACACTGGCAGCATGATACCAGTGTGGTTATGCACAGTATAACTTTTGAAGCAGGGGTAGGTGGACACAAGTACAGAGATCAGATGTGTATATGAACACATGTAGCCAAATGATCAAATTCCTATATATATATATATATATATATATATATATATATATATATATATATATATATATATATATTGTAAAAATATATATATATATAATATATAAAATATATATATATATATAAATTAAATATATATATATATATATATATATATACAAGCATGGTGCTCTGTTCATCACCCCAATGCTGTTACTCGGGTCTCCTTACGTCTTGATGCATGTAGGAAGGTGTTATCTACTTGGAGTAGAAATGCATATGGGGATATATTTCAATCTGTCAAAGAGGCAGAAGATGGTGTTCTTAGTGCAGAGCTGCAAAATGAAGCTATGAATAATCAAGAGTCGCTGATTAACTTGTCCAAGGCCAAGGCATTGCTTAAGCAGAAAGTATGCACAGAGGAAGCATATTGGAGGCAAAAAGCTCGACTGAAATGGGATTTAGACGGTGATAAAAACACAGCTTATTTCCATGGCTGTGTGAACTCTCGGAAGAAGTCATTGCATATTCATTCTGTAACGAATGATGATGGGGTTATACTTACTGAGAAAAAGGATATTCACCTTCACGCGAAGGAGTTTTTTGCTAAATCTTATGAAAGAGGGGAGATACAAGACGATGAGGATTTGTTAAATCTCATTCCCAATATCGTGACAGAGGAGGATAATAATTTTCTTATTGCAGATCCAACGAAGGAGGAAATACTGGACACTATTAAGAGCCTGGACAAAGCTAGTGCAACAGGTCCAGATGGATTACTCCATTGTTCTATCTACATAGCTGGGAGATTGTTGGTGATGATATTCAAGAAGCTATATCTATGTTCATGGATGGGTTCTCTCTTCCTCGGGCATTCACAAACACTTCAATAGTGTTAATTCCTAAGATCAAACAACCCCGTACATTTGGTGATTACAGACCAATAAGTTTATGTTCTGTTTTTAATAAAATCATTTCAAAACTATTGGCTCGTCGTTTAGCTCCAATTCTGCCAAGGTTAATATCTCAGGAACAGAGTGGCTTTGTCCAAGGGAGAGAAATAGTTGATAATATTTTGTTAGCTCAAGAGATGATGGCTAAGATGCAGAAGAAACATTGGGGAGGAAATATTGCAATTAAACTGGATATGAAAAAGGCTTATGATAGGGTGGACTGGAGATATCTTCTGAAAGTTCTTCGTAGGTTTGGCTTTCATAATAAGTGGGTGGATATGATGTTGAGAATTGTTAATAATGTGTGGTATTCACCCCTTTTCAATGGGGAATCTACAGATTATTTTCAAGCTTTTCGTGGATTGAGACAAGGTGATCCATTGTCTCCGGCATTATTCATTCTGGCTGCGGAAGTTCTATCTCGTAGTCTTAATAGACTTCCTGATTGTGAGGGCTATTCTCCTTTTATCTCTCCTAGGGGGTGTCCTCCTATAACACATCTTGCATATGCAGATGATGTGTTACTATTCTCTGCAGGAGATATTAGATCAGTGGGGATGATTAACAATGTACTGACTCGCTATGAAGGTATGTCAGGGCAGCAGGTTAATAAACAGAAGTCTTCTATTTATATGTCTTCGAAGGAACGGCCAGAGAAAGGGGAAGAACTTGGCTCTCGCTTTGGATTTCAAGTGGGCTCGCCTCCATTTAATTATCTTGGTTGTCCTCTCATGGCTGGCAGGCGTAATGGGGCTATGTTCGAGAACTTACTGGACAAGATTCGACTTAAATTAGAGGGTTGGCATAATAAAATTCTGTCACCTGGGGGAAAGTTGGTTTTAATCAAGAATGTCTTAGCTTCTATTCCTATATACACGTTGGCTGCGTGTGACCCACCTAAAACAGTGCTCAACAGGATTGAATCTATGTTCTCCACATTCTTTTGGGGGACCATTGATGGTGCTGCGAAGAGGACTTGGCTGGGTTGGGATACTATTGCTCGTACTAGAGATGAAGGTGGCTTGGGTGTTAGGCGGTTGGAGGATGTCATGTCTGCGATGACAATTAAGCTGTGGTGGAAGTTCAAGACACAATCTTCATTATGGACTAATTATTTCAAGAGGAAATATTGCTCTCAAGAATCAGAAGACACTGTTATATTGACCTCAAATGCATCACATGTCTGGAAAAGATTGATTCAAGGAAGAAGAATTGCAGGTCAGCACATAACAGAGGGTGATGGTGGCTGGCAATGGCAGTCAGGTACATTTTCAGTTTCATCAGCATGGGATTTAAGTCGTATACATTTGCCTAAACTTCCTTATTTCAAACATATTTGGAATAAGTGTATCCCTGCAAAATGGTCGATTTTATGTTGGCGTTTGATGCATGGGAAGTTACCCACAGATGATAATATTGCTAGGCTTGGTTTTAGTATGGTTTCAAAGTGCCACTGTTGTGCCAATCCTTCAGTGGAAACTATTGAGCATATATTTCATGAAGGAGATGTAGCTGTCAAAGTTTGGAACTCGATACAGCAGGCTTACAATATCAGGTCGAGTGGGGGTTCTTTGATTCACAGACTGCGAGCTTGGTGGAGAAAGAAGATGAAGCATAAGAAAGAGATCGTGGTGGCAGCAGCTATTTGGGTGTTGTGGAAAAATCGTAATAAATGGAGATATGAACAATACAAGTATGGAGCTGATAAGCTGATTTTGGAAGTTTGCAGGCAGGTTGAGAAAGCTAGTATCAAATGTAAACATTAATTTTTGTAACCTGAGTTGGTACTCATAGTAGTTTGAATGAATAAAGTGGTTTCTGAAAAAAAAAAAAAATATATATATATATATATATATATATATATATAGATTTATATATATATATAAAAAAATATATATATATATATATATTTTTTATATATTTATATATATATATATATATATAAATATATATGTATATATATAATATATAATATAAAATATATATATATATATTATATATATATATATATATATATATAATATAAAATATATATATATATATATATATATATATATATATATATATATATATATATATATATATATATATATATATATATACGCACACCTGTGGGGTTAAATGGTTATTGAACTATATACACAGGGATTAGGGATAATTAAGCATATATAGGAAGTAGGTAAGATAGTTAGATTTTAATAGATAGGCCAAGAGGAATTGGTAACTTTGAAATTATAAAAAATAGGCCAGGAAGGGGTAGACAACCCAAGCCTTTAAACCACTAGAAATGCAAGGGTAAATTAACTGTGAAACCCGCTTTCTGGACTTAGATTAATTATTGGATATTTAGATTAATTAGGATTATTAGTTTATATTAGGTTCTTATTATTATTATTATTGTTATTATAGATTAATTGTTAGCTGGGTTTCCTAGAATAATTTAATGATTAATTAGTAACTATTAAATCCTAGCCCAACCAAAGCCCAATGACTTAAAGCCCACCAAACTAGACTGAACCCAACTTAACCAATGATTTAACTCATTCAACCCACGACCCCCACTCACGGCTCAGATCCACAAATCCCTCTCTACTACCCGTACTCCCCTCCTCTCCTTTACGTAAGTTTCCCTCAGAAACTTTGAGATCTCACAGAACCTTCACCAATCTTTCTCCACTCAAACCCACACAACTTCCTCCTCCCTTCTCCGTTTGCCATTCCGGAGCCATCCCCGCGCTCACCTCGATGAGACCTATCGTTCCAGACCCCTCTCCCCCACCGTCCGAGTCCGTCCTCGTGCGACCCCGCGCCAACCCGACGCCTCCCGTGCGTGTTCCCATGCACGTGTCCCGTCTTCGCGTGTCCGTCCGTGTGCGTACACGTGTCCGTGCTCGTCGCTTCCATAGTTCTCGGCATTGTTCTGAGTCCGAGGCCTCCCCTCGGTACTCCTTCATCAAGCTTGTGTAACCCTTTTCCTTATTTTTTTCATCTTCTAGTTGTTCACAGAACCATTTAGACCTTGGTCTTAGGTTAGTTTCTGTAGATTATTAAACTAAGTTCTGTGTTTTGATTATTTGGTTTCTGTGATGTTAAATTAGCAATGTGGTAATAATATACATATTAGAAAACTTTATAAATACTTATTTGGTATTAATTGATTTATGGATTAACCTTAATAATTTAAAATATGGTTTTAATGATTTAATTGATTTAAATAAAAGTTAGGATTATTACTTATTTTGTAATGTTAATTTGTAGAGATTCTAAACCTAATAAATGATTTAGTTTTTTTTTGGCAAAATAGTGGTAAATAAATTCATTTAAAAGTCATTATTTTTTTAAATAAAAGTTTTGTTAGAAAAATTGTATTATAAATTATATATATTCTCCTTTTAAAATAATTTCTAATCAAAAAGGTTTATAAAGAGATTAATAAAATAAAAACTAATATTTTTTAAAAAGGTTATTTTGGTAATGGTATTTAATATTAAAATCTGAAAACCTTTTATATTAACTTTAAACCAATATTTTGGTAAAAAAAAATGTATTTTTGTGCATTTATTATTATCTATGTTTAAAGGTGATTTTCTACATAATTTATGAAATGTCTAAAAGACATATTTTATGAAAATCATTCTGATTAAATAAATTCTATTTTAAAAATGTTAGTTAAATAAAAACTATTTTCTTACGAAAATTACTCATTTCGAGAAATTCATTTTAAAGTATTTTTTCCTATTAATTAATTTGTTGTAAGGGCATAAGCCCAGTTTTCCTTTATTTTTATGTGATCCTGTATTGTGTAGCTTAGATTTTCTATTTCTTTTATGGGGTGGTTATTTGCGTAGCTAGACGTATAAATTATAATTGGGTATTAATTATTTTGTACAAAATTAATAATATTTTCTCATATTAAGTTAGTGAATAAAGATTCCTAATATTTTAAACAACTTCATGTTTTCTCACTTAAAAGACCACTCAGTTTTATATATATTATTAAAATACAAAGATTTGCCAATCAACCTATAAATGTTATCTTCTCCAACTAAATCAAGTAACCAGTTTATTCAATTAAATGATAACCAATGTAGCTTGCGACGTTAGACGAATTTTGTTAGATTAATTAAATAACTTAAAACCTGACTAGGGTCTATTTCTGGAAATTGTAACTAGCACATCTAGATTTGGCTCATCTATGTTTCTAACTCAGGATTCTCAACTGTAGGATCTCGGAGACGTACTAGACTTCCTCCTCGGTACCGACATTCCCGATCCAGTCAATCAACAGAGGCAAGTTACTGTTATGTTTTCTCGTATTTTATTTAGTAAATGTCAAGATGCATGTTTAAACCACATTGCTACACGAAACCCTCTCCTAGGGTTCAAATATTGATTGATATTGATAATGGGGATTGGGGAAATAGTGTAACGTTTATGACCAATACCCACCCCCATATTGCATGATTGTGCGAGCTTACCCCTCTTACACACGGGGATAAGCCGTATCGCGTCGCTAGGATGCTATTGTACAATCCAAGCCGGTCATAGACGATTACACATTCAAATTATATTGTTTTAAATTGTTAAATTGCTGGAAAATATTGTTTCAACTGTTTAGCCTACACTTTTCTATTATTATTTGAAATGTGATATACATATTCGTACTTGCTCCCTCCTGACTGGAGACCCACATTTTTAGGTAACATTGAGGATGCTGAGCTATTGTACAATAGCTACTATGACCCGGTTTTGTACCCTATGGTGTTGCCAGAGTTCCCCTTTGAGGACGCAGAACCTGAGGCCGATGAGCCGACCACCTAGCTAGTTGATTCTAGTTTTCTAGTTTTATTGTTTTGGAGTTTTGTTAAATTGAATTCAGTTCTTCCATTTTTAGTTGTACTTTTCAGTTGTTGAATAAAATTTTTAAATTTTCGTATATACAAGTTGTGACAAATTTATAGATGTGGTTGTGAATACCTGCATATAGAACAGCTTACTGTCGCCGTCTCACAACGGTGCAGGCTGGGTATGATCCGGTTCGACCCAAATAATTTTGGGATCGGGTCGTGATATATTTTTAGTGGTGGCCCATGCAGGTCTGATCAACAACTTAGGAGAACATATCTAGAAACAAATGGAACACTAGAACATTAATTTGTCACAACATAGGACCGAAATATATTATAAATATTTTTGCTTGTTATAGACTGGTAGGCTACCTTGCTTATGTTTTGCCTCATAAACCTTATCCAGCATAGGCCGACTGTATGGTGGTCTATTTTACTATCTACTTTAGTTTCTAGATTTTATATATCTTTTAGTGTCCCTTGGCTTTCAGAGGTTATTTTTCTCCATATCCTTATCATACTCCAGCATTCCTTAGCATCCATACTCTTTTGTTATTTATGGATTAGGATTAGATTTTTTCCAATCTCCTTCTTCAACAAACCTATTTCAAAATTTTCAATTAGTTGATCAAATCATACTTCCCTATCTTTATTTAGAATCTAGATCTATTTCACTATTTAGAGTTCAAATTCTTCTCTAGCAAACTTGGTAAACTTTTATCTATCCAGAGTACTTTCACGGCTAGTGTATCCAACCATTTCTCTTGGCCTTATTTCCAATTGACTTTCTCAGAACCAATTTTGAACCGAATTCTTTTGGAACCATAAAGCCCCAAGGTTAATTATTACCAAAGGAATTGGTTCAACTTAGCTTGTTCACGAATCTTCCAAGGGAATTATTTTCCAAAAATAATTTCAATATTGATTGATATTTCCTAAGTTATTCTAAGACCAAGAATATTTTTATTTGTTGACTTCCTCCACTCAACTTGAAACCTTACTCTCTCTAAGAACTTCTTGATCAGTTCAAGGCCTAGAAAGCTTTCAAAACTCAATACTTGAGTATCATGAAGCAGGAACGGTCAAAGAATTGATTCTATTCTATTATTGAATTTTCTTTTTGTTATTGGAAAACTTTCGAATTGTTAAGCTATCCCTTTGAAATTCCCATGGACAAAGTTAAGAAAATATTCAGTGAGCTAATATGACTTCGCATATATGCATTACATTCATTTATCTGAATTATGGAAACTGTAAGTTTACTGCAACTAGTTGTGCACTAGCGGGGCATAGACTCTAAGTTGAAGTGATTCAGGTGTTGATAGATTTTTAGATATTATTGAGACTACGTCCTAAATGCATCAAATTTCTCTCCTCTATTGTTCAGCCAGAAATGGATAAAGTTGATAGACCACTCGGTAACCTATTATTATTCAAGTTATGGAGCCCAAAAAAAAATTCACTGCAGTCAGGTGCACTCTGGCGAGGCATGAATTAGAGGCAAAATAACTTCAGATATGTATGGTTCCGGGTACTATTGAGACTATATCCCTGTTATAAATAAATCACGTTTGGTCTCTTATCACCATTGATAACTTTACAAGAATTGTCGTGATTCGTTTAAATTTTGGATTATTTGGAACCTTAGCGACTAGTTTAAATTTTTAGAAATTATTTCTATAGGATTCATATGGGAATTCTACTTGATTTTCTAGGACTGTTTTCCAATATTTTTGTACCATCAAATTATTCTGACTTTTGCCGATTAGAGGATTTGCATTTCTCTCGGTTGTCTCTATTTTCATAAATCTCTTATCACAAGCTTGAAGGAATAGATTTCCTATGAAATTCTACCTGATCTTCCTAGAACTTATTAGGACCATATCGATCTCTATTAGCTCAATCTCTTTCCTGGTTCAACTTTAGTGCGTTGCATATATTTTGTTACATATTTTGGAAGCTATAGATAGTTGTGGATTGCTTTATCTATTAAATAGTTGATATACATCTTATGGATGACTATATGTATATAGTGTATAGCTATATGCGGGAGAAACATAGGTTGTTATCTATCTCATTTTAAGGGCATCTTTGGGATCAATATTAGTTAGCTAAAGGGTAGAAAGGTAGAAGAATAACTTGGGTAAGCTAGTCTTAAGAGAGTGGTATATTTTAACTTGTGGCTTATTGGGTTAGAACCGTTAGTAGTGCTCACTAGCGCTTAAACCTCATTCAAATAAATGAAGATATTTGACGACTTTGAATTTTATAATTAAAGAAGAGTATGGAAGATAGAGAAAGACATAGGTAGAGTTAGCGAGGAAAGTCTAAGATTTGGTAAGATTCACCCATGGAGGAAGTGAATTTGGATAATATATAAACATGAGAATATGAGTATCAAGTAAAGGAATACTTGACGGAAATTAACTTTTATGATTAGATGACTACTGTACCCAGAAGGGACGAATATAACCATGGAAAGAAATATCGCAAGAAATGGAATGATAGGTTCTAGAGAAGGAATAAGCAGTGAGAAATTAGGATAAGACTATTGGCATGCAACTTTGAAAAGAAGCAATTGTGTTTGCAATTTCTACCACATTGGAGACTCATATTAGTTATGATAAAAATAATTGAGATTTTGTGATATTTTTGCTATTGTGTTTGGATGAGAACGATTGACATGTGCATGATTAAAGATTAAAATTTGATCAGTGATTATAATTTGGTCAATTGATTTCAAGAATTGGAAATTCTCGAATATAGATCATGGATCAACTTTCTAAGGATTTACTATAACAAGTGAAGATTGTGACTTTGATGTAGTCAGTTTTGGAAGAATGACTAACAAAAAAGAAAAAAAATTGATGTCTGTAAAATGATTTGATCGAGAAAAATACTTGAAATTTGAAATACATTTGGCATATGCGTTACATACAACAACGGATGGAAGTTTGATTTAGATGATTTATGAATCCAAATAGGTTTAGTTTTAATACCTTGGCGGCTGCCTTAGTTTTCTATAGATACTTAGAGTTCAACTAGTTTAGCAAGTTAGAAATTGGATTTTTGCATGGGGTATTAATAAGATTGTTATTTTTGTAAGTTATTTTTTCTTATATCCTATCTTTGATCCTTGAAATAGTGATACAATATTTTTCTATCCCCTTTAGTTATCACTTAGTCCTCAATGGAACTATCTTATCCGATTACATTCTAATCATAGATATATTATTCTAATCATCCTCGCTATCCTCCCATCATACAACTTGTTGATTTTTCCTGCATCACAAACCCTTATAACCCATTCTAATTTGATTTGGAATTTTTAGTCCCTCATCTCATAAGATTCTATTTTTTATGCTTTCTCAGTAAACCATTGAAGTTCGTTTCTTTTCTGTCTTTTCTGTTTCACGAGACCTCGTTTGATTTTCTCATATTTTATGATCACATTTTAATCATACCTAGATTTTTTCTCGTGCTTAAATTTTTTTTATCACAACAAAATTTATATCTCTATCTCAGATCATATCTAGATAATTCTGATCGTGCCTATATTTTATCATTGTACCTAGCGATCATGCCTAGAATCCAATCGTACCTAATGATTTAAAATCCTATTTTTGATCAAGGCTAAGTGACCTTGGTTGTACCCTGGCCCCTATCTGTGAAATTTTGAGGACGAAATTTTCTAAGGAGGGAAGGTTGTGAAACCCGCTTTCAGGATTTAGATTAATTATTGGATATTTAGATTAATTAGGATTATTAGTTTAGATTATTATTATTATTATTATTATTATTATTATTATTATTATTATTATTATTGCTATTATAGATTAATTGTTAGCTGGGTTTCCTAGAATAATTAAATGATTAATTAGTAACTATTAAATCCTAGCCCAACCAAAGCTCAATGACTTAAAGCCCACTAAAGTAGACTGAACCCAACTTAACCAATGACTTAAATCATTCAACCCACAAACCCCACTCACGGCTCAGATCCACAAATCCCTCTCCACTACCCGCACTCCTCTCCTCTCCTTTACGTAAGTTTCCCTCATAAACTTTGAGATCTCACAGAACCTTCACCATTCTTTCTCCACTCAAACCCACACAACTTCCTCCTCCCTTCTCCGTTTTCCATTCCGGGGCCATCCCGGCGCT
This sequence comes from Iris pallida, assembly GCA_029216955.1. Classification (NCBI taxonomy): domain Eukaryota; kingdom Viridiplantae; phylum Streptophyta; class Magnoliopsida; order Asparagales; family Iridaceae; genus Iris; species Iris pallida. Next base: position 8,757,821 of record JANAVB010043419.1, on the reverse strand, counting down.
CACCTCGACGAGACCTACCGATCCAGACCCCTATCCCCCACCTTCCGAGTCTGTCCCCGTGTGACCCCGCGCCAACCCGACGCCTCCCGTGCATGTTCCCGTGCGCGTGTCCCATCTCCGCGTGTCCGTCCGTGTGCGTACACGTGTCTGTGCTCGTCGCTTCCATCGTTTTTGGCGTTGTTCTGAGTCAGAGGCCTCCCCTCGGTACTCCTTCATCAAGCTTGGGTAACCCCTTTTCTCATTTTTTCCATCTTCTGGTTGTTCACAGAACCATTTAGACCTTCTGGTCTTAGGTTAGTTTCTGTAGATTATTAAACTAAGTTCTGTGTTTTGATTATTTGGTTTCTGTGGTGTTAAATTAGCAATGTGGTAATAATATACATATTAGGAAACTTTATAAATGCTTATTTGGTATTAATTGATTTATGGATTAACCTTAATAATTTAAAATATGGTTTAAATGATTTAATTGGTTTAAATAAAAGTTAGAATTATCACTTATTTTGTAATGATAATTTGTAGAGATTATAAACTTAATAAATGATTTAGTTATTTTATTTGCAAAATAGTGGTAAATAAATTCATTTAAAAGTCATTATTTTTTTTAAATAAAAATTTTGTTATAAAATTTTTATTATGAATTATATATATTCTCCTTTTAAAATGATTTCTAATCAAAATGGTTTATAAAGAGATTAATATAATAAAAACTAATATTTATTTAAAAAGGTTATTTTGGTAATGGTATTTAATATTAAAACCCAAAAACCTTTTTATATTAACTTTAAACCAAAATTTTGGTAAAAAAACATATTTTTGTGTATTTATTATTATCTATGCTTAAAGGTGATTTTCTACATAATTTATGAAATGTCTAAAAGACATATTTTATGAAAATCATTCTGATTAAATAAATTCTATTTTTAAAATGTTATTTAAATAAAAACTATTTTCTTACGAAAATTACTAATTTCGAGAAATTCATTTTAAAGTATTTTTTCTATTAATTAGTTTGTTGTAAGGGCATAAGCCCAGTTTTCTTTTATTTTTCTGTGACCCTGTATTGTGTAGCTTAGATTTTCCATTTCTTTTTTGGGTTGGTTATTTGCGTAGCTAGACGTATAAATTATAATTGGGTATTAATTATTTTGTACAAAATTCATAAGATTTTTTCATATTAAGTTAATGAATAAAGATTCCTAATAATTTAAACAACTTCATGTTTTCTCACTTAAAGGACCACTTAGTTTTTTATATATTATTAAAAATACAAAGATTTGCCAATCAACGTATAAATGCTATCTTCTCCAATTAAATCAAGTAACCAGTTTATTCAATTAAATGATAACCAATGTAGCTTGCGATGTTAGACGGATTTCGTTAGATTAATTAAATAACTTAAAACCTGACTAGGGTCTGTTTCTAGAAATTGCAACTAGCACACCTAGATTTGGCTCATCTATGTTTCTAAGTCAGGATTCTCAACTGTAGGATCTCGGAGACGTACTAGACTTCCTCCTCGGTACCGACATTCCCGATCCAGTCAATCAACAGAGGCAAGTTACTGTTATATTTTCTCGTATTTTATTTAGTAATTATCAAGCTGCATGTTTAAACCACATTGCTACATGGAACCCTCTCCTAGGGTTCAAATATTGATTGATATTTATTGTGGGGATTGGGGGAATAGTGTAACGTTTATGACCAATACCCACCCCCATAATGCATGATTGCGCGAGCTTACCCTCTTACACATGGGGATAAGCTGTATCGCGTCGCTAGGACGCTATTGTACAACCCAAGCCGGTCATAGACGATTACACATTCAAATCATATTATTTTAAATTGTTAAATTGCTGGAAAATATTGTTTTAACTGTTTAGCCTGCACTTTTCTATTATTATTTGAAATGTGAGATACATATTCGTACTTGCTCCCTCCTGACTGGAGACCCACATTTTTAGGTGACATTGAGGATGTTGAGCTATTGTACAATAGCTACTATGACCCAGTTTTGTACCCTATGGTGTTGCCAGAGTCCCCCTTTGAAGATGCAGAACCTGAGGCCGATGAGCCGACCGCCTAGCTAGTTAATTCTAGTTTTCTAGTTTTATTATTTTGGAGTTTTGTTAAATTGAATTCAGTTTTTTATTTCAGTTCTTCCATTTTCAATTGTACTTTTCTGTTGTTGAATAAATGTTTTAAATTTTCGTATATACAAGTTGTGACAAATGTATAGATGTGGTTGCGAATACCTGCATATAGAACAGCTTAGTGCCGCCGTCTCACAACGGTGCAGGCTGGGCATGATCCGGTTCGACCCAAATATTTTTGGGATCTGGTCGTGACATTAACAATGATTAGAAGATAAATTTATCTTGGTTAATTAAATGTATTGATTTGAATTACTTCAGAAAATAGGTTCCTTGGACTTTGACTCAGCACTTGGCTGTGCCAGCAGCTCAGGACCACATGTAAGTATACCTTGCCTTTCTTTACCGCTTTATTTACATGCTTATTCCTCTCATTATCCAGTTTTTCTAGTTGATTATTGTCATGTGTTTTGCTCATATCATGTATAATAGTTGGTTATTTCATTGATATATAGTCCTTGCTCACAGTTAGCCTTGTAGCTCATATTGGACCTGTTCTCCCATATACTTGATTGAGTCATATCGATGAAATGAGTGCGTTGTAACTGAACTTTTATTTCCTTGTTTCAATTTTCTCAGCCTGCGAGTCCACACTCGGGACGAGGGTTGACTGTTTGCACCTGCGAGTCTACACTCGGGGCGAGGGTAACTGCCTTGAACTAACCTGCGAGTCCACACTGGGGCAAGGGATAGTGATTTATTCAAGCCTGTGAGTCCACACTCTGGACGAGGGTTTGGTATCCGTTGATCTCTTGTTCACCTGTTTTCTTCCATGCAGTTATTTTATGCATAGTTGTTCACATATTCGTGTATCTTTGTTGCATAATTTTTTCTGTTTATATCCTAGAATTTTTTATGCATGATAAACAGTTAGATAGGCATATTTTATGTATCTTGCTAGTCCCCTGAGGACCTGATGATCTCTTCAGGTTTAGTTGAGTTTGAGCAAGGTGCAGACGAGCAGGTTTGAGCCAGCATAAGACCAAGGTACCACTGCAGCTGAGAGTGCCATTGATGATTAGCAGTTTGGACTCAGTTATTTTACTTCATATCTTTATTTTATTTTTTTCTACTGGTAGTGGATTTGTATCCACTGGACGTAACTTAGATTCTTGATAACTTGGAAACATTTAGTTTATATTATACTCTATTATTCAATTTCATTGACATTCATTGATCTTAGTTGTATGTTTTATTATTATTCTTTGGATGAGATATAGATTACCATGTGATTATAGATTTCTGTGACTCGTTTATGCTAGACAGCATTTTACCGCCGTCACTGCGGCGTAGGCTGGACTTGGACACAGACTCGTACCTATAAAGCGGGTGTGGATCGTGACAATCCTCAATAGCGGTTGCTCACAACACATGACCGGTGATGCTTTACTTTTTGCAACACTATCGATGAAGAAAGAAGGATACGTATCCTTCGATAATAGTTTAAAAGGGTACATCATCGTACTTGGTAACATCGGCTCCCCTCCTTATTCCTACACTAAAAATGTTTGTCTTGTTACAAATCTTAAGCACAAGCTTCTTAACATTAACCGTCTCACGAATAATGGCTATGGTGTTAACTTTGTTAAACACAAGTGCTTCATCTATAATAGCACAAATGGCTCTACTGTGTATGAAGGTATTAGAGAGAATAACATTTATGTTCTTTATCTTGTTGAAAGTACTAACAATGACAGTGCTTAGTAGTAAAGAATAATAAAAGTTGGATTTGGCACATGAGACTTGGACATGCCAACATGGACACCATCTCCTGACTGGCCACCAAGAAGCTAGTTAGAGGACTACCAAGTATTCCATACAAGAAAGACATGATATGTGAAGAACACGAAAAGAGTAAGTTAACACAATCCTCTTTCAAATCCATCAACTCGGTGAGAACTACTAGACCCCTCCAACTTATTCATATGGACCTATTCGGTCCTAGTAGAGTAGCTAGTCCTGGTGGTAAACTCTATGCCTTTGTTTTATTAGATAATTTTTCAAGAATTACTTCGGTTATTTTTTTTGCAAATAAAAGTGATACTTTTCATGAATTTGTTGTTTTTTGTAAATTTGTTCAAAATGAGAAAGGTATTATGATCAACAAAATTAGAAGTGATCATGGAGGTAACACTACCAAAATAAGTGGTTTTAGCGACGCCCAAAAACGTCGGAAAAATAGGAAATTCCGTCGCTAATCTGTATCACCGACGTATTTACCGACGTTTAGCTTTTGTCGCCGTTTCCTTAGTCGGTGATCACGAAAACGTCGCTGAACGTCGCAATTACCGACATTCAGCGACGTACGAGTACGTCGGTGAGTTATCGACGTTTATCGTCGTTCCGTCGGTATATTAGCGACGTATATGTAGTCGCCACACGTCGGTAAAACCTGGAATAGTTACCGACGTCTAGCGTCGTTTCGTCGGTAATATAGCGACGTGAGTTTTGTCGCTAGACGTCGGTAATGGTCCTGTACATTTTTGCAGCTAGTGTCGGTAAACGTCGGTAAATACGTCGGAGAGCTGTACTTTTTTGCAGTTAGTCGTCGGTAAATGTCGGTAAAACGTCGCAAACATATATTATTTGCAGCTTGTCGTCGGTAAACGTCGGAAAAAGAAGTCGCTAAACGTCAGTAAGCGTCGCTAAACGTCGCTAAAGTTGTAAAAAAAATAAAAAAAAATAAAACACAGATTCTATATTACCACTCACAATTCTATAAAACACATATAGGTACACATTCAAATCCCCACTCACAATTCCAAATCACAGCGCATTGAAACCCCCACTCACAATTCCAATACAAACATCCAATACAAACATCCAATCATAAGTCACAAATATCCAATCATAAGTCACAAACATCCAATACACAACTAACATCCAATACAAACATCCAATCATAAGTCACAAACATAAGATGATACAAACACAAATAAAAGTCCTAACTAGGACTACTAGTGATCTGGTGCAGGAGGGGCACCGCCGCGACGAAGGCGTAAAAACTCCTCATACTCCGCAAGTGAAATCGATACAGATGGAGCGCCAGGCTGTGACGTCGGTGGAGTCGGTGTCGAAGAAGAAGGCGGTGGAGGCGGCGGAGTCGACGACGATGAAGGCGCACCCAGAGTACCAGCATGCTCCAACGCTGTAAGTCGCTGGTTGTATGAATCCATGATAGATAACATTCTACCAGTGCTCTGGACCATCGAATCCTGCGCCTTTCTCACCGTCTCGGCCATGGTCACCTGTCCTGTCTGCAACTCCGTCACCGTGCGCTCTAACCCTCCAACGGCGTGCTCTGTCCTCTCAGTCGTCTCCCTGAGGTCTATAATGCCGCGGTCGAGCGCATCCAATCGTGCTAGCAGCGCAGGATCGTCCGTAGGATGCTGAGACTGCTGCTCGATCCGTCGTAGCAGGTCGTCACGGAGAGACTCCATCATCTGGTGGACTCGGGCAGACTCCTGGGACGGCTGTGGACCATGCACACTAGCAGGAGATGTCCTAGAGGACTGGGTCGCAACTAGGGCGCCATAGGATCCCGTACCGTAGTACGTACCCCTACGGAGGCCACCAGCGGCGGTCATCCACAGCTCGTCCTCCGACGGAGCTTGAGTGGGCTGCGAGGAAGTACCGGCCTCTCCTGCATCAGGTGCACTAGCAGCCGCCCGTTCCCGCAGCCTCTTATACTCGGCCTAGAAAGTATGGATAGTACTCTATGATTTCTAATTTATAATTAATGTACTTATTTTTACTAACTTCATGAATATTTATTTGCATCATATTTACTAAGTTATATTAAAATGGACACGAAGTATTAAATTAAGATAACGTATTGTAATACTTACATAGGTCTGCTCGGCCCTCTCGTCAATAAGGACTCCGCCCTTCCGATGGGTGGCCAGAAAGACGGTCACCATGTCGGCGTTACCGACCTTCCTTACCTGTAATTAAATATATTATCTTAGTAATAATTTATCGGATTTGCATTAAAATAATATTTCTAAAAGAGAAAGACATACCAGACGACGGAAATGTTCCGTCATCGGAATCGACCCACCGCACCACTTCGAGGCATGTTGCCTAGCCGCCTTAGCCTTCTCCGACTTCTCCTTGTACCTTGGCTCGTTGAATCGAGCCTTCATCGCATTCCACTGATCGGGGGTGATCCAACCTTGGATCGGCTTTCCGGCACGATCACGATCCTTCTGATCGTTGATAGAGTCGCGGATCAGCTTGGCAGCGACGGAAGGAAACATCCCCTCGATCTGCTCGGCCCGGTGCGGCGGATAGTAAAACATATCCTAGAACAGTACGAAACCAAATATTTATCAGTTATATATAATATGCATAAATTAAATGATTCATGTTAAAAACAAATCTATTTTAACCTTGAAGCGCGTAAACCAGAAGTTCTTCCTTTCGTCTGGAGCATCAGAGTAGTTAATCCAGGGACCACCATAATTATGCCTCAGCATATCGCCTAGGCGTCTCTGTACCCCTGAAGGACGATATCTATACATACATATTATATTCATGAAAAAAGTTAATTTATGATAAAAACAGAAAGAAAAAAAAAATAATAAACCAAAATACCTACTTTGTACCGTCGGCCCAGATCTCCGTCCTCCCCTCCTCCGGAGGTGCGCACGCATCATCTTCATGATGCTGGTCGGCCGTCGGCGCATCCTCCTCGGCCATCTGCTCATCCGTCTCCATCGTCGTATCAACATCAGGAACGCTAGACGGGGGAGCCCTCTCAACAGGTCTGGAACTACTCGTCCCAGGAGATATGCCACGTGACGTCGTCCCAACCGGCCCAGCTACTGTCCGATATGGAGGAGTAATCGGCGACGAGGATCCAGAGCCGGTACCAATAGGAGGTACCGAAGGCAAACTCCGTCCCCTAGCAGTACCTGTAGGAAGTACCGGATGATCCCGACCTCCTCGTGGCCCTCGCAAATGTCCGCGACGACCTGCCATACCTGATAACAGCATATGATAGTACAAGATATAATAGAGACTAGAAATATGACAGTACAACAAATAATAGAGACTAGAAATATGACAGTACAACAAATAATAGAGACTAGAAATATGACAGTACAACAAAGATAATAACCAAGGTAACATATGATGATACATTCTACAATAAACATCTAAGTCCAGATAATATCTCTCTCAATCATCTTCAGAATAATCATCTTGTTCGTCTTCCTCGACCTCATCTTCCTCTTCCTCCTCATCTTCACTTTCGTCTTCACCTTCGTCGGCTTCGCCTTCCTCTTCGGATAATTCTACATCTTCTACATTATGTGTCGTGTAATGCGTAACTTCCGTGGAGTCCACATCGACAATATTGGTTACAGGAGGTAGCTCGTCCTCCTGGTAAGCTTTTTCATCAACATCAAAAGTATCTCTAGCTTTAGTCTTGCATACTGTCCACCAGTCAGACTTCGTTGCTCCCCGTCTCGGATAAGCTGTAAAATACACGAGCTGAGCCTGAGTTGCTAGGACAAACGGTTCGTAGCCTTGATATCTACGCTTGTAGTTTATATCCACAAGACCATGCTTGTCAATTTTCCAGCCTTGATTTTCAATCGGATCGAACCATTCACACTTGAACAACACGATATTTGCAGGTTCTCTGCCATAATTATATGACAACTCCACAATCTCTCGCAAGATGCCAAAGAAATCATTTCCTGGATCGACGTCTTTGTAGTTCGAAGACTTGATACACAAACAACTGTTCTTCGTGGAATCAAGATCCAGGAAGCTGTCTCTGATCGAAGCATTTGTCGACTTGAACTGAAAGCCATTGACACAATAACTTGGCCATGTTTTAACAAAAGTAATTGGTCCCTTGGCAAGAGTTCTAATTAATTCAATCTCGGGTGAAATTAGACGATCGACCTGAATATCAAAGAAGAGATAATAAGTTATTTATTGCGCAGTTGCATTAGAAGAGGCCAGTAAATATTACCGAACTGCTTACATATTCGCTCAACCAAGAAGGAAAATGACGTCTCATTTCTTGTTCTAATGCTTCGTCTGTTAGGTAGGGTCTAACCAGCCTCAACTCATCATTATATGTGCTGGAAAACAACGAAGCATTAGAACGATTAGTACAATAATATTAGCTTATACTATTACATTGAGATGACGTAAACTCATCATTCCTTACTTACCCTTCTAGCTTCTCCACTTCATCCTCGTCGCAATTGAGTAATACATACAACTGAGCAGCCCTTAGCTCTTCGTCATTCAAATATCTCTTCTTCATTTTTCCCGAAGGCTTTCCGGACGCATTGAATACTTTCAGTATTCCATCATTAAATTCTTGATATCCGTCGTCGTTTCTCGGAGCCCTCGTTCTATTCGTAGCAACATGAGGTTTGAAATAGGAGGAGCAGAAATTTGTAATCTCCTCGAGAATATAGGCTTCACAAATAGAACCCTCGACCCGAGCCTTATTTTTTACCTTTCTTTTTAGGTGATTCAAATGTCGCTCGAACGGGTACATCCATCGATATTCGACGGGTCCACCAACACGTGCCTCGTAGGAAAGATGAATCGGCAAATGCTCCATAGAGTCGAAGAATCCAGGAGGAAACACCCTCTCTAGCTTGCACAGTGTTACCGCAATGTCCTTCTCTTGCTTTTCTAGACGATCAACGAGCAATTTCTTAGAACAAAGGTCCCTGAAGAATATGCTAAGCTCCGTCAATGGATCCCAAACTGCCTGCGGTAAGAATTCCCGAAATGCAATCGGAATTAACCGCTCCATGAATACGTGACAATCATGGCTCTTCATACCTGTCAGTTTGTTCTCCTTGAGGTCGACGCATCTTCTCAAGTTTGAAACATACCCATCTGGAAATTTCAGACCTTGAATCCACCTACAAAGCCTCACTTTATCCTCCTTCTCCAGTGAGAAAATTGCCTTAGGCTGCTTCAACTTTCCATTCCCGTCCTCTATCAAATGCAATGCAGGACGTCTACATATTTCTTTCAAGTCCAATCTAGCCTTAGGATTGTCTTTCGTCTTCCCCTTTACGTCCATTACAGTATTAATTATGTTGTCAAACACATTCTTCTCAATATGCATGACATCAAGGTTATGTCTAATCAGATTGGTGCTCCAGTATGGCAGATCCCAGAATATACTCCTCTTCGTCCAGTTATGAGTGCGACCAAATCCGTCACACTTGTAGCCCGTAGCAGGCTGCTCAATAGCACTTGGTAAATCTCTAACCTCCTCCCATATCGTGGCTCCGCACCACCTTGTCGGTGGATCACCCTTCTCCACAACGCCAGCACGAAAAGCATTCTTGTTCCTCCGGTACGGATGATCCTTCGGCAGGAATCGTCGATGACAATCGAAGAAGCACGGTTTGCCTCCGTGTTTCAAACGGAAAGCCTTAGTGTCGTCCATGCAACACGGACATGAAAGACGACCATGCGTGCTCCATCCAGATAACATTCCATAGGCCGGAAAGTCGTTGATGGTCCACATAAGTGCTGCCCGCATCTGGAAATTTTGTTTTCTAGATACATCGTACGTGTTGGAACCTACTTCCCACAGCTGATTCAACTCATCAATCAATGGTTGTAAATAAACATCAATGTTCCTTTTCGGATTGTTCGGACCTGGGATAATAACGGTGAGGAACATATATGGAGTCTTCATGCACATCCAAGGCGGTAGATTATACGGGGTGACGATCACAGGCCAACACGAATACTGGGATCCTGAAAGTCCGAATGGGGTAAAACCGTCAGAGCAGAGACCCAATCTAACATTACGCGGATCAGAAGCAAAATCTGGATACTCTCGATCAAAGTGCTTCCATGCTTCTCCATCAGATGGGTGATCCAACACTCCTTCGGTATGTTCCCGCTTATGCCAACTCATGTTTTCTGCAGTTTCCTTCACCATAAACAACCGCTGCAAACGCGGCGTCAACGGCAAGTAGTGCATCGAAGAGGTAGGCTTCCTGGTACCGACAGACTTTCCTCTACCACAGGCCTTGTAGCGATCGACACCACAAAATCTGCAGGCGTCTTCATCCTTGTCGTCTTTGTAGTACAACATGCACCCGTTGCGACAGGCATCGATTTTTTCATATCCCATCCAGAGCGATCTAACCATCCTCTTAGACCGGTAAAAGTCTTTAGGCAACTTCGCACCCTCAGGCAATATTTCTATAAGCAACTCCATAATACGGTTGTAGCAATCTTGCGACATGTTAAAATCGGACTTGATGCTCAACAATCTTGTAACCACCTCCAACGGTGAATGATCCTCACAACCAGGATATAATGGAGTCCTTGCATTCTCCAGCAACTCCATGAACTGTGCAGCATCGGGGTTCGGTGCCTCCTCAGGTGCATCATGATCATCCGGATCGAAACTAGGCCCGGCCGCGTCAAAAACCATGTTCACCAACCCATCGTCGTAAGGAGCGTTGTTGTGGACATCAACATAAGGCTCGTACTCCGATGCTAAAGACACAAGTTCTCCGTGCTCGCTCCACTGATAGTAATTCGGCGTGAAACCCTTCGAGTACAAATGATACGTGACATCCACTTCTGGATGATATTTAAAGTTACGACATCTCACACACGGACACTTAATTTTGGTACCGTCCATGTACTGAGGGAACGCCTTGGCAAACTGCAGGAACTGGTGTACACCCTCTATGAATTCATCCCGCACACCGCACATGTCATCAGGATGACGGTTGTACATCCAAGTACGATTCCGCAGATAGTAATTCAGCTCCATAATTCTGTAAGATAGATACATCAAGGTAGTGAATGATATGCAAGTGTCAAAGCTTTTCCGATGGATTGCATTTATCTTTTCATCCATTCATTCATGCATTGCATTTATCTTTTCAGTTTTGCATATCATTACCTACTATTATACATGCATACTTTATATATACATCAAGGTAGTAATACTAGTTGATGTTCTGAAAAGGAGAGTGCGATGTCTAGTAGAGGATTCTTTTTTTTGAGGAGCTGTCATATCATGGAAGTCAATATAAAATAAAAGAAGTATACATGCAATTCTATATGATTCCTAGGCCAATCAAGGTCAAAGTCAACTATTGGTCAACTCGATCAACAATCTAGTAAAATGAATGAATATTAAGGCAGTTTATTTCGTAAGTAGTAATTCATATCCATATCCAATTGAGGATAATTCTGTAAGATAGATAGATGCACATTGCAGTCAGGGAATGAATATTAAGGCAGTTTAGATATGGGTGCGCAATTTAGAACCAGGTCAGTAGAGAGCGACAGTTTAGAGAAAACTGAGATTATTGGTGAGGTATAATTGTACTTGTAGGAGTACACGACACCAACTGTCCAATATCGACCCTTTGGGTCTACAAGAGTTACTTAACTCAGTTTGTCAAGACAAGTAAAACTTTTTAAATTAATACCCAATATCGACCCTTTGGCCTGTGCTTGAGCAGTATCCTAACTCAAACTATCTATCCTAACTAATAAATTAATATCCTACTTTAACATCTACTAACTCTCATATTCCTTCTAACATAAACTAATATCCTAATCTTAACTAACCCTTTAACTGAAACTAATATCTAAATAATGCTAATCATGAACTAACACCCTAACCTGGAAGTCCACACTGCTTAAGCACAGGCCATAGGCCAAGTTATAAGGCAAAATGCAGGCAACTGCCTGTAGCTACAAGGCAAAACCAAATGTTGACGGTATATATACCGTCAACATTTAAAAAGTTTACTTGTCTTGACAAACTGAGTGAAGTAACTCTTATAGGCCCAAAAGGTACTCTATACACTCTTACTTATACAAGCCTTTTGAGGCAATCAGCGTTATACTAGATTTCCGAAAAAAATCTATAACTCTGATAGGCCCAAAAGGCTTGGCATAAGTAAATTTAATTTCTAAAGAATGGCTCAAAATACTGTACCAATCATACCTATATTTCTAAGATACTCTATATACTCTAGGTACTAGGACTGAACTAACTCTCTAACACTCTAATGATACTCACTCACATATACCCACTCTTACTTAGGAATACTAAGATCTGACACATACTGATAATCACGTCCCTAATGTGGAGTCGCAAAATGTCGCTGAGTTAAACAAAACAGCGACGTTTTGTGACTAGACCGCGACATCAGCTTTCCCGGTAATTCATGGCTTCTGTGAAATAACCACATCTTGGCTATTTGTTAAATAGATCGACCATGAGCTCCCATGTTCAGTCGTGCCTTCAACATCATGTTCAAATGAAGGTGACAAGCAGCTGACTATAGAAAAATATGCCGTATTGAGCTTCATAAAGAAATGCAAGATTACTACATAGGAGAAAAGGTTTGGTAGGATTACGTCAAAGCACACGGCTTAGAAAATTATGACATATTTGTCTTCCGACACCGTAGTAACATGGTTGGTACATTAAGGGTCTTTGACAAGGTGACATGTTGTGAAAAAATATATCCTTATAGTTCTTCTACGGATTTACTTTAACATTACGTAGGAGAACTAAGGATATATTTGTTCACAACATGCCACCTCCTCAAAGGCCCTTAATGTGACAACCATGTTACCACGGTGTCGGAAGACAAATATGTCATAATTTTCTAAGCCGTGTGCTTTGACGTAATCCTACCAAACCTTTCCTCCTATGTAGTAATCTTGCATTTCTTTATGAAGCTCAATACGACATATTTTTTTATAGTCATCTGCTTGTCACCTTCATTTGAACATGATGTTGAAGGCACGACTGAACATGGGAGCTCAGGGTCGATCTATTTAACAAATAGCCAAGATGTGGTTAATTCAAACGATAGGAGTCGCTATATTCCTTAGAATAGACTTGGAATATTCTCTAGAATATTCTTGGAATATGCCTTGTAGCCAAGTGCTAATTAGATCTAGATCTAATTACTCCTATAATTACCTCTCCTGCCCCCATTAGTGCTAATCACTACAAGTGGGGGGCCATGGGGGTGCTACTGCTGATGTAAACTGCTGCTACAACAGCTGTTCTTGCTGCTGCTGTTGCTGGAATGGGGGCAGCAGCTCACCTTCTACTCCCCATCCATCTATCCACCTATCCATCCAACTATCTATCTAATATATATCTACACATACCAATAGCTAACTAGTATCCTATTTCTAACCCCAACTTGGTATCCCAAACCAAGGCTCTAAGACGGATAAATATCAGGTGTCTGAATCTGAGCCACAAAGTCCTAAATAGAGCAATACAGGTCATGATATGCAAAATACAAGAGAAATGAAGGATACAATGCAATCTATATTATTTCTAGGTCAATCTAGGTCAAAGTCAAACTTGGTCAACTCTAGTCAACTCTAACAGTCAAACTAGGTCAACCTTAGTCTAGTTTGGTCAAACAAGGTCAAACTAGTCTAGGTTAGCCTCATCTAGACTAAAGTCAACTATTGGTCAAACATAGCCTATTAGGTTCAATACCAAGGCATTCTAGGTCTTGGGCTAGTCAACTAAAGTCTAATTAGGCCTAACCAACATAGCCTTATATGTTACCCTAGAAACAATCCTAATTGGGTAAACTATATATACAAGAGCCTATATACAAGCTATAAACCAAAATCCTATAATAACTTGGACTACCAATCACATGTATTCAAAACATCATATATATATATATAATTCATACCTTACATATAAACTTATCCCTCACATTCACTCCTAACTCCATACTCCAACCTCTCAACTCTCAACCCATGACTTCAAGGCTAACTCAGCCCCAATTCAACCTCTAACCTATAACTCACATCCTCATGTAACCATAATAGCCTATATATATCCAATAACATATAGATAACATATTATGCAATATAACTCTCACATCTATGTAGTCTGAAAACTCTTAGTCCTAAATATCTACCCATACATTAGCTCAAGAACAACAACCCAATACATATGTATACTATAGATTATAGGGTCACCCATGGAGTATTACCTTAACTTTAACCCTCAACTCATAGACCACAGTATATTTCTAATGCAGACCACATAGGCACCCAACATATTACACACTGCTGCAGTTGGACCAAGGGAGGTACTAGGACCAAGGTGGGGGTATTCAAGGCTGGCTGAGATACACTGGGCAGAAGAAAATGTATGCAGTGAAGGAATTCATGGGCAAATAAAGTGCAGGACAGTACATAATGATGTGGGCTGATACATGGGTAAAATGGACTGATGGAGGATATGAACCCAACCTTTGAAATGGTCATGCCTACTGCTACTGGTTGCTGCTACTCTTCTGCTGCCTGCTTGCTGCTGCAAGGGGGGTTGTAGATGCTAAGCAAAGCCCAAGCCAAGGCAAAGCAGCACAAAATAGAGAGTGCAACACAAAATGGGGATGTATGTATGCAGCTGCACACAGGGGAAGTGGTCATCTATGAAGGTTTACATGAATGATCAAGGAGGAACTAAACAAATGCATTAAAAAGGCTTAAAGACTGAACAAAACTCAGATCTATCTAACAAAACCATGTGTCTGTGTGTGTACGTGTGTCTGTGTGTGTACGTGTGTCCGTGTGTGTGTTCGTGTGTGTGTCCGTGTGTGTGTGTGTCCGTGGGAGAGGAGGAGGAGGAGGAGGAGGAGGGGGAGCTTAGGGTTTACCTGAGCTCGAGGAGGAGGAGCTCGACGGGAGGGGGGGTCGTCGGGGAGAGGGATTCGCCGGTGGAGAAGGGGGGAAGTCGTCGGGGAGAGGGATTCGCCGGTGGAGAAGGGGGGAAGTCGTCGGGGAGAGGAGGGGACTCGTCGGGGGGGAGGGGGGACGGTGGAGTCGTCGGGGGGGGGGGGGGGGGAGGGATTCGCCGGAGGAGGAAATCGGGTCGAGGGGGGAAAAAAATTTTCGTTCGAAAATTTTCGTTCGACTGAACTCTCTGCCCTAATTATAAAAGAGTTAGCGACGTCCTTATTAGCCGTCGCTAAACGTCGCCAAAATGGCGACGTTAAGTAAGTTACGTCACAAAACGTCGCTATTCAGCGACGTTTTTAGTCTTTTGTCGCAGAACGTCGCTAGTCAGCGACGTTTTACGACGTTTCCTTCGTGGCGTCGCTATATTCAATGTTTGGCGACGCCACAAGCATCCGTCGCTAATATACGTCGCTATATGAGCAGATTTTAGTAGTGTAAATTTGATAATGTCGATGTTAAAAAAAATTGGGTTAAAAATAGTTTTGGTCATGATTTTGCTTGTTCTAGAACTCCACAACAAAATGGTGTTGTGGAAGGAAAGAATAGAACCCTCGGCAATATGGCCAGGGATATGTTAAACCAATACAAGCACCCTCAATACTTTTGGGCGGAAACCGTTAACACGGAATGTTATGTTATAAATAGAGTCTTGATTAGACCTATTTTTAAGAAAACTCCTTATGAGCTTTGGTTTGACAAAATTCCATCCAATGAATATTTTAAAGTTTTTGGATGAAAATATTTTTATTTTGAACACCAAAGATAACCTAGGCAAATTTGAAGAAAAAGCCTATGAAGGTATCTTTCTTGGTTATTCAATGCATAGTAAGGGATTTCGTATTTTTAACAAAATAAGTCTCGTAGTCGAAGAGTCAATCAATATCTCTTTCGATGAACTTAACACTTCCACATCTAGTTCCTTGAACGATGTTGTAACCCCTCTTCCCAGAATTTTGAATTATATTTTAATTATTGCATTAAATAGTGATTTTTGGAGTTTCCATAAATAATTATTTAGTTAATTTTTACGGTAGATGATTTTAGCCATAGTGGAGTTTTCGAGTACACAATGACTAGGAATCGTGGCATGGATAGTGCAATGGCGTGCTTTGGCTAATGTATTAGTCCTGATAGGGAAGGCCAAGCCATAGCGATGTCCTAACTAGGAAAACCAGGCCAAGTTACGACTTAATTCTTGCCGAAGTTTTATTTATTTATTTATTAATTATATTATTGAGATTAGGGAAAACCGGTTATACCATGTTAGTCGGACTGGACCCGAACTGAGCCAAGCCATGTAAGGCATGCAACACGTCCAATGAAAATCGTGTTGATGGAATTTGGTAAGAGAGTATTGTATTTCGTTTTAATGGTTTAAAAGAATATTTTCTAAGTGTTTGTAGTTGAATATTATAAATATTATTATCAGTTGATAATTCAATAATAGTTAGGTCCTTGTATGTTCATTGATTAATAGACCGCACATGATGGAATGTATACACTATTATTGATGTATTAGATTTTATTATTATTATCATTTTGTTGAGGTTATTATTATGTAGTATTATTTTTATTATTGATTATATTATTCTGTCAAATAAGTGTTATACTACATATATTCATAATTGCATAAATGAGCCCTACACTAGGAACAAATGCTATGGGGATTATTTGGGTTTTATCGAGATTATATATATAATGGAATAATAGAATAATGTAGAATAAGTTTCATTTGAAAATATAGATATATATATATATATATATATATATATATATATATATATGTGTGTATAGGTGTATATATATAAATATATATAATATACGTGTGCATGTATATATATAATATATACGTATATGGGTGTAGGTGTATGAATATATAAATAGGTATTTGTGAGTGAATATATATATATATATATATATAGATACATGTATATATATAGGTATTTATGTATATGTATACATATATAAAGATATTATACAAATAGAAAAGAAATAGGAAAAGAAGTAGGAAAAGGAAAAGGAGCCAAAGAATATAAAGCAGTAGCAATCCTCAACTGCTCAATACCAAGCCGGCCTAGCTAACCAGGACCAACCGAGCCCAACAGCCCTGGGCCACCCGAGCTGAATTCCTTAAGCCCCACACCCGATTTCATATACTCATTGTATATATGAACAGATGAGAACCCACGGGATAGAGAGATCGAGAGAGTTTTCCTTCAAAACTCTAAAGTCCTAAACGAACAACCACCGCAACCACCCTGCGCGCGCCCCTATACCCTGAACGGCCACCTAGGCGCGCGTCGTTGCCGCCGCTGGCCGAAGAACGCCGGAGTCGGCCAACCAAGTCGCGGACAACGCGCACGCACTGAAGGCACAACAGCAGCAGCAACGTGACGAGGCCCACTTCGTGTGGTGTTTTCTCCGCGCACGGTCGACGATTCTTCGAGCCGTTCATTCAGGTATGGACCCAATATATACCTCTTAATTCCCCTTCAGGTAGATTGAATTATTAAACGATAGGTTGCCCGAGAAATTGATTAGAAGATCGACGAAAACCTATTTAAAAAAATAGAACATTGTTGGGTTTAAACGCCGATTTGGAAGACGGTTTCTGGTCGACCTGTCGACAGTCTTAAGAAACTATTTGAGGTCAAGCCTAGACAACCTATAGGACTTTGCAACCCAACTTGCGGAGTTTGATTTCGTCGACCGTACGTCGAGAAATCAGATTTCCAAATTGGCGAAAAACCTGTTTTGAAATATTAGAAAATTAGAAAAATCCCTCGATACGACGTGCGTTCCGGCGTTCCGGCATTCCGGGCGACATGGTCTCAAACCGAAAGCATCGAAAGATGCGTATCGGCTTCGTGGTCGTGTGGGCTTTGACGAAATTCAAATTGGTCGCGTGTGCGCGACGAATTTGATGCGTATCCGTCAAAATTCACAGTATCGGCCCCTGTGCAAGTTTTCCAATTACTTCGTGCACGCTCGTCAGATCGAGACGAAACTTGCGCCAATAGGACCGTATCATTTTTCTGGTCCTGTATGCCAAGTTTGGTCCAATTCGGAGACAGTTGAATCATACGTCATTTTGTGGGCCCTACGGTCCCATTTAACGGACGATTTTGTGCACGGCCTGCCCAAATCCAACTTTGGACATATGGTTGGGTTCATATCAGAAAACTGAATCCGTAGACATGTAGTTTGATGACTTTAGAGACTGTTGACTCAGGCACATTTTTTGGTGCAAAGCGGGTCCAACGACGGACATCGTTTTGGCCCAAAATTACCGTTTTGCCCCTGTGTCTAGAATTGGACTTAAGGACAGGCAATCCTAGCTAATTTGACTATTCTAAAGATATTGGTAATATTTATTTCAGCTTCCGGGGACTGTTGTGCGGGTTTTGACTATTGTGGCACATTGACTAGTTCAGACTGTCGGTTTCACCAGCAGAGGACCACAGGCGAGTACAATTTATTGCCTACATTTCGATATTGATTTTCACTATATTTTATTGGTTGGCCGTTGGTTATGTAATTATTTTCTATTATAAATTGTTGAGTCGGGAATGAGAAGTACCAAGGATGTGTGATCTGACCTTAGACAGTGTAGACATTGATTTATTATTACAAAGTAGACAGTGTAGACAGTGATTTATTTATTGCAAAGTAGATAGTGTAGACCGTGATTATTATTGCATTTGAACTGTGTAGTTCAAGATTATTATTTTGTAGACAGTGTTTCTTTATTGCAATATTAACTGTAGACCGTGTAACTGTAGACCGTGTAACTTTAGACAGTGTAGACAGTGTAACTTTAGACAGTGTAGACAATGTCGCATAATTGTCCCGAGACCGATCACATATCTAAGGTACTTCTAGCAGTTGGGGAAACTATTTTGTGTCTATTTATTGCTATTGGTTTTCCGTAGTTACTGTTTATTTTCAAAACTCATGATTGATGTCTAACCTTTGTTTTATAGTCATTTTCTTTATTTGAAATTGCATTCAGTGAATTTTGCTCATTCCATTCTTGACTGGAAATCATATTTTTGAGGTTAGCATGGATTTACTTAGCATGGAAGATACGGGGATACTTGCAGCCAGAAGCCTAGAGACTAGCTAGATAGTTGAGTGGTAGCCATTCTATATTTGCACAAGTTTATGTTTCTACAAAAGTAAAACTTGTGATCTTTGTAAATTAAATTAATTTTGTGAATGAGTATTATCTGTGATTTTGATCTTCATGGCCGTGACAACGTTCTACCGCCGACACTGCGACGTAGGCTGGCTTAGACACGTCTCGTATCCGTTTAAAAAAAAACGGGTGCGAGTCGTGACAAGTTTTTGTGGTGGCCCATGCAGGTCTGTTTTCGCAAATCATACGAACTCGTGATGTTACTTAAGATAGTCGTACTATTGCGAGCCTGCGACTAGAAATGCTCATTCACAAATTAGAAATTAATTTAATTTACTAGAATGACTAGGACTAGGAGTCCCTTATACAAATTTACCGATGGGTAGTCTAGGCCATGCAATGTAGATAAGGAGTTATTAATTTTGATAGTTATCAGATCCCCATAGGTACACTAGTATCTCTTGATATGACGATGTAATCTAATTTGGATAGATTATTCCCTTATAAGGCAGGGCTTCATAGAATTAATGATCTAACCTTGATAAATGGTGCAATTCTTTCTCTTTGCCCTTTGGATATCATCCTCACGTCTTAGTCAAATTGCCTATTTAGTTCCTTTTTTTTTTGCCCTAAGAATTGTTATTTTTATGTTATCCATAGATGAACCTCAAGTTAGTTTTGATTCAAGTTTTTCCTCAAAGGCTTGAATACACATGGAATAGTTAGAATGTTGGTATTTCTTTTGTCTTCAGTTATTTCTCCCTATTTTTATTTTAAGGGTTGTGACTGATAGGACAAATGTTTACGCTTTATTTCATAGTCAACTTGTTTGAATCTATAGAAGCCCATGAAGTTTTACAGATATAGTTAAAAGAATATTAGTTGACTCATAATGGCAGGACAGCAGCGCACTATCGCCATTTATTTGAATTATGGAGACTATGGAATCACTACAGCCAGCAGCGCACTGGCGAGACACGACCCTAGAGGTAAAATTTTTAAGGAAATTATAGGTTATAGAATATTCCTAAAACTATGGCTAGTGGTCCTCTTTGATCATAGTTACCCGGGGGGTCGAGATAAGGTAGAGTATTTGATAGCATATCATATCTGAATCACAGAACCAAGTGTTTACCATCGCCCGAGTATACAGACGAGGCATAATCCTCGGTGAAATGATTTCAGACGTGATTACAAGTTTAGGGTACTATAGAGGATAGGACCGTGCCATGTATGTCCCATAAGATACAAAGCCAATAGTAGTGGAAGTTTGTAAGTTTTGTAGCATGTCTTCCGACCTAGCACTCCGTATGATCCTCGTGATCTATTGATGAGGAAATTAACTGACACTAATAGGTTACCTAGAATATAGAATTCATAAGTCCATAAACCATTAGTCGACCAAGGCCTTAAGGGTAAGATGATAGTGGGATGTCTATAGAAGCAAGAACACCAGGTGAAGTTTGATTCCCTCTAAACTCGAACCACTTGTGCCTCTTTTCAAAAATCTTGCGTACTGAAATCTTGACTATCTTGACCAACGCTGCTATTACAGTCTAGTTTTTGCAAGCTTACTCTGTTCTCGAGCTTGATTCGAGGCATATGTTTAGTGGGGACGCCTGCTAACTTATTGTCTAATCAGAATCAGTGTATTATGGTCTGATCAACCATGATGCATTTGGTTCGCTCTTCGTTTAATTACACTACGTGGATGGAGATATATAGGTATCTAGGATCTCATCCGCGACTGCTTGACAATTCCTCTTGAATTATACGTTCGCCCTTGAGTCACGTGATTGTATTCAGTAACATCTTTCTTGAACTCTTTATGGTTTTGTCTTTCACTAGTTCGGAAAGGCAGAAGGTCGTAATTGGTAGAGAGATATCACGTATCCCCATGGCTATGGTAGTTGTATACACAAGGGTAGTTATCGTCAGCCGGCCATGTAGTTGAGTTATTCATTCTCCTCTCGACCCTCAAACTACTATTGGAATCCTCTAGTCATCTGGATTTGAGAATGATTAGGGCTTTACCCTTAGTCAAAATGCCAACCTATGAGACTATCTATTCTCAAGAAACCAATTGTTGTGAGCCTCTAATTATTTGCTTTGGGCTTGCTGTAACTAGCAACCCTTAAGCCATACCCCTACAACTCTTGTGACGATAGTCTGGCAGGCTGACACAAATAGGGATTCACGACTCAGTTGTTAGGAATCTTTTTGTATGATGTGCTTTAGAGTTGGTTACCCGTCGATAACGCTGGTATACTATGGACGAGTAGGTCATTCTATTTTATCGACCACGTGTCATGGTATACATTTGTTTTCCATCTATTGCGGAACGGTCCTCGACATGAATTATAGCTACCATATTCCATTATGCCGTGCCTTATTCTTTAATAACAAGCGTCGAGGTACGATAACTAGACTTTGGAACTCTTCTAACCTCATTATTCCTAGGACCATGTCTTAACTTTTAAGGTGGGTAGACTGTAAGCCTTCTAAAAATTTTAGGATATACCAGGACCACCGAGTGATTAGAATAATTTCAATTAGGATGATTATTAGTGCCCTTGGACTCCCAATTTCCATTAGACCATTTTGTGTCACCGGCCATGTCATTAATATTCGAACCACAAGACCAGTTGTTACCTTTCAACAATTTCACATGCAAGAGCTAGACGAGTCCACCTTCATCTAGGTATATCATGTTCCACTCAAACACGTCCCCTTGTACTCTATTTTTATGGTACGACTTTCAGGACGGAAGGACTAGCTATATCCCTTACCATAATACCCGTATACTTCCCGACTATAATTAGAGACTCTAACTCGACCCGAACCTTTTGACCCAATAGATGGTTGTGATCGAATGGAAGCCCATTACGTACATGTCACTAGTGTGCCATTTAATTATGTCTTCTCATGCTACTTAAACACAAAAGTCACGGAAGGCGCACCTACAGGGCTTACAGAACCTATTTAACCAATCCGACTGCCCAACTAGCTCAACCATTTGGGTAGAAGGCTATTCTAGGTTACCTTAACCTAGTAGAAATAACTTTATCATTGAGATCTTGTCCAGTCCATGTGGATTGAAATCCAAGATTCATTCGACCAACGATTGATGTTCAATCAAGAAACCCATTAGGACCCAGTAAGATCCATCCAGGCATACCACCCTATTTGGACTATAAAACCGAACTACTTGAAATAGGTCCCTATACCTATTATGTAGTCTCCACCCCTTAGAATGTGAGGTCATTCGTAACCCTTAATCCATCTACCTAGAAGTTGCGATACGACCTTGCATTGCATTTATAACCCTTGCTCGTGTGTTTGAATAACCACAGGAAAGATCACAATCTTGATTTCTCAAAATTCTATTTTTAATATAGAACATTGTTTAGAATTTTGAGAATGAGGCTTCGGTATTAAACGGAGTGCAAGCCCCTCTAAGAAACGAAGCGTTCGTTGACTTAGCAAGTGATTGGACTAAAGTAGCCCACTCTAGCGAATAAGTCGATGGTTTATAGACTTTCTTCTCATCTGCATCTTGGGATGCTCTATCGCTCTTGAAACTTCATAATTGCTCTCGATTATTCTTCGTCATCTTCATGCCCTTCCTATTACAGAGCGACGAATAGTCATGATTATTGGAAATTACCAATATTTAGCTACGTGTGTAAAATTGTTGCTTGTTAGATTTTGGGTTATTTGATGGATAGGAGAGGATTATAGAGGCCAAGAGCAGTAGATATCTATTTGTAGCAAAAATTTTGCAAATAGTTGGAAGATTACAAGTTTTAGTGACATAGCTTTGAGGGAGTAGTATGTCCAAAGGTGGGTAGAAGTCCTTGGAGTTTCGTAGTTACAGAGTGGCTAGGAGGAGGATATAAACTATTTTTGAGGAATTAAAATTCGAGAAGATTAAGGTAATGGTAGATTTTCTTGTTGAAATTAAGGAATAGTTATGAATTAGAATTTCGAGGACGAAATTATTTTTTAAGGTAGGTAGATTTGTAACCCCTCTTCCCGGAATTTCGAATTATATCTTAATTATTGAATTAAATGGTGATTTTTGGAGTTTCCATAAATAATTATTTAGTTAATTTTTACGGTAGATGATTTTAGCCATAGTGAAGTTTTGGAGTACACGATGACTAGGAATCGTGGCACGGATAGTGCAATGGCGTGCTTTGGCTAATGTATTAGTCCTGATAGGGAAGGCCAAGCCGTAGCGATGTCCTAACTAGGAAAACCAGGCCAAGTTGCGACTTAATTTTTGTCGAAGTTTTATTTATTTATTTATTAATTATGTTATTGAGATTAGGGAAAACCGGTTATACCATGTTAGCCGGACTGGACCCGAACTGAGCCAAGCCATGTAAGGCATGCAACACGTCCAATGAAAATCGTGTTGATGGAATTTGGTAAGAGAGTAGTGTATTTCGTTTTAATGGTTTAAATGAATATTTTCTAAGTGTTTGTAGTTGAATATTATAAATATTATTATCAGTTGATAATTCAATAATAGTTAGGTCCTTGTATGTTTAGTGATTAATAGACCGCACATGATGGAATGTATACACTATTATTGATGTATTGGATTTTATTATTATCATTTTGTTGAGGTTATTATTATGTAGTATTATTTTTATTATTGATTATATTATTCTGTCAAATAAGTGTTATACTACATATATTCATAATTGCATAAATGAGCCCTACACTAGGAACAAATGCTATGGGGATTATTTGGGTTTTATCGAGGTTATATATATATATAAGGGAATAATAGAATAATGTAGAATAAGTTTCATTTGAAAATATAGATATATATATATGTGTTTATAGGTGTATATAAATATATATAATATGCGTGTGCATGTATATATATATATAATATATACGTATATGGGTGTAGGTGTATGAATATATAAATAGGTATTTGTGAGTGAATATATATATATATATATACATGTATATATATATATATAGGTATTTATGTATATGTATACATATATAAATATATTATACAAATAGAAAAGAAATAGGAAAAGAAGTAGGAAAAGGAAAAGGAGCCAAAGAATACAAAGCAGTAGCAATCCTCAACTGCTCAATACCAAGCCGGCCCAGCTAACCAGGACCAACCGAGCCCAACAACCCTGGCCCACCCGAGCTAAATTCCCTGAGCCCCACACCCAATTTCATATACTCATTGTATATATGAACAGACGAGAACCCACGGGATAGAGAGATCGAGAGAGTTTTCCTTCGAAACTCCAAAGCCCTAAATGAACAACCACCGCAACCACCCTGCACGCACCCCTATACCCTGAGCGGCCACCTAGGTGTGCGTCGCTGCCACCGCTGGCCGAAGAACGCCGGAGTCGGCCAACCAAGTCGTCGACAGCGCGTATGCGCTAAAGGCACAGCAGCAGCAGCATCATGACGAGGCCCACTTCGTGTGGTGTTTTCTCCGTACACGGTCGACGATTCTTCGAGCCGTTCGTTCAGGTATGGACCCAATATATACCTCTTAATTCCCATTCAGGTAGATTGAATTATTAAACGATAGGTTGCCCGAGAAATCGATTAGAAGATCGACGAAAACCTATTTAAAAAATAGAACTTTGTTGGGTTTAGACGCCAATTTGGAAGACGGTTTCTTGTCGACTTGTCGACAGTCTCAAGAAACTATTTGAGGTCAGGCCTAGACAACCTATAGGACTTTGCAACCTAACTTGCGGAGTTTGATTTCGTCGACCGTACGTCGAGAAATCAGAATTCCAAATTGGCGAAAAACCTGTTTTGAAATATTAGAAAATTATAAAACCCCTCGATACGACGTGCGTCCTGCCATTCCGGGCGACGTGGTCACGAACCGAAAGCATTGAAAGCTGCGTAACGGCTTCGTGGTCGTGTGGGCTTTGACAGAATTTAAATTGGTCGCGTGTGCGCGACGAATTTGATACGTATCCGTCAAAATTTACCGTATCGGTCCCTGTGCAAGTTTCCCAATTACTTCGTGTACGCTTGTCAGATCGAGACAAAACTTGCGCCAACAGGACCATATCATTTTTCTGGTCTTATATGCCAAGTTTGGTCCAATTCGGAGACAGTTGAATCGTACGTCGTTTTGCGGGCCCCACGGTCCCACTCAACGGGCAATTTTATGCACGGCCCACCGAAATCCAACTTTGGACATACGATTGGGTTCGTATCGGAAAACTGAATCCGTAGACATGTAGTTTGATGACTTTAGAGACCGTTGACTCTGGCACATTTTTTGGTGCAAAGCGGGTCCAACGGCGGACATCGTTTTGGCCCGAAATTACCGTTTTGCCTCTATGTCCAGAATTGGACTTAAGGACTGGCAATCCTAGCTAATTTGACTATTCTGAAAACATTGGTAATATTTATTTTAGCTTTCGGGGACTGTTGTACGGGTTTTGACTATTGTGGCACATTGACTAGTTTAGACTGTCGGTTTCACCAGCAGAGGACCACAGGCGAGTATAGTTTATTGTCTGCATTTCGATATTGATTTTCACTATATTTCATTGGTTGGCCGTTGGTTATGTGATTATTTTCTATTATAAATTATTGAGTCGGGAATGAGAAGTACCAAGGATGTGTGATCTGACCTTAGACTGTGTAGAAAGTGATTTATTATTGCAAAGTAGACAGTAATTTATTTATTGCAAAGTAGACTGTGTAGACCATGATTATTATTGCATTTAAACTGTGTAGTTCGTGATTATTATTTTGTAGACAGTGTATCTTTATTGCAATATTAACTATAGACCGTGTAACTTTAGACAGTGTAGACAGTGTAACTTTAGACAGTATAGACAGTGTCGCATAATTGTCCCGAGATCGATCACATATCAAAGGTACTTCTAGCAGTTGGGAAAAGTATTTTGTGTCTATTTATTGCTATTGGTTTTTCGTAGTTACTGTTTATTTTCAAAACTCATGATTGATGTCTAACCTTTGTTTTATAGTCATTTCTTTATTTGAAATTGCATTCAGTGAATTGTGCTCGTTCCATTCCTGACTGGAAACCATATTTTTCAGGTTAGCCGTGGATTTACTTGGCATGGGAGATACGGGGATTCTTGTAGCCAGAAGCCTAGAGACTAGCTAGATAGTTGAGTGGTAGCCATTCTATATTTGCACAAGTTTATGTTTCTACAAAAGTAAAACTTGCAATCTTTGTAAATTAAATTAATTTTGTGAATGAGTATTATCTGTGATTTTAATCTTCATGGCCGTGACAGCGTTCTACGGCCGACACTGCGGCGTAGGCTGGCTTAGACACATCTCGTATCCGTTTAGAAAAAAAATGGGTGCGGGTCATGACAGATGTTGATGACATCTCCTTTGGCTTGGAGAATTCCTCTCTTAGATTCATCTAGTAATGAAGTTGAGTTTACTCCACCTAAAAATTCCTCAAACATAGAGACTCCTCAAGAGGATCTCCCCAGAGAGTGGATATTTGTTTCTCATCATCCCAAGGAACTTATCATTGGTGATCCCTCTTCAAAATTTAGCACCAGATCCTCTACATGTGATCGTTGTACAAATGTGGCTTTCATTTGTCAAATATAGAGCCTAAAAATATCAATAATACTTTTTAATGATAAATTTTGGATGATTGCAATGCAAGAAGAGCTTAATCAATTCGAGAGAAACAACGTTTAGGAACTAGTTCCTGAACCCCACAACTATCCTATTATTGGAACAAAGTGGGTGTTTCGAAATAAGCTTAATGAGGATGGAATCGTTACTCGTAAAAAAAGTCCGATTGGTTGCACAAGGCTATAACCAAAAGGAAGGCATTGATTACGAGGAAACCTATGCAACGGTTTCTTATCTTGAAAAATCCTTTTAAAATTCTGTTTTTAAAACTCGTCGGATTATCCGAAGGATTTCTCCAGCACTTCGTCGGATAACTGAACTTTTCCAGTAAGTTTTATTCGGTTAAAGTAGATCATCTACCGGATTTCCTCAAAATATCGTTGGAATTTTTGTCATTAATTACTCGGCACAGACTACCAAGAGTTGACTGCTATTCTTCCGAAATGCTTTTTACTTTTCACCTACCCTAATTAATTCGTTCTTATCTTCCTTTAAGTTTTTCGTCGACATTCCGCAAAAATCTGCCGAATTTTCGGTCGCTTGCTCTGGGCACAGAATCCGAATCGTTGCAGCCATTCCACCTCTCCAAAATCCGTTCCCTCCTTAAATCCTTCCGACTAAACAATGTCAACCTTTTATCTACCCCCTACACATACACCCATTCACTTCAATTTAAACTCATATTCCTCTTTTAATCTCCCTACCACTTCGAAAACCCTTCTCAAAACTCTACTTCAAAAACCCGCTCACATTCCTCTCTTCCTTTCCATGGCCTCCTATAAGAGAACTCGCCACGACGGCTCCTCTTCCTCCGCCACTCCGCCTTTTGCCTGCATATTCTCTCCTTCACCCACCCAAGGCTATAATCCTACTATCTTCAATTCTGCCACCCACTCCTGTGAATGGTTCTCCCACTACCATAAACCATCTACCTAGGGAAGCCTATTTCATGGCTTACCTTCCCTAAACATTGCAAATATCTAGAGTTCACCAGGATTGCCAACCTCTTGGAGCGGCAAGTAGACATCTACCCACCTACTATCAAGATGTTCTACTGCAGCTTGGTTCCTGCCAAGGAAGGACAGAATTTGAAACCAAATTCGGCAGGGTTAATATTACCGTCACCGCTTCATATCTGGCCAATATTCTTGGCTTGACTGAACGAAAATCCTACCGCTCTTTCCCAATGGCGATTGAAGATATGACTATCTCCAGCAATCTTACCTGCGAAGAATTTCTCTTCACCATCTACGGTCCCCCTTTTTTCTGAAGCCTTTACCACACCATCACCCTGAAACATGGGAATATGGATAGTCTGACCACTAAGGAGTTAGTTACCATGTACTATCTTGTCTCCAAACAACCCTTCCATTATCCAAAACCATCATTTTTACTATGATGCAAATCCGGGACTCCTTCTATCGATCTCTTCTTCTTGGCATATACAACACTTTCATCCTAGAAGCTAATGACTAAATACCCCATAAGAGACCGACCTACTTTTCTTATAAAATACCAGACTCATGGTCGCGTCATTCAGACAGTTACTGCTGAATATGCTAAATCGATCGCAAGTTTGAATCTCTTTCAGTCTCCACCATGATGCGCATTCAGGCGGCCACCCAAGCCCTTGGAACCCTTATTCATCATGGCTTCATGGATCAGGCCTATTACTTCCAGCACATGTTTGAGGAGAGAAACTTATATGTAAATCCAAATGCTTCCCATCTTGACTACCCCTGGCCACGTTTTACCGATCCCAATGTCTATGATGTCTATGGCTTTATATATCCTGGAGGCATAGACCCATACGGTGCTTTTACCCTATCCTCGGGTGATGATGAGGATCAGGCGGGTGATGTTTACCCTCTGGTTGCTCCTGATAGTTGATCAATCTTGGCACTTAGTGGTAGGGTGTCTAATGTTTTTTTGTTTTTTTTTTGTGCATTCATTCGTGGACTTTTGATGGTTTTTGTCTTATGAAGTCCTTTGTGGATTATTATTATGTTTTTAAGTAGTCTATCTTGTGTAGTCCTTCGGGGACTAGGTTTGATGTAGTACTGTTTTATGCCTACCATGTTTCAAACTAGTTCTAATTATCAAATACAATGCTATTTTTGTCTTTCTTTATTATAGGCTTCCATACTTGTCTTCTTCTTTCATTTTGTCTGAATGCCAAAGGGGGAGAAATTCTATTAAGGGGGAGATATCACATTACGTGGGAGCTATCTCCTAAACCTGTACGTTTTGTTAATTATCAAAATAGGAGGTATTATTGCCATACTGATTTTGATACATTGACTATAATTAACCTCCCTATTGTTTTAGCTCTATTATTCTACAGGATCAAAGATGTCATTCAAAGATAGAAAGAAAGACGACTGATCCAACCCCTATAGAAAGAAATAAGTCTCTCAGAGCAAGAAGAAAAGACGAACACGTACAAAAGCAAAACTTATCGCACTCAAAGAAGACATGACAAGCAGAAAGAATCCAAGGTCAAAAGATCCTCTATCTCACAAAGTGTCTGTAACTGTCTAGGAAATTATGTACATACTTTAGCATGGATGACAAACTAAAAAGCTATAGCATTCAAATTGAGTTTTACAAAGAGAAGAATAATCCACCGGATTTTTGTGGCAATCCGTCGGATAATCCGAATGGAAACAACAAGTATTTTGTGGTAACTTTCAGATCTTCTAGCGGATCTCCGTTGTAATCTGTCGGATAATACGAACGGTGTCATGACCCGCACCCGCTTTTAGGAGTACGAGTGCGTACGCAAGTTCAGCCTACGCCGCGGTATCGACGGTAGTATGCTGTCTAGGCCGCAATAAACAAGTGCTTATATAAAATATATCTTTATTTGTTCATCACAATAGCTAAATCAAATTTACAATATTTAATGATTATTTGAAGAAAATACAATATCTTACAAAAATTGAAAATGGCTACCAACATATCTAACTAGTCTTCTAGGGTTTTGGCCTCCAATTACACCAGTATCTCCCCATGCTAAGAGTAATCACGACTAAACTGAAAAATTAGTTTCCAGTCAGGTATGAAACGAGTACATTCTAGCAGCAGTTCCAATAATTAACAAAATCTATAAAATAGTAAATAATATTGAAATACATGATAGGTGGATAAAAAGAGAATCATGGTATGACACATTTGAGTAAAAGGAGGAGAGTATGGTAATAAGACAAGGTAGTAATATGAACAGTAATAAATATCTGAAACAGAAACAATAACAAGACTACATCTAACTAGTAAATTGAAATACCACTTTCGATATATTAACGGCTAAGGGGTAAATCCGGCCAACCGCACGTGTCGTGTGTGGCTGCTATTCTCCACGAAAGACAATTAGGTTACTTATAGATTCAGACTAGTCGATGAGACTATATATATAGTTTCAAAATAGTCCTTCTTAGTCTTAGCAATAATTAGCAAGATAAATTTGTAGTAATAAGCCTTAGTACAATAATGCTAATTATATTATAATACTCTAACTATGATTATGCAATATTACTTAAAAAAGATGCTTTTGATAGCAATTAATAATTGCAATTGTTTTATAACTTATATCAACACTTTTAGAGTAACCAATCATAAATTTACAAAGATAAACTGTAAATATTTTTTTTTTGACATAATATTCCTGCCCAACTAAAACAAGCAACCCAGCTGCTCATGTTCTGCCAAAACCCCCTACTTCTGCATTCAATCATTGATGCATTACACAAACCTTTCTTAAATACTGTTCTTCCCACCTCTAAGCCATGATTCAAAGTCCAAGGGATTTTCCTATCATCTGAGTCATACACAAGCTAACCCAGCAACCCATTTATCATATTATAGAAAGAAGGTCCTATAAATCATTCAACCTAATGCCCAACCACACAAACAAGGAATTAATGCACATAATGCAATTTCTTCCCACACTACAGTTATATATAAAAAAAAATAGAATTTCATCAGGTCAAATTCACTACTAATATATTAATATACATACAAATTATATAAAAACAAATAACCCATTTGAATGCCAGCTAAATTCGAAATTATTGCCATCCTCAATCCAGTTTTCCTCTAAGCGACACCAACAGTGGATACCCGGACAGGCACATGATATAGCTAAGGAACAGGCACGGAACACCACGGCACGCAACAAATACAACAGTATCCTGCTAAGTTTACGGGACACGAGCACGGCTACAGCCAACATCCCACAACTGGCAAAACTCAAGATGGATCAAAATTAATTAAAGTAAAATTTATACAAACCAAGATTAAAATAAAACTACAGAACCTAGAATTAACATTCGAATAAAATTATACAATTAACAAATTCAAAATAAGGAGACCCGTCTAAATCCGTTCTAGCCGACTCGTCCCCGCAGGCTCGGACACATAAGGAGGATACAAACTTGCAGCGTACGCACACACGAACACAACTATAATCCTGTGCACAATGAACTGCACCCCCCCCGACATACCACACCCTGACACGCACCACCGGTCAGACACGACAGCATCCTGAATACACCAAATCGAACACAGGCAGGGGCTGGACACACCACAGGACACGCCAACATCACCTCAAATTGAAATGAACTTAAAAATATCAGGGAAGAAGAGGATTACCTGAAGAACTTGGTCACGATCAGAAGCGAATACGACGCAGAGCAGAGAAGGAATAGCTCGCCATCACCGAAGAGGAAATCTCATCACGATCGTCATTGTCGCCGTGGTTGTCGAGAAGATGGTCGCTGCAGGAGATTCCCGAGGTCGTTGCCGTCATCAGTCGGGGTACGATGCTCCAGTCGTCGGAACCGACTCGCCCGTCGCGGGAAAGTTGTTCGCGTGCGCACACCGTCGGGAATATTGCACAGCCGAGCGCCGGAGTAGTCATCGCCGCGAATCTTTCTTGTGCCGCTATGGCAAGAACTCCGGAGGTTAGTGTTCGCTCGCCGAGGTGATCTTGCTCCAGATCTGGCCGATCGAGCGTCGGTGATTAGGCGCTGCTGCCGCCGATATCATCGTCGTGGTCATGTCGCCGTCGTCGCCACGTCACCATCGTCGTCGTGTCGCCGTCGTCGCTCCGGAAGGAATCGAGGGTCGAGCGAAAGGATTGGAGGAAAGCTGAGAAAGCTCTAAAAAAGAAATAGGAGAAGTGATATTATACTCTCTCTCTCCTTCTCCAATCAGTTAAAAAGATTAAAAGGAAATTTTGCAAATAACCCCACCCGCAACAAATGTGTTTTATATAGGTCCCTCTGCTCAATTATTTTGCATCAAACCCCCTTCCTTTTCATAATTATCGGATTTTAAATAAAAACAGTTAGAACAACTTTTAAATGGGTAGGGACCACTAATTTAGTTATAACAAACTTTTGAATTTTAAAAAAAAATATTCCTGCTCTCAAATTCTTTCCCTCCAAAATATTCATATAATATATATTTATACGAAAAAGAAATGAAGTATTTTTACTGAAATTTGAATTACACTAAACATGGAAAAAGTGGAGTTACAAGTCTCTCCCCTTGGAAAAATTTCGTCCTCGAAATTCGAAGACCCACAAAATAAATCTCAGTAAATCATAAAAGATTCAAACACAAGTCATTTATTGAAAATAGAATTTTGAACATTAATATACCATCAAACAACAAGCTAGGATAGCGCTTTCGCATCTCGTCTTTGCGCTCCCAAGTGGACTCTCCCGGAGACTTATGTTTCCACATGACTCAAAAAAGTGGAATAGTCTGGTTTCGCATGCACTTCTCTCTCCGATCAAGGATCTCCACCGGCTGCTCCTCGTAGGTCAAGCTCGGACCCACCTCTAGCTCTGAATAGTCCACTACATGGCTCGGATCTGGAATATAGTGTTGAAGCTGGGACACATGGAAAACATCGTGCACTCCCTCCAAGCTGGCTGGAAGCGCTGGTTGATATGCCACCTCGCCAATTTGTGTCATCATGTCGAAAGGCCCGATGAATCTCGGACTGAGCTTCCCGCCTCTGCCCAAGGAATGACACCCCTAGTCGACGAGATATTCAGAAACACTCTATCCCCAACTGTGATCTCCAGTGGCCGTCTGCTGCTGTCCGCCCAGTGCTTCTGCTGATCCTGTACAACTCTTATGATACTCTCTGAACCTTGAGACCCTGTACAATAATTACACATAAGAAAAATAATATGATCTAACAATGATCAAGGTTTAAATCAGCATGAATGGAATGAAGTTCAATTACATCTTAGAGGAGCAAAATCATGAAGACACAATTATTAAGTACGATAAAAAAATTGATAGTTTAACACAGGTAGACTAGAACAAGATAGAAAATCATGGTCAGATAGACATGACTTAAGATCAAAGTTTAGACAAGTCACAAACAAAGTACGGAATCACAATCTTGTAATATACAATTTTGAGGAATTCAATGATCTAACGATAAAATGCTAGAAGGAAAATTAAGCAAGGGTCGATTGAGGAGACGTACGCAATACTCAGGAGATACAATATCAAATCAGGATGAACATGCAAGGATTTGTGATTCTCGAAAACCAATAATCATATAAAAAGGGATATAATTTCCATGGTGTCCAGGAACATATAGCTATTTGAAATCATTTTGCCTAGAATCCCTACCCCGCCAGTAAATATCTGACTGCAGTGAACTTTTGGCTCCGTGACTCAAATAACAATATGTCACCGAATAATCTGTCAATCTTATCCATTTTCCAACAATTATTAACGAAGCAACCCAAGAGGTTAAGGTATGAAGAATATGACAAGTCTCGACAGTACTCGAAAACCTATAATTATCTGAAATTACTTCAACTTAAAGTTCCTGCCTCGCCAGTGCGCTACTGGCTGCAGTGAACCCTCAGTCTCCATAGTCCAGCTAATGGCTGCAGCGCACAACTGTCATGCCATAATATATTATCGAATAGCTTCTCGACTTTGTCCCTAGGGATTTCAAAAGAGTTTCAAGAAATTCAAAATGAGTTTCAATAGTCCAAGTCACAAAAATTGTGAAGTTACCTGACTATTAGAATACAAAGATTTATTAGGTACTATGAGACGACAAGAGATCCCATCGGTGAGTACAAAAGGGCAACCAGGGAGATTTAAAATTTCAGACAGGACGAAATTTCAAATTATGACGAAATATCAACTGATATCTGGAATGGTAACAAGATTCCATATATGGGATATTATCCCGAAGGAATAACAGAGTCTCGAAGGATGAACTGAAACAAGGTATCAGATAGGAGACAAATTTCAAAATAAGAAATAAAATCTCGTACTGGAAACAAGGTTCAACAACATCTCAATTAACAACGAAACCTCAGACAAAATTTCGAAGGGAAAACAACCTCCCATAGGATACAAGGTATCAATTAGAGAACTAATATCAACAAGGTCGTGATTAGGAAATAAAATCTCGACTAGAAAATCTTGACGAGGAAACAAGGTTTAGAATAGTGACTAGAAAACAGGTTCTAATAGGAGACAAGATATTGGATTATAAACATGAAACAAGCGAATCTCAATATCAACAAAATCGTAAATAGAGAACAAGTCCCGAATAAAGTCAAGAATAGAAAATAGAATCTCAAACAAGCATCAATAGAAGCGAAGGTTCAAACAAGGTTTCAGAATGATATTTCAAGTAGGAATAATTCTGGAATAGTACAAGTTCGATTAGCGAACAGAATAACAATAAACGAGTAGGAACAAGTATCCATGAAACAAGCAAAATCTTGGATAGGAGACAAGATCGAAACAAAATAGTGGACCAACAACTCTCGACTAGAAAATCAAAGTCATGAATGAGGAAACAAGTCTCGAATAGGAAACGAAATATTCAAAACCCTCAAAGGTATTTACAACAATGTCTGCATAGGACGGAGCTTTAAACAAGTTTCGAATGAGGAACAGGATTTCGAAATGAAATCTCGAGAAACGATTAAATATCAATTAACATGAAGTTTGATAAAGAAATAAAATTTGCAAATAGAAGCCATCACTAGAAAACAAGGTCAGGAATGATGAATATGCAAACGGTATCGATTAATGGATTTCAAACAATTATCAAATTGTGGATCTGAAACAAGTTTACCGAAATAGGAAACAATATAACGAAGTAAGTTTTGACATCAACCAAGGTTTCAAACAAGAAGTTTCAATAATAATCTAGGTGCTAAGAGGATTCTAAGGAGAGACTGGATTGCTAATCAAGATATATGGTTTTCCCAACCATGCAAAAGAAATCTTCTGTCTTCAGTCTATCTTCAGTATTTCTTCGGGACGAAAACCTCTCTAACCTTCCTCAACTTTCCTGACGTAGACTGGTCCCTACGGTAATGTTCCATGTGATTGCTGAATCTGGAGAGGCGGGTCCTTCTTCTGTGATACTGGTGCTCCTCGTGCTTGTCCTTGGGCAGTGTGACCAGCGGTCTCCAGCAGTCCTTGACTTGGTGGGAAGACGATCAGCAGAATAAACATAGCCTCCGTCTTTTGCGGTACTCTTCGTAGTGGTGTCCTGAGCTGCGGCAGAAAATACAAATGATAGCCGGCTGAATCTGAATCTCCTGCTGGGCTGAAGAAGCGTGGTCTGAGTGTGGCGATGCTTTGCGCGTTCAGGATAGTTGATGTCTTCGTCATAAGTCTTCATGTCTCTCAGGTTCCTCCAGAGCTTCAGTTTCCGTTGTGTCCTATTGTCTGTACTACATTCTGGATCTCCTGGCTGGTGGCTCCAATCTTCAGAGGAGTCGATTTCTCAAGGATTTGTATGATCTTTAGTGGCAGTTCCAGGTTCTCGATCTGCTCCTCGGTGCAAGATATGCGCTCGGTGTCGGGAAAGTCCAAGGTCTGAGAGTCTGAAAGTCAGAAGTCCTCTCTAACTCGAGAAATGTATTTGCAAGTCTGGATTGGAAAAGGACGGCCTACTGGTGTCAAGGAACTCTTGAAACGTCTTCGTCAACTGCGTACTACCCATGGAGATAGTAGAATTGTAGAAGATAGTGGGAGCTTGTAACCCTCCAGTGTAGGTGGATCGACTGTTCCAGTGTCGCGTTCTTTGAATTTATCTGAAAAACAAAAAACTGTTAAAATAACCTAGACCTAAATACCACAAGTGTTTATAGAATATCAATATACCTGATATACCCTTATTTTTTGATTTTTTCTATGCTGTGATCAAGTTTCCCTAGTATAAATCAAGTCCCCCAATAGTATTCTAATACCTAGATACTATTAGGACAGACCTGCATGGGCCACCACTAAAAATATGTCACAACCCGCTCCCGAATAATCGGACACGAGTCGGACACGACCAGCCTTCGTCGTTAGACACGACGAAGTAAGTTGTACCAAATTAAGGAAATCTAACCAGATAATCATAAATGTATATAATCACAGCATCTAAAAGCGTATCCCAGAATGATCACCATAATCCATAATTCTATGTATATAAATGTACGTGTCATCAAGAGTGAAATGTACTATGAATTCTAAAATAATATCTAAGAGTAAAGCTTACAGTCTAAACCTGAAACCTCAAGCTAAGTCATGACCCATCCTGCTCAGCTAAGATCCCGGGCTCTGGCCCATAAGGTAGAATAATATCCTGCAAGTATACCTGCAACTTATCCAGTCAGGAGCGAAGCAAAGTACAGTTCTAGGTAATGAACAAGACATCATGATATGAAAGTACAAAGGAACATGGTATATAAAGCACAAGAAAGAACATGGTGTATAAGTACATGAAAGAACATGGTATGTAAGAACATGAAAGAACATGGTGTATAAGAACATGAAAGAACATGGTATCTCAGGAATCACAGGAACTAAGTACATGATATATCTCCTGAACATGTGTGTACAATATTTGAAATATATCTAAGTATTTAACCGGTTAGGGGTAAGCACATGAAAGCACATGAAGCACATGAAAGCACATGAATGGTATGGCTTAGGACCCGCGTGCACGATGCGGGGTCTAAGCTAAACACACCTGAGTTATTTTTTGGGTTTGGTCACATAAATAGTATATTTTTCCACCCTAGGTACAAGTAATAAGAACAAGGAACATGAGCACCAGAAATACATGTCGTGTTGCAGTGTGTCAATCAAGGAAGCACAGGATATAATAAAATGCACAAGACCATAGAATGTACTTGCCTTTGCTCCGGGAAAAGTACGGGTAAAGATCGGATCTAGATATCCTCCTGTTTAAATGATTTACAAGTTGATTAAGTTCTAAATAATGATACTAATTAACATTGCTAAATAATTAATGGCTATTGCTAACATTAGTTTACTTATAGATTCAGACTAGTCGAGGCGACTATATATATAGTTTCAAAATAGTCCTTCTTAGTCTTAGCAATAATTAGCAAGATAAATTTGTAGTAATAAGCCTTAGTACAATAATGCTAATTATATTATAATACTCTAACTAAGATTATCCAATATTACTTCAAAAAGATGCTCCTAGTAGCAATTAATAATTGCAATTGTTTTATAACTTACATCAACACTTTTAGAGTAACCAATGTATATATATATATATATATATATATATATATATATATATATATATATATATATAAAATATATATATATATATATATATATATATATATATATATATATATATATATATATATATATATATATATATATATATATATTCAAAAAAAAAATATATATATATATATATTCAAAAATTTACAAAGATAAACAGTAAATATATTTTTTTTAACATAATATTCCAGCCCAACTAAAACAAGCAACCCAACTGCTCATGTTCTGCCAAAACCCCCTACTTCTGCATTCAATCATTTACACAAACCTTTCTTAAATACTGTTCTTCCCACCTCTAAGCCATGATTCAAAGTCCAAGGGATTTTCCTATCAACTGAGTCATACACAAGCTAACCCAGCAACCCATTTATCATATTATAGAAAGAAGGTCCTATAAATCATTCAACCTAATGCCCAACCACACAAATAAGGAATTAATGCACATACTGCATTTTCTCCCCACAATACAGTTATATATAAAAAAATTAAAACTTCATGCGGTCAAATTCACTACTGATATATTAATATACATACAAATTATATAAAAACAAATAACCCATTTGAATGCCAGCTAAATTCGAAATCATTGCCACCCTCAATCCAGTTGTCCCCTAAGCGATACCAACAGTGGATACCCGGACACGCACATAATACAGCTAAGGAACGGGCACGGAATACTACGGCATGCAACGAATACAACAGTATCCTGCTAAGTATACGGGACACGAGCACGGCTACAGCCAACATCCCACAACTGGCAAAACTCAAGATGGATCAAAATTAATTAAAGTAAAATTTATACAAACCAAGATTAAAATAAAACTACAGAACCTACAATTAACATTCGAATAAAATTATACAATTAACAAATTCAAAATAAGGAAACCCGTCTAAATCCGTTCCAGCCGACTCGTCCCCGCAGGCTCGGACACTTAAGGAGGATACAAACTTGCAGCGTACGCACACACGAACACAACTATAATCCTGTACAAAATGAACTGCACCCCCCCCGACACACCATACCCTGACACGTACCACCGGTCAGACACGACATCATCCTGAATACACCAAATCGAACGCAGGCAGGGGCTGGACACACCACAGGACACGCCAACATCACCTCAAATTGAAATAAACTTAAAAATATCAGGGAAGAAGAGGATTACCTGAAGAACTTGGTCACGATCAGAAGCGAACACGACGTAGAGCAGAGAAGGAATCACTCGCCGTCACCGAAGAGGAAATCTCATCACGATCGTCGTTGTCGCCGTGGTTGTCAAGAAGATGGTCGCTGCAGGAGATTCCCGAGGTCGTCGCCATCATCAGTCGGGGTCCGATGCTCCAGTCGTCGGAACCGACTCGCCCGCCGCGGGAAAGCGGTTCGCGTGCGTACACCGCCGAAAATAGTGCAAAGTCGAGTGCCGGAGTAGTCGTCGTCGCGAATCTTCCGTGCGCCGCCATGGCGAGAACTCCGGAGGTTAGGGTTCGCTCGCCGAGGTGATCTTGCTCCAGATCTGGCCGATCGAGAGTCGACGATTAGGCATTGCTGCTGCCGATATCATCGTCGTGGTCATGTCGCCTTCGTCGCCGTGTCGCTGTCGTCGCTCCGGAAGGAATCGAGGGCCGTGCGAAAGGATTGGGGGAAAGCTGAGAAAGCTCTAAAAAATAAATGAGAGAAGTGATATTACACTCTTTCTCCTTCTCCAATCAGTTAAAAAGATTAAATGGAAATTTTGCAAAAAAACCCCACCCGCAACAAATATGTTTTATATAGGTCCCTCCGCTCAATTATTTTGCATAAAACCCCCCTTCGTTTTCATAATTACAGGATTTTAAATAAAAACAGTTAGAATAACTTTTAAATGGGTAGGGACCACTAATTTAGTTATAACAAACTTTTGAATTTTAAAAAAAATATTCCTGCTCTCAAATTCTTTCCCTCCAAAATATTCATATAATATATATTTATAGGAAAAAGTAATGAAGTATTTTTACTGAAATTTGAATTACACTAAACATGGAAAAAGTGGAGTTACACGGGGTACCTTATCAGAGTGTCATACTACTGTAGCATGAGGTCACAAGTCTCTCTGTAGTGCCAAACTACCCAACATGAACCCTTACACTTTCTTGCGGTATTACACCATGACGACATGGCTTGCATGAGACTTTACCCCTACCTATGTATCTCTTCGTGGTGTCGTGCCATTGTAACATGAGGACATCATCACCTTTATAGTACTGTCTACAACTCTTTAATTTGATCATACAACATTAGGCTATCTGCCTATATGCGGTGTTACGCCGATGTGATTTGCTCGCAAAGCTGAGGCATTATCCCTACCTGGGAACCTCATAGTGGAGTCACCCCATTGTTGCATGGAGTTATAACCCTCCTTATAGTGTTGTGCTACTGTGATTCCTGAAAAGCATGACAGGCATTCACTCTGCCTGAGAACTCATTAAGGCATTTAAGCTATCGTTTCGACAGGATTTGTTCTTCGTAGAAAACATATAATAGACAACAGTGGTTGTGCGTCCGTATCTCTTCTATGTCACAGAGAATATATACCCACTGTTTCTGATATTTTTTCAGTTAGTGGTCCTCCCTTGAACCAAAAGCTAGATGCCTAGTAGATTTCTCTTTGAACTAATAGCATAAAACTTTATAGTAGGATTATAATAACAAAATTTCAGAAAGCCTTCAAGCCCATTTTACTTGCTGTGTCTTCGACCAGCTGGCGCTTGAGGCCCTTTGTGAATGGATCCTCCAGGTTCTCCTGACTCCGAACATCAATCACTACAATAACACCTCTCTTGATGAGATCGTACACTGCTCTCATGTGTCTTAGCCGCAAAGTTCTCTTCTTTCTATTGAAGAGGTCATTCGATGCTACCGCTACAGTCACCTGGTTGTCACAGTATATCGATATCAACGGTATCTGTGCCCTAACCAGTAAAAAATTATACATGAGCCCCCGAAGCCATTATGTTTCTTTTGCTGCAAAATCAAGTGCAAAGAACTCAGATTCCATGGAGGAACGAGAGAGCATAGTCTGCTTCTTCGACTTCCAGGATATAGCAGCTCCACCTATAGAGAAAATAAATCCACCTGTGGGTCTCTCGCTCTCCACCTCTGAGCACCAGTTTGTATCACTAAAGAATTCTACTACTGGCAGATCTCTGCTGTAGTAGTGCATATGTCTGAGTCTTCTTGATATATCTTATTACCCGTTTCACATCTTTTCGGTGCTCAACGCATGGGTTACTCGTGAATCGATTCAGCATTCCCGCGGCAAAAGCTATGTCAGGCCTAGTAGTAGTAGTAGCATATATCAAACTCCTATTGACGCTTGTATATATACTTCAACTGACTGACGCTTTCCTTCAAATTTGGCTTTAGCTTCAGCTCACACCTGTAAGGCGTATCGATTACTGGAAGATCCTGATACCCATAGCATGTGATCGTCTTCTCAATATAATGAGACTGTGACAACGTCAGTCTTGTATCCGTCAAGATGATCTTGATGCCCAAGATCACATCAGGTTCCCCCCCCCCAAGTCCATCATACTGAACTTGGTCGAGATGAACTTCTTTGTCTCCGTGACACAGCCTATATCCGTACCTAGGATCAGCATCCCGTCTTCGTACAGACAAATGATTACACCTTTTCCATCAGCGAACTTCGTATAAACACACTTGTCTATTTTGCTGACCTTGTAGCCATTTGACCTTATGACCTTATCAAACTTCTCATTCCACACCGTACAAGGATTTCACCAACTTGTAGACTTTATCTTTAAGGCCCTTGACGACAAATTCTTCTGGCTATTGTATGTAAATCTTTTCGGTCAGCTCGCCATTCTGAAATGTTGTCTTTACATCCATCTGATGTACCACAAACTTATATATTTCTAC
This sequence comes from Iris pallida, assembly GCA_029216955.1. Lineage (NCBI taxonomy): Eukaryota > Viridiplantae > Streptophyta > Magnoliopsida > Asparagales > Iridaceae > Iris > Iris pallida. The sequence continues at coordinate 8,716,591 of JANAVB010043419.1, read as the reverse complement.
GAGAGCAATTAACATTCTGATGGTGGTCACTCGGGCTACTGGAGCATACGTGTCGCAGTGGTCAATCCTCTGCTTTTGAGAGAACCCCTTGGCTACTAGCCTGGCCTTGAACTTGTCAATAGTTTTATCTGCTTTCATCTTCTTCTTGAAGATCCATTTACATCCGATGGATTTTGCTCCTTCAGAAAGATCAACCAATACCCATGTTATTGGAAGTGATTGAATCAATTTCATTGACGATCGCCTCCTTCCAGAAAGTAGCATCTCTAGTCTTCATCGCCTAATTATAGGTAAGGGATCTGCTTCCATATAATAGGTGACAAAGTCATCTCTAAAGTTTTTCGGTCTCCTCACTCGCTTAGATATGGGTTCTACGAGTTTTGGTTCCATAATTATTTCAGCAACAACTTCTTCTTGGACTACGTTCTCATTGGAAACATCAATTTCCTGCACACCCTTATTATTCCCCGGAATGTCTACAAGAACAATATTCTTGTACCTTACAAATTTACCTTCAAAGTATTCTGCGTCACGAGATTCAATGATATGATTTGATTCTATATCAAGAAACCTCTAAGCATTACTCTTCTCGGCATATCCAAAGAAGATCATCTTCGTGGTCCTTGTCCTGGTCTTCTTAATCTTCAGATCTAGGAGCTTTACATACGCCAGACACCCTCACACTCAAATGATATTCAATCTAGGTCTGACTTTAAACCAGAGTTCATGAGGAGTGATGCCAAAAGTTGAATACGGCACTCTATTCAGAATAAAAGTGGTCGTCAATGCAGCTTCTCCCTAATAGCATTTTGGAAGACCCGTAGTTAACAACATTGAGTTTATCATTTCTGTCAATGTTCTATTATTTTTTTCTGTTATTCCGATAGATTGAGGGTAATACAGAGCAGTAGTCTCGTTGATGATTCTATGTTCTTTGCAAAACGATGCGAATTTATGAAACCGATACTCTTCGTCTCGATCACTTCTTAATCTTCTGAGTTGTTGTCCAGCTTATAATTCAGCTTTGACCCTGAACTCTTTGAACTTCTTGAGCACTTTGCCTTTAGTCCACTACCAAAATTTGTTGTTTTAGCGACGGCCACATCCGTCGCCCATCCGTCGTAATACGGATTAGCGACGGATCACTGACGGATATTGATCAAAACAATCCGTTGGCAATCAGCTCATCGCTAAAAAACATCCGTCGCTACGTATTCGTTACTCGACGGAATAGCGATGGCTTCCCGTCGTCAGTATCCGTTGTATTAGCGACGACTTACCGACGTTCTTTCGTCGAATTCAAGTATCACGTATTGAATTATAAAGACACTTACCGACGGATAGTCCATCGGTAAACCGTCGTTACTCTGTATTAGAGGGTATCATTCCGTCGCTAACTCGTGACGGCTTAGCGACGGACTAGTGGCGGATAATTCGTCGGCTGGGTTTTGGATATGCTTAACCATTCCAGAACCATGGCGACGGATATTCCGTCGCTACTCCGTCGGAGTTAGTCGCCAAACCGTCGCAAATTAGCCGTTACACATGGCGATGGAATATCCATTGCCAAATGTAAGCCGACAAGAGACCGACGGCTCACCAACGGCATGTCTGTCGCTAATGTTCTGTGCACCTATCCGTCGGCCATCCGTCGCTAACTGGAAAATATTGGGAATCCTCCAGTTAGCGATGGATTTTCCGTCGAAATTTAGTCGGTAACTGATGTTATCCGTCGCTATCCCGTCACTAGTCCATCACTAACTGAGATATTTTTTAAAAAAAATTACAGAGCTTTCCCTGTTCACACAACATCCAAACATCGGACCAATATATAATCACAATATTCAATCACATAAACCAATATATAATCAAATATAAATCACACACGAATATAATGCACACCAATTATCCAAAAATCATATAGACCAATATATAATCAGAAATATGCATCACCCAAACCAATATAAAATACACACCAATTATCTAAAAATAATAAACTAATATCCGTCGTTATAATATTCGAAATTCCCATAATACTTTAAGGGGGAGGAGGAGTTCGATTGTCCGGTGGTGGTACTCCAACCTGCGACCGACGATAATACTGCTCCACTATGTATGGCGACAATCCGTCAAAGACATTGTCCGAAAGTCGGCGTAGCTGCTCTGGCGACATGAGGTCAAGGAGTGCCGTCACAGTCGGAGACGGTACCAGAGGGGCAGCAGGGTTGAAAGAAAGATGACCGACGGAAGAAGGACCGGCACCAGTAGCCGACGGACCGCCACCAGTAGCAGACGGACCAGCACCAGCAGCAGACGGACCGGCACCAGTAGAAGGAGGCGAATAGTACGTGGCAATTTGCTCCTGCAAGGACTACACCGTCTCGTGCAGCTGCGCAAGCTGTGACCTCACATCATCGTCTACCGGGGCCGCGGAAGGAGGCGGTGTCGGTGGAAATCTCTGAGTCGCCATGTGCAATGGCCCTAGGGAGCCGACTCCGTACAGGCACCCTTTATTAAAGCCACCGACGGTATCTACGAACAAGTCGTTGCAAGCGGCCATAGAAGAGGGCGTCCGGACGGGCGTCATTTTACCGACATCCTCTGAATCAATGATCTGAGCCCGACTAAGGGCCTCACGGTGCGCAGCCTATCAAATGAATGTGTTTATACTATAAGATTTACCAAAGTTGTAATCTAAATCCTATATTTCACTAAGTTATAGTGTGAATCCTAAGTTTACCTAAGTTATAGTTAGAATACTTTTAATTCTCACATAAATCTCATAAACATAAGCACCTACATCAGTCTCCTTGGCCCTCTCGTCGACGAAGCTCCTGTCCTTCTGCCTCTTGTGCGTATGCTGGAACACATCGTGCATGGTGACCGATTTTGGCGCTTTTCCCTCCTTTACCGCCCGTTGTGTCTGCATACAAAATTTTCTTAGAATATAATTAACTCCGTATATTAATAATACCGAATTCGATAGTGAAATAAATTTGCGGTATCTCACCAGATCTGCAAGTGCCGCTGCGTGGGTCCTTGATCCCCTCGTATGAAGCCCCGTGGCCCGTCGGTTCGCCTTTGCCTTCTCCGATTTCTCCTTGTATGCAGGAGTATCCATCATATCCAGGAGCTCCTCATAATCGTCCTGCCGGATCTAATTCGGCCTCGTCTGCCCCATTTTAAGGTCATGAATCATATCATGTATCTTCTTCGAGACAGCGCTTCCTACGGATCGCGTCCTCGCGATGGGGGGGCCACCAGAACGTCGTCTAACATACAAATTTAATTACCATATAATTTTAAAAAATGGTTGATTAAAGAGTAACTAATAATTAACCACAAGATATATATATATACCCTCAACTAGTTGAGCCAGACGTACTTCATGTTTGGGGGCACCGACGAAAAGTTGAGGTAGGGGCCATGGAAGTTAGCCCTGATAATTTCTCCAAGAGACCGGGCAACATTAAACTGAAAAAATCTACAAAGAAGCAACAACTGGATTATTAACTTGAACAAATGAAACAAATTTAATAAATTATCTTAAATTTACTTACGAGGACCCCGCGGGCCATAGCTCTCGTCGGAACTCGCCTATCGGCCTCTCTGGTGCCGTCGGAGGATCTGTGGGTCCGCGTATGTACTTCCAGTAACCGGATGGAACCGAGTATGGGGGTACTCCGGGGCCCATTGTACAGTAACTGGTGGATCCGCTGGTGGGTCCGCTGGCAGAACGAATCCGCTAGCGGAATGAGACTCATGCCTCGATGAAGTTGTCGATCGACGGCCGGATGAGTCTGTGCCCGGGGTACTCTTCGGGTCGGGTTCGCTGGATGGGGTCACATCCCGGGAAGATTGAATGCGACCACGACCACCAGCACCACCATGACCACGAGCACGACCACCACCACCACCGCCAGCACGACCACCACCAACAGCACGACCACGGCCAGCCATCATGACCTGTAAATAGAACACATAAACATATTTAACTATATAGATGTGTAAATGAATAAAAAATTCTAAACTAAAATATACATACCACCAGCAGGGAGACGAGTGCCGCCGCGACGAAAAGGACTAGGAGTGCCATCTGCAAAAAAAAATCATACAATAAGTAAATGATCGAAGAAAAAAGCATGAATTCACGTAATTGCTTTTATGAGGTCATACTGAATTCACGTAATCGGAAGTGTTTTTAATATACAACGATATTTAACCTAATCATCGTCATCGTCTTCGTTCTCGTCCTCGGCCTCGTCTTCATCATCATCCTCATTCTTATCCTCATCCTCATCCTCATCCTTATCCTCATCGTCAATTTCATCTGTATCCTCATCCCCATCAAATTATTTTTCTTCTTCTGCCTCAATATTTGGGACAAGACGCATCTTTGTTCCCTGGTTGACAGCTAAGTCTTGTGTATCAACCTCTTTCTCCCATCTATTTTCTTCAATAATATCTTCAACATCCATTGTATCCGACTGTTGTCCCAAATATTAGGACTTTTCGATCTGGTCCTCTTGGTATGCTGGGTCTCCAATATTGAATGTATTCTTAGATTTAATCTTGCATACTGTCCACCAGTCAAATCTATCTCTACGACACCTTGGCTAGCTTATATAGTAAACATGAACAGCCTGACTTGCTATCGCAAATGTATCAGACCCTCTATACCTCCTGCGATGATTTATATCGACAAATCCAAATTGTTTATTGATTCTCCAACCGATATTTGGTATCGTATCGAACCAGTCACATTTGAACATCACAATATACATATCATATGGGCCAGTATTGTAAATCTATACTATCCCGAAGCACTCCATAATAGTCAAAGTCCGGCTCATCGTCATAGATGGTGCCTCTTATGCAAATACCGGAATACTTGGTACTGATGCCGTCATTGATAAATTCGACATTTATAGCATTCTGAGTTGCCTTAAACCTGAAGCCATTAACGACACAGCCTGGCCATGTTTTTGCTTGCTTCTTCGGTCCCAATGCCAGATAATGAACACTCTCATTTGCGGGTGTTGTTTCAGGCAATAAAACCTGTAAACAAATATTTATAATTTAAATGTTTTAGATGCCTATATTTTAATGGTAGCCGCATAACATATTATCTCAGTTACTTACGTATTTGTGAAACCAGGATGGAAATGTACAATCAACCTCTCTTTGAAGTCCCTAATCGGTAATATCGGGTGTCCTCATTTTGACTTCATCTCTAAATACACTGTTAGAGAGAATAAGAATAAGTGTAGTCACTTACTTCATCAAATTAGAGATTATAACGAGTGCAAGTGTACTGACTTACTTCTCCAAATCTCTCACTTCTTGTATGTTATAGTTTAACAAGACATATCGGTGAGTGGCATCATACTCATCGTCAATCAACCACCATTTTTACTAGTCCCAACAGGCTTGCCACTTACAGTGAATATACCTCCATCCTCAATGTCCTCGTCATTCCTTTGAGGTCTATTTCGATTTGTCTTAACATGAGTATCAAAATAAATGGAGCAGAAGCTTGACACCTCCTCGATAAGATATGCTTCGCATATCTAAGCCTCTATATGAGCCTTGTTGCCAACTTTTTTTATATGGTGTAGGTATCTAGAGAGATAAATTATCTTGAGAATTAAGAACAAATTTTAAAACCCACTGAAATTCAACTTAAATTATATCGATTTTATGTACCTTTCAAATGGGTACATCCATCGACAATGAACAGATGCACCGATACGGGCTTCGTATACTAGATGAATCGGTAGATGCTCCATGCTGTCGAAGAAGCCTGGAGGAAATATTTTTTTCCAACTAGCAAATTGTTAAGATAATCTTCTCCTCAAGTTCAACCTTGTGTTGCACCGTCAACTTAGTTGAACAAATATCCCTAAAGAATGTAGATAGTTCGGCCAACGGAACCCATATAGCAGAAGGCAACAACTCTTTCAAAGCAATAGATAGTAATCTTTCCATAAACACGTGGTAGTCGTGACTCATTATTCCCGTTAGCTTGCGTTCATTGAGATCAACGCATCTAGAAAAATTTAACACATAGCCGTTGGAAAATCTTAAAGTAGATACCCACATGCAGATTATTAATCTATCTTCCTTGCTCAATGTGTATTGTGCTATCGGCTTAGTTAATTATCCACCAGCTCCCCTTTATATCAAGTTCAGATAAGGACGCTTGAATATCTCGGCAATGTCTTGTCTTGCTTTTGGATTGTCCTTCGTCTTTTCTTTAATATCCATGACGGTATTGAAGACATTATCGAACACATTCTTTTCGATATGCATAACATCAAGATTATGCCTTATAAGATTATCTTTCCAATAAGACAAGTCCCAGAAGATACTCCGTTTGGTCCAGTTATGGCTTTGTCCGAACCCATCGGCACGATTGTTCGATGGATCTTCCATTACAGTGGGCAAGTCCTTTACATCTTTCCAAATATCGTATCCCGACAATCTGGCAGGCGGATGAGAAAATTCTTGTTTTCTAGCTCTGAATGCATCCTTGTTCTTTCTCTAAGGATGACTCACGGGCAAAAATTGACAGTGATAGTCAAAGAAAGAAGTTTTTCCTCCATGCTTAAGGTGGAACGCCTTACTATTTTTCATGCATATCGGACAAGACATGGTGCAGTGAGTACTCCATCCCGACAGCATACCGTATGCGGAAAAATTATTGATTGTCCACATTAGTGAAGCTTTCATCTGAAAGTTCTATTTCCTGGAAATATCATAGGTCGCAACGCCGATATCTCCTACAACTGTTTTCGCTCATCCACCAACGGCTGCAAATATATATCGATGTTCTTCATCAGATTTTTGGGACCCGGTATGATAGCTGTCAAGAACATATAAGGAGTCTTCATACACATCCATGGTGGGAGATTGTAAGGGATAAGAATGACCGGCCAGCAGGAGTATTGAGATCCCGACTGCCCGAAAGGGGCGAAGCCATCAGAACATAGCGCCAGACGTACATTTCTAGGCTCTGTAGCAAAATCTGGATGACGCAAATCGAAATATTTCCATGCCTCTCCATCCGAAAGATGTGACAATTCTCCATCGTACTTTGTGCGTTCTTCGTTGTGCCACGTCATGTATTCTGCTGTATTCTGAGACATATATATCCTCTGCAAGCACTTCGTGATCGACATGCAATGCATATACTTGTAAGGACATCGTTTTCTAGTTGACCTTCCTTTTTTCCTAACTGGCTTGTAACGATCCGCATTACAGAAGCTGCATCTTTCTATATCCTCGTTCTCCTTATAGTACAACATGCATCCGTTGCGACAACAATCTATCTTCTCGTACCCCAGTCCCAGTTGTCGGACCATCATCTTTGACTTGTTGAAGTTTTTTGGAAGCTCTTTTGATTCCTTCGGTAACACCTCCTTGATTAGTTGTATAATCTGATCATAGCAAGCTTGTGGCATATTAAAATCAGACTTTATGTTCAACAACCGCATTATCACTGACAGTATGGAATGAGTCTCACAACTAGGATATTGAGAAGTTTTTGCATCCTAAAATATATCATATAACTCCTTCGTCTCGGGATTAGGATCCTCCGGACCAAAATTAGGCCCTGCCGCGTCATACACCATATCTCGTGCAAGGTTCTGCATGTCTCCATAATCAACAGAGCATTCGTCGTCTTCGATGACAAAATTCGTTACAGCATTATCATCAAAAGCATAAGTCGCAGCATTCACAACCTGTCTTTCTGCATATAGTTTACCTTGCGATGACCACAGGCCGTAATCACGTACGAAACCCTTATGGGTCAAATGATCTCTCACATTCACCACTTCTTCGTAATGTCTATTACGACAATTACGACATGGACACTTGATTTTGTTACCGTCCATGTACTGAGCTTTGCTCATGGCATACTTAAGAAACACTTCAACGCCTGCCTGAAAATCGTCACTCACACATATTCTGCTCTCGTGTTGTCGTTTGTACATCCATGTACGATCAACGAAATAACGATCCATCACAGATTGGATGTGAAAATCTGTATCATAAGACAAACTAAACAGAATTAGTATATAATCATGTAACTGGTGGATCCGCTGGTATATAGGCCGGATGTACTTAGTATCGACCGCATCAGATTAGCATCGGTCTATGGGTTTGGTATAAGCCGTATCAAATTGGTATTGGCCTTAGCTATTTGGTATCGTCCTATCCGATATGTATCGGTCGTATAGCTAGGATTCGTATTGGCCTTATCGATTCGGTATCGGCCATATCCGATATGTATCTGCCGTATCGGATATGTATCTGCCGTATCGGATTAGCATGGTAGAAGGTTTAGTAACAACTGTACTTGGATTTCTCTCTTCTCAAGCTAGAATACCATTGCAAGAGAGTCACGAGAGAGTAAAAAAAATCTTCTACATATTGATATTTACGAGAGTGATTGGCCAATTACAGTAACATACATGCTCCATTTTCCATCAGGAAAGGAGAGATTGAAAGCAATAACATATAGTTGTATTTCGGGAGAAGAACTCCTATAAACTCTTTATTCACAAAACAAGCTATAGAGAAAAAAGAACAAGTATCGAGTTCATAACCTACATCACAAGAGAAGTATCTTAATGTTCTCAGTTATCTCAGGCTGATCTGACATAGAACAGTAAGATACTTCTCTTGCAAAGTAGGTTATGAACTCGATACTTGTTCTGTATTCTCTATAGCTTGCTTTGTGAACAAAGAGTTTATAGGAGTTCTTCTTCCAAAATACAACTCTGTATGTTATTGCCGTCAATCTCTCCTTTCATGAAAGAAAATATGGCATGTATGTTACTGTAATTGGCCAATCACTCTCATAAACATCAATATCTATGAGATTTTTTTACTCTCTCATGATTTTCTTACAGTGGTATTCTAGCTCGAGAAGAGAAAAATCTAAGTACAGTTGTTACTAAACCTTCCACCATGCTAATCTAATATGGCCGATACATATCCGATACGGCCGATACCTATCGGATATGGCCGATACAGAATCGATAAGGCCAATACGAATCCTGGCTATATGGCCGATACATATCGGATAGGACGACACCAATTCGCTAAGGTCAATACCATCCGATACGACCTATACCAAACCGATATACCGATACTAATCTGCTATGATCGATATTAAGTACATACAGTCGAGGAGGTGGACCGCTACCGATAGTTCGATACCGATACCGATAGTCCGATACTGATAGTTCGATACCGATAGCGATAGTCCGATATCCGTCGCTACGTAGTCGTAAATTTGTCCCGCCACTTTTTCCAACATTTTCCGTCAAATATTCGACGGTAATCCGTCGGTGATTTGTCGAAAGTTCGTCGCTAATTTCGACGGAAAAAAGCCGTCGCTAAATAGCCGTAGCTAAAAATCAATCGTTAAAATAAAAATCTGTCGCTAAATAGCCTATAGGTAAGCCTACCTATACCAATACAACACTAAACCTATATGAAATCAAGCCTCATTCAATTACTAACTATCGTACTACATAACATATGTATATATATATATATATATATATATATATATATATATATATATATATATATATATTTTATATTATATATATATATATATATATATATATATATATGTGTACATTATTCATGCATTCATGTATACCTATATTACCAATACACTAGCTTACCTACATGCATACATAGGTACTCGCATATCATATTCATATCACTTATTATATTGCATTTACACCTTTATAAAATACATGCTTGCATACTTGGATTGATACATTGCATTCATATTTCACTACATTGCATTATCTAACATGCATACCTATATTGCATTATATCAACATACATATATATATACTATATATTACAGAGATAGAGAGGGGGTGATGAGTGCCATAGCTGTGTGTGTGTATCATAGCAGTAGAGGCCCCCACCACCCACAACCCCCGTCGCCCCCGCCGCCCCCTGTCGCCCCGACCGACAACACCACCACCATCTTCTCCGTCACCTCCGCCATCACCTAAACCAACGCACCCTCCAACCACCCATCCCCCGCTGCCCCGACCCACCGTGCCACCCCCCCGACCCTCTGCCCCGACCCGCTGCCCCTGCCACCCACAACCCCCGCCGCCCCCGTCGCCCCCGCCGCCCCCCGCAGCCCCGACCGACAACACCACCACTATCTTCTCTGTCACCTCCGCCATCACGTAAACCCACGTACGTGTGTACCCCCCAACCCCCCACCCCCCACCCCCCACTGCCCCGGTCCGCCATCCCCCCGACCCCTTCCCCAACCCGCTGCCCCCCGCCATCCACAACCCCCGTAGCTTCCAACGCCCCCGCCGTCCCGCAGCCCCTGATGCTGTCACCCCCAGTTTTCAAGAACAGGGGTATTTTGGTCATTTTTCACATTAGAATAATTTTGAAATTATTTTATTATTTATGATATTATTTTGGGGTTATTTGAGTCGGGTTCGAATTTTAACTCAATCCGACTTGTATCGGGGAGCCGGGATAGCTTTGACTCTAGTGTGACCCACTCATTAGTTAGACATGGCCCACAAGACAATAAATTAAGTTATATATTGGACTAAATATTCATGACTAAGTTTGGTTTAATTAGAGACTTAAAAGTAGACTAATTTAGCCTCAAACTAAAACCTATTCTTAATTTAAATCAATAGGACAAGTGGGGGGTATTTTAGACATTTGCAAATATGAACACCTAGCCTTTTTTGGCCGGCCACATAGATGGATAGGATTGAGCCTCTCATTTGTTATTATCCAGAAAAAACTCTCTCTCTTGTTCTTCCCCAAATTAGAGAGGAGCCTCCATTGATTTCTACCTCAAAATCAATCTATTTCTTCATCAATCCTCTTCTTTTCTTCTCTATTTCAATCAAGTGGAGAAGCTAGCTAGTTTGGGAAATTTTGGATCTTGTTCGTGTCCTTTTGGAGATCTCTTCGTGTCGATGTCGTATCGGGAGGAGTTTCTTTGGATTTGATCTCCCGGAAGGTATAATCTCTCCTCTATTTCACTCCTACATGTATTTAAGACCATTTTGAATCCATAGGAATGAACCCCATGGTTGTGTCTCCATTTGTGTCCATTTTGGATCCATTTAGAGGTCATTAGGATGTGTCCTTATTGAGTTTTGTGTCCAAGTGGGAAACCCCCAATTTTGGACACACCAAGTGGTTGATATATTGTATGGATGATTTTATTTTACTTTAATTTCAGATTTTGGATGTTAGAGACATGTTCTTTGATGTATATTCATGTGGCTTTTAATATCTTAATGTATCATAAAAGTTATATACTTTTCATTTGTATATATATTATGTGTATGTCTATATATTTATTGTTTTGGAAAGATTGGATATATATAGATTAGACGGTGGTATCTTGATGTATCTTTATGTTCATTGGTATGGTTTGTTTTGGTGTAGGTGTGTGTGTGGAGTTGTGAGTGAGAGAGGGATATAGAGAGTGATAGAGAGAGGGATATAGAGAGTGATAGAGAGAGTGTTCGGGAGTGAGAAGGAAGTGTAGGAAGGGGGGAGCTGTGTTTTGACAGCAGCAGGAGCATTTCGAGCTGCTTCCCATGGCAGCAGCAGTCCCTAAATTTCAGCGGCTGCAGTAGCAGTATGGGGGCTGCAGGGTAGTCCCCATGACCCCATAGCAGCCCCTCCATTAACTCATCTAGCCATCTGTACACCTATATCTCCATTCACTCATCATTCAGCCTTTCCCTCATCTATTCATTCATCCACCTATCCATCCATTAATCCATTAATCCTCCATTCACTTATTCAGCCACCATCTATTAATCCCTCCACCATACATTCAGTCATCCATACATGAAACCCTTTCATTCATCCATTCGACCCCCCACTCAATTCAGCCTCCCATTCATTCATCTACCCATTCACCATCAACCACCATTCATTAATCCTTCCATCCATTCATTCATGCACCCATTCATTCATGCATTCAGCCCATCTATACATCTATATCATCATTCATTCATTCACCCATTCATCCTTTTCAGTCCAAAATCAGCCCCTTAGAAACCCCTATGTGATTGTGTGTATGTGTGTGTGTGAGTGCCTATGAGAGATTTAATGAGAGGGTATGTTAGAGGATATTGCTAGATAGGATAATTTGTTAGTAAGGCATGTTAGATGTTAGTTCATTGGTTAGTTCCTATGATAGTATTAGCCTATATATTAGAGTTAGATTTAGAAGTTAGTGTTGGTTAGAAGTTAGATGGAGAGTGAGTATTGTTGAGAGCTAGAATGTTAGAAGTTATAGAGTAAGCTAGTTAAGGTAATTACCTATAACTAGGGTATGTGATTTAAGGTTTAAGATATAAGTAGAATTGGGTTCCCTTGGTTGGTAATGGTAAAAAATAGTGCTCCTAGACTAGTTTTGACCTCGGTTGACCATTTTGACCAAAAGTCAACAAAAGTCAACCGAAAGTTAAACTTAGCCTAAAAGTGACTAGATTTGACCCAAAACCAAACCAGAGTTGAGCAGTTGACTGAAAGTCAACCATTGGTCAACATTAGCCTAGTTTGACCTAGGGTTGACTTAGAGTTGACCAGGGTTGACCAGTTGACCAAAAGTTAACTGTATGTCAACCTTTGATCCAGTTTGACCTAGTTTGACTTGGATTGACTTCCTGTGACCTAGTATGACCTAGTATGATCTAGTATGACCCAGTTTGATCTAGTTTGACTTAGACTTGCATATCATGACTTAAATTAGTTTCCCTTTCATTATTAAACCCTGTTTTGACTTATAGTATCTCATCTTTAGGTCTGTGATTACTCTGAGCGTCTGTTTACCTTATCAGCTCAGGACCACAGGCGAGTACATTCACTGATAGTTTTTATTATCTTGATATCTGCTATATCTGATTCAGTTGTAGTATCTTACTTGATTTCCAGACATGATAGTTCACGAAAAAGTATATGTTGGATCATGACGTGAGATGTTATTCCTAGATTTTCTTGGTATATTGGTACATTTCCTGTCTTGTTCCCTGTACTTGTATAGACACCAATTTCTTAGGGGACTTGCTACCCTCTTATGGAATCTCGTGTCATGACGTGTCATGTTCAGATCTATTATACTATTCGGGAATGGAGAATTATGAGGGGCTATGTGATCAAAGCCACCCTATCACTATATTCTTGTGCTTGTGTCACCCTTACCTCACGTAGGGTGTAGCGAGATCTTATTCATGTGCTCGTTATCCAGGTTGGCCGGCATGACCCTTTTAAGTAATTTTTATGTGATTGTCGGGCTAAGTGGATAGCCTGTCCTGTAACATTCCCAAGCCGATCACATAACGCTCTAATAATTCAAGGCACATTTTATATTTATTTTATCATATCATATATCCTTCTCAGTTCTACATTTAGTACTTTTCTTACCATGCTATGATATTTATTACTCACATGTTCTACATGCTCTTATGCTAAACCTTGATTGGAGGCTAAGTTCTGTTCGAGAGAAGGGTTACAACCCCGGTCCTTGTTTGGTTTACGGGTTATAACTCGGCTTCCTAATAGCTCCCAAGTCATCCTATATCTTTGTCTTGTATTTTATTATAATTGTCTCTTATAGAATTTGTCAATTCATATGGAACTGCTGTTAGTGTTTGTACTTGCTAATTTTTCTGACAGGATACCGTTGATATATTACAGGTGATTCTGAGGCAGACTGCTCGACCTATTATGGGGTCGGGATAGATGGAGACTTAGTCCAGGACTGTGGCCTGATAGTTGAGCCACTAGACTTTGCACACCCAGAGTAGTATAGCTTAGTTAGGTTTGCCTGGACTGCGATCCAGCTAGCGCTTTCAGACTGTAGTATTCTATATTATATTTTGTGACTCTGTGATGTTGTTTATATCTCTGGACTTGTGTTGGATCTTGAACTTATTTTCGATTTTTACTTATATCATATTTCCATTCCGTGCTATTTACCTTAGTTTTATCTTGTGATTGAGTTATGCCATATTATATTCTTCCGTGCGGAGATGATAGGTACCTTTATACTATTTAGATGTAGTATTTACAAACGTCATATACAGCGTTTTACTGCCGATTCTGCGACGTAAGCTGGACGTACCCACGTGCTCGTGCCCCTGATAAGGGTGCGGGTCATGACAGATGCCCCTACCGATCCTGCAGCCCCCGACGCCCGTGCCGCCCCCGCAGTGCCCGACGACCCCCCGCCACCCACGCAGCCCCCGACGCTCCCGCAGCCCCCGATGCCCCCGATGCCCTCCCGCCACCCACAACCCCCAACCACTACGAGAGAGGGAGAGAAAGGATTACCTGGAGAGAGAGAGCCGTCGGAGAGAACGCCGATCGCCTTTGGGAGAGAGAGAGGAGAGAGAGTAAAATTTGGGGGGAATGAAAAATTCCCCCCGTCGTTTCAATTTAAGTCAGGGTCGTATATCTAGCGATGAACTAGCGACGGATAATATCCATCGCTAAGCCGACACTATATTAAATATGTGCCGATGGAATATCCGTCACTACGTAGTCGTAAATTTGTCCCGCCACTTCTCCCAACTTTTTCTGCCAAATATTCGACTGCATAGCGACGGACGTAAATTCGTCGCTATTTCTCCGACGCCGTAGCGACGGACTAGCGACCTTTTCTCACACTTAAAATAAAAATAAACATTTATCAACTTCTCGTCGGTAATCCATCGGTGATTTGTCGAAAGTCCGTCTCTAATTATGACGGAAAAAATCTATCGCTAAATAGTCGTCGCTAATTGCCTGTATTTTGTGAAGAACAGTTTGGCAACTCTAGAGGGGGGTGAATAGAGTATATATAGAAAAATGACCAATTAAAAATAACTCTTTCACCAATAAAAAATAATCAGAGTAAAGTGCGGAAAATAAAAGGAGATTAAAAGTGCATACGCAAACACAGCAATTTTAACCTGGTTTCCCTCGTGGAGGACTAGTCCAGGCCTGAGAACTCTAGCTCAGGATTCAAATCCACTATTTGTGAAATAGTAGTTTACAACCGTGCCTTTACTTCAGAAGAGCACGTCAACTTCTAACAGAGGATCGCAGTGGCGATTTGCTTGGAATTGTCCAAGCGATTTCTTCGACTCTTGCACAAGAATCCTAACTGAGAGATGCTGAGCACTCGAGACTTAGGAGGCTTGTGGCTAGTAGATGGGAAGGGTATGGCTTATTTCAGCTATAAGAGAGAAGAGAAGAGAAGATTGGATGGTTTAGAATGAGAAAATTCATGCCCTATTTATAGTGTTTTTATAGGCAGAATTCGGCAAGAATTCGGTTAGGAAAATTCAAATATTTGGCCGTTGGACAACTAGCAACCAGCTAACCCTAAAATTAGGGTTCCTGATTTCTAGGGGACAGAGTTCGGCCCGAACTCTGTGTGGAGGCAGAGTTCGGCCCGAACTCTGTCTCCAGAGCACAGAGTGGTTCAAAGGGGATTTTTGGGCAGTGTTTGGTTCAGTGGAGCTTGGGATTTTGGGTAGGCTGTAGACTAAGTGTCAAGAGCTCAGCATGACTCAGAGTACACAAGTCTAGACTCAATGAAAATATAAAATACAGACTCGAAAACATACTGAGAACCGGAGACTGAGCTGTCGTCTGTCTTGAACGGAATGCAGACGTCGTGTGTCGTATTGAATTAATACAGACATTATTTAGTCAATGTAGTCAATATTTGGTTGACTGTGACTTTGTGTCAACAATCTCCCCCATATTGATAATTGACAAAATAATATATGTATATTTCAATATTCATACCTGGACACAGTTGATTGTAACACAGCTCTCCCATAATCGATGCCGAGCTAGAAAGAAGAGCTCCCCCGTGATCAGTGAACGGTGCCGAGCTAGAAGTAATAGCTCTTCCCCGTAAATAATGCATAGAACCTGTGGCCTGATAGATAATATCTTCCGAAAGCAAAAACAAGCACAGATATACGAAACAGATATACGAAAATATACATAGTTCTCCCCATTTTGGCAGTTAGCAATATAGACTGCATATGAATGATAGAACATAGAAACTGCAGTATAGACAATTATGAGTGATGCAACCACACCAAGCAGAGAAGAAACAGTGTATGACTAAACAAAATGAGTCACTAGCATAAAGTAAAACTATGATAAAATGTCACCCACAAAACCAAGTGTCAAACACACAACCAGAGTTTTGAGTACATAAAACCAAGGACATAAAACCATAAGAAACTAAATAACTGAAATCAAAAAGCATCAACTAAGATCATCAGCAGTAGCAGCAGCAGATCGAGCCAATCTCCATCACGAAGCACGAGAAGGTCCTGGAGGGTCTGAAGGACCAGGAAAGGAGCGACGGGGGTCCAGAAATGCAGCATCCGGATCCATGTAACGCATGACCCATGGATCATCAATGCGATGGCCCGCGCGCTCAGGATCCCGCTCCATGGGAATGTGCAGATGATGAGATATGGAGTACCGTATATCATGCAGGGAGTTGCCGAGGGCACTCATCTGTAGAGTAGTACGATAATCCAGCTGGGTCCAGCGCTCGTCCTCAAGGTCAAAACGCTCCCAGAGCATAGTCTGAATAGACTCAAGAGTGGCAGGTGGAAGTGGTGCATCCTGACCGAGTGGAGGGGCGTCAAGCTCCTCATCAGTAGATTGCTCAGAAGTCTCAGAAGAGGCGACGACTGCCTGAGAACGTCGTGCCTTGGACAGGAAAGCAGGAGCAGGCAAGAACTGACAGTCATGAATAGGAATAATGAACGCACGAAAAACCATAGGAAGATATAAAGGATAAACCAATGCTCGTGGTTTCTTTCTACAATTTATCATCCAGTCCATCATTGTCCTAGAAAGATTAAAGGGGATACGATAATGAAGGTGATACAAAGCGGAGATCTCAAAGTAGGTAACTTCATCAGTGGAGCCAGCTTTTGGCAAGATAGTGTTAAAAATGATTCGATGAAGTTCATAGAAATATGGGTTGAGGTGCTTGGCCATAAGTTTGAGAGGACTTATGTTAGGAGCACATAATTCCTTCTTGAAACCTTCAAGAGAAGTATCGCCAACAAATTGAAGTTGACGAGCTTCCACAAGTTTATCCCAAGCATCGAGATTAAAAAGATCAAGAAAATCCCCCAACTCAGAATCATTGAAAGCAATGTCAATACCGGCAACCCGGGAATAGATGTGGGTTGCATCGAAAGTTAAATTGCAATAAAACATTTGGATTGCGCTACGGTAAATGACAAAGTTTGAGGCAACTAACGCATCCAAACATAGATCACGAAACAATGATTCATATTGAGAAAAGATTGTAAAATTTATCGGATGTCCTCGGAACACCGGACGAGTCCGAAAGTCGCTAAACCATGCATTAGATGCGTCTAGCGACACAAATAATCGCTCGTCATATGTATTCGGATCATGGGGACGAGGCGGGTTGAACAACGGATGAATGGGTTGTTGTTCAACTACTTGCTCAATTGGAGGAGGAGGATTCGAAGAGGAAGCTCCCTCAGTTTGAGTCCTTTTCCCACGATTGGGCAAGCGAGGAGGCATTTGCAAGAAAATAGAGAACTTGAAATGGAGAGAAAGAAGGGGATATACCTGAAATCAACAACAAACAGTGGAAGAGAATGATGAGAAACCCCTTTCCCTTGATTTTGAGAAGTAATAGAGCCTTCTAGATCAAAAACTAGGGTTAGGATTTGACGGAAAGAGTTTGGAGAGGTGAGGAAGGAGGTAATAGTGAAGGAGAGAGATGAAAACCCGAAATATAAGAGAGGGTTTTCGTTGGTCGGAAGAAATTCTGACCGTATGATCTAAACTGATCCAACGGCAGAGGCTGATCCCGACGCTGGACCAATAGGGACCGAACTCGGCCCGAACTCTGTTAGGGGCAGAGTTCGACCCGAGTTATGGATTAGTGGTCCAGAACAGAAAACAGGCAGAAAAGATGAAAAATTGGTTAAGTGTTGAAGAAAAATAGAGAGGATTCAAAAGTTTGAAGAATTCAATGAAGTACATAGAGAGGTACACAAAAGTCAGAATGAACTCTTAGAAAAATAAATTAGGTAATATTAAATCGAAACAACCCATATAATAAACAAGGAAATATATTGAAATTCAATATTTCGAATTTGCCATAGGTTAGCTGCAGGGGCCGGATCCCAGCTAGCGGTAGTCCTGAGGACTAGTGCACCGTATCGCTTAGGCTTTTACGCCTTGTTGTCAGAAGGACCCTTTCGGCTTGTACCCATACCAAATTCGTCGTAAAAGAATCAAAATATACTCGATATTTACGCAGGTGAGTCTCAACTTATAACTGCTTCATCCAAAATTCTGAGTTCACGACAAAGGAAATTGAAGCGCTCTTCGGATAATGGCTTAGTAAAGAAATCTGCTAGCTGATGATCAGTGTCAATAAACTCTAAGTTAATCGTGCCATTTTACTGATGATCACGCAAAAAGTGGTGTCTGATCTCAATGTGTTTAGTGCGTGAGTGACAGACAGGGTTCTTAGTCAAATTAATGGCACTAGTGTTGTCACAGAATATAGGAATATGCATGAAAGATAACTTATAGTCTTCAAGGGTTTGCTTCATCCACAGAATTTGTGCACAACAACGCCCAGCTGCTATGTATTCAGCTTCTGTTGTGGATAGTACGACAGAGTTCTGCTTCTTGCTAAAACAGGAGACTAAAGTCTTTCCTAATAAATGACACGTGCCGCTCGTACTTTTATGGTCGACCTTGCATCCAGCGAAGTCAGCATCAGAGTAACCAATAAGGTCAAATAATGTGGACTTGGGATACCATAGGCCCACTGTAACCGTACCCTTAAGGTATCGAAAGATACGCTTAACCGCGGTCATGTGTGATTCCTTAGGATTAGCTTGATATCTAGCACATAGGAAAACACTGAACATGATATCGGGACGACTAGCAGTTAAATAAAGTAAGCTGCCTATCATACCTCGATACTTACGTTGATCAACAGGTTTGCCGCTCTCATCTGGTTCGAGTTTGGTTGAAGTAGCCATTGGAGTGCTGATTGGTTTGACGTTGTCAAGATCGAACTTCTTCAGCATGTCCTTGGTATACTTCGATTGACAGATGAAAGTTCCATTAGCCATTTGTTTCACTTGCAGGCCAAGAAAGTAGTTGAGCTCTCCCATCATGCTCATCTCAAATTCCGTCTGCATACACATGGCAAATTCTTGACAGAGGGTTTCATCAGTAGACCCAAAAATGATATCATCAACATAGATTTGAATCAATAGAATAGTGTCTTTAAAAGATTTTATAAACAGTGTAGTGTCAATTTTCCCTTTTGAAAAACCTTTCTCAAGTAAGAAGCTACTTAGCCTTTCATACCAAGCTCTGGGGGCTTGTTTGAGGCCATAAAGCGCTTTCTTTAGCTTGAACACGTGGTCGAGAAATTTATGATTTTCAAAGCCAGGAGGTTGTTTTACATAAACTTCCTCCTTAATAAAACCATTCAAGAAAGCACTTTTCACATCCATTTGAAATAATTTAAAGTTTTGAAAATTAGCAAAAGCATAAAGCATCCGAATGGATTCTAGTCTAGCAACAGGAGCGTACGTCTCATCGTAGTCGATACCTTCCTCTTGGTTGTATCCTTGAGCTACTAGACGAGCTTTGTTACGTGTGACTGAACCATCTTCATTTACTTTGTTTCTAAAAACCCATTTAGTACCAATTATCGAGTGATTAACCGGTTTAGGAACGAGTTCCCATACTTGGCTTCTCTCGAATTGGTTGAGTTCTTCTTGCATAGCAGAAATCCAAAATTCATCATTAAAGGCTTCAGAAATGTTTTTAGGCTCTACTTGTGAAATGAAGGCAGTGCTAGCAACGGAGTCTCTTAGTGATGATCTAGTAGTTACTCCACGTGAAACTTCTCCTATTACTAAATTTTCTGGATGAGAAGGTTTGAAAGAGAATTTCTTAGGCAAACCCTCCAGAGAATCAGTTTCGGTTGAAGTATTCATTGGAGTAGAAGTTGATGGCTCAACGTCATCATCAAGAGTACTTACTGCACTGTTATCTTCATCAAAAGTCACATTTGTTGACTCTTCCACAATAAGTGAGCGTTTATTAAAAACTCTATATCCCTTACTCTTGGCGGCATAACCAAGAAAGATACCATCGTCAGCTTTGGCATCAAATTTGCCTAAGTTGTCTTTGGTGTTAAGGATAAAGCATCTACAACCAAAAACTTTAAAATAAGAAACATTGGGGGTTCTTCCAAACCAAAGCTCATAGGGTGTTTTCTTCGTAATGGGACGAATCAGCACCCTATTTAAAATGTGGCATGATGTACTGACAGCTTCTGCCCAAAAGTATTTCGGAAGTAAAAATTTATTCAACATGACTCTGGCCATATCGCCGAGAGTTCTATTCTTCCGCTCCACAACACCATTTTGTTGAGGAGTTCTAGGACAAGAAAATTCATGATCAAAACCATTTGCATTACAAAAATTTTCAAAATCATAATTTACGAATTCGCCTCCATGATCACTTCGGATTCGAGTAATCATGTAGCCTTTTTCGTTTTGAACTTTCTTTACAAAAACTTTGAAAACAGAAATAGCATCGCTCTTATTAGCGAGAAAGAAAACCCAAGTAAATCTCGAAAAATCATCAACAATAACAAATGCATAAAGTTTGCCACCAAGGCTAGCTATTCTACTAGGACCAAATAAATCTATATGAAGTAGTTGTAAGGGTCTAGTAGTACTTACAGAGTTGATGGAATGAAATGAGGATTTAGTTGCCTTGTTTAGTTCACATTCGGCACATACCGTGTCCTTTTTGAATGTGATATCAGGCAATCCTCTCACAAGCTTCTTGGTAGACAGCCTGGATATAGCATCCATATTGGCATGACCAAGACGCTGGTGCCAAAGTAGTCGTTCGTCTTTGTGGGCATATAGACATCTACCTGCATTGTTAGTATTTACAGAAAGATAGAAAATATATATGTTGTCCTCTCTTTTCCCTTCAAAAGCAATGTCTCCTGTTGACCTATCATAGATGTAGCAACTGTTTTGTCCAAAGTTAATATCATATCCATGATCAGCAAGATGACTAATGCTGAGCAGGTTATGCTTTAACTCGGTCACTAGGCAGACATCCTTTATTACAGGAGAAGGAGGATGACCAATGATATCATTACCTATTATGTGCCCTTTGAGATTGTTACCGAAGGATACATATCCTTCTCTCTTCATCGATAGTGATGCAAAAAGATTTGCGTCTCCCGTCATATGTCGCGAGCATCCACTATCGAGAATCCACTTACTTTCAGTTGAAGAGGGAAGGTCCACCTACATCAAAAGTAGATGTGACCTTTGGTACCCGAGTTCTTGAGGGTCCTAAAAAGTTAGTCTTTGGAAACCAAGTATATATCTTTTTATCTACAAGTCTTCTAAATTTGCACTGTGGAGAGATGTGTCCATGTAACCCACAGTAAGTACAGATAGCATTCTTATTTATACTAGGGGCATGAGAATAATATCTATAAGCAACAGGATGAGGATGGTCATAATGTGAAGAGTTAGCATGGTGATGATGATTATGCATAGAATGAGTGGCATGGTGATGATGTCTATGAGGCATATCATGATGGTATTGTCTATGATGTGTGATATACTGATATTGTCTATATGGTATGGCATGATGATGTTGTCTATATGGCATATGATGATCTTGTCTATATGGCATTGCATGATGATTTTGTCTATATGGCATGGCATGATGATTCCTATGTGTGGAGTGATGTTGATTGTGTCTTTGTGCATGATGATTGTGTACTGAGTGAGAATTATTCTTATGTGCACGTGGTTTGTGAAAGTTTGTGTATATAAATGCATGGTTATGTGCTGTATGAGAATGACGTGGTTGACTAGCATGAGTGGTGTTGTGCCCATGTGATTGGGTTTGAGGTTGAACAACCTGTTTACCCAATTTGGTTTCTAATCTTTTAGAAACAGCTTGCAGTTCATCAACCTTAATATTTAAGCCATATATCTTAGTCATGGAAATCTTGTGTCTACTCTTTTCTTCAGCAAGCAACGTGTTGAGTGTAGTGATTTCTTGAGTTTGTTGCTCAATACGTGCTTCAGTATCATGTAAGCTTAATTTAAGCTTGGATACTTCATCAGGGTCATTAGTGGGTGTCGTGTTTCTAACATTATCAAGAAGTAAGGAAATTCTTTGTATCTCATCTTCAAGACTTTTGATTTTGTCCTTGGCATGTTTGTATTTACCGATGAACTTTTTGTGATCATCGAGTAAATCAGTGAAAGCATCGCCAAGTTCATCAAAAGAGAAGTCATCAAGAGTTTTGTTAGATACCTTGTTGGAAGTTGCCATTAGGCACACATTTGCTGTATCTTGAGGAGAGCCTTTTTCTTCCTCGAAGTCACTCGCTTCACTTTCATGCCAAATTCCTGTGTTGGCATATTTCTTTGATGAGTTCTTTTTGTATGGCTTCTCATAGCGGTTGCTCTTCTTCAAGAATGGGCAGTCTTTTTGGACATGTCCAGTCTTCTTGCAATCGTAACAGTTTGGCTCTTCTTCATCATCTTCTTGTGAATCCTTCTTCCTTCGATTGAAGCGAAGGAATTTTCTGAAGTTGCGAACCATGAGAGCTTGGTCTTCATCATCCGAGTTATCGTCTTCGGTCTCATCGTGATCAGCCCTTCGTCGATGAGCTTTGAGTGCGATCTTCCTGGTCTTCGGAGCAGGCTCTTCGAAGTCCTTGAGGTCAAGCTCGTGAGTCATGAGCTTACCCATCAAGGTCTCCATTGACATTGATGTGAGATCGTTTCCTTCTATGATGGCCGTCACCTTAGGGTTCCAAATCTTTGGCAACCCTCTGAGTAACTTACGAATCTTCTCGAGGAATCTTGTAATCATTTGAGTGATCATCTCATTTGGCTTCATCTTGAAGGCTTCGTATTCTTGAGTGAGACGGCTTATTTTAGATTCCTTGACTTGTGTGGTTCCCTCATGCGTCACTTCTAGAAGTCTCCATACTTCATGAGCAGTGGTGCATGTGGAGACCATGTTGAATTCATTCCTGTCTATAGCACAGAATAAAGCATTAATAGCCCTAGCATCTAGACTTGCCTGTTTCTTCTCCTCGACAGAATATTTGTCATGTGGTTTCTCAATGAGGTCACCATCGACAACTATCCTGACGGGCTTTTTGTAACCGTCAGTGACGACAGTCCACAGGTCAAAGTCTAGAGACTTAAGATAGAAGCTCATCCTTGTTTTCCAATATGTATAGTTAGTTCCATCAAATTAGGGAGGCCTATGAGTGGACTAACCTTCACCATGATTGGAAATCAAGGATTGTGTGGTTGCCATGGATCAGCTCTTAGGATGTTAATCCTTAAAAAGAGAACAGAGCTCTGATACCAATTGAAGAACAGTTTGGCAACTCTAGAGGGGGGTGAATAGAGTATATAGAAAAATGACCAATTAAAAATAACTCTTTCACCAATAAAAAATAATCAGAGTAAAGTGCGGAAAATAAAAGGAGATTAAAAGAGCATACGCAAACACAGCAATTTTAACCTGGTTTCCCTCGTGGAGGACTAGTCCAGGCCTGAGAACTCTAGCTCAGGATTCAAATCCACTATTTGTGAAATAGTAGTTTACAACCGTGCCTTTACTTCAGAAGAGCACGTCAACTTCTAACAGAGGATCGCAGTGGCGATTTGCTTGGAATTGTCCAAGCGATTTCTTCGACTCTTGCACAAGAATCCTAACTGAGAGATGCTGAGCACTCGAGACTTAGGAGGCTTGTGGCTAGTAGATGGGAAGGGTATGGCTTATTTCAGCTATAAGAGAGAAGAGAAGAGAAGATTGGATGGTTTAGAATGAGAAAATTCATGCCCTATTTATAGTGTTTTTATAGGCAGAATTCGGCCAGAATTCGGGTAGAAAAATTCAAATATTTGGCCGTTGGACAACTAGCAACCAGCTAACCCTAAAATTAGGGTTCCTGATTTCTAGGGGACAGAGTTCGGCCCGAACTCTGTGTGGAGGCAGAGTTCGGCCCGAACTCTGTCTCCAGAGCACAGAGTGGTTCAAAGGGGATTTTTGGGCAGTGTTTGGTTCAGTGGAGCTTGGGATTTTGGGTAGGCTGTAGACTAAGTGTCAAGAGCTCAGCATGACTCAGAGTACACAAGTCTAGACTCAATGAAAATATAAAATACAGACTCGAAAACATACTGAGAACCGGAGACTGAGCTGTCGTCTGTCTTGAACGGAATGCAGACGTCGTGTGTCGTATTGAATTAATACAAACATTATTTAGTCAATGTAGTCAATATTTGGTTGACTGTGACTTTGTGTCAACATTTTGGTAGTGGTCTTCAGCAAGTAGACGAAGGCATATTTTAAGAAGTCACCGATGAAGGTTATGAAATACTTCATTTCGACTTTTGTAGAGAATTGTTTGAAGTCACAGATATCAGAGTATACCAACTCCAGAAGATCTGTGATTCGATTAACCCGATGAAAGGATTTTTTGTGATCTTTGTCTGAGAACACACTTCACATTTCTCTATCTTACCCCCACATTTGGAGATAAGTCCTAGACTAGACATTTTATTTATTCTTTTACAATGAACATGTCCTAGTCTATTATGCCACAACTCAAGAGTATAATCAGAATGAGCGATTGCATTAATTTCATTAGACTGATTTACAAGCTGAAGTTTAAACATCCTTTCGGTATAAAAGGCTTTTCCGAAGTATGTACCTTTATGGACATCACCATCCGGCCAGCATTGATATCCATCCTTAGACCTGTATTACAAAGTAGGCCTCCAGAGATCAGGTTCTTTGCAATAACAGGTCATGCTTCATGTCTTAAAGCGTTAGCGACTTCCCTGAAGTCAGCTTCAACACCACTGTCCCGATCCCTTGCACTTCAGCTTGTGCCTGGCTTGCCACCATAATATTTTCAGAGGTTGGTTTGTACGTGGTGAACAATTTCTTACTAGAACAGACATGACAGGTGGCACCAGTATCTACCCACCAGTCAGAGTCAGCCCCTACCGCAGTGACCTGAAAAATTATGACAATTACGTCAGTAACCATGGAAACCTTAATAGGCTCACCTTGCTCTGACTGGTTGGACTTGGATCTGCATTCACTCTTGTAATAGCCCTTCTTGCCATAGTTAAAGCAAGTCACATTGGACTTTGGCTTTTGGTGCTTAAAAGAAGACCTCTTCACTATCAGAGTAGTGAGGTCCATCTTCTTGTAGTGGGAAGCCACCTGCTTTCCCTTGGATTCTTTTGATTGGACTAAGATGGCCTTAGCCATCTGCTTGGATAGAGTATCCACCTTTAGTTGAGCCCTCATATGGTTCTTAACATAAATTTTTTGTAGGAGATCTTCCAGACTGATCTCCAGTTTCTTTCTATGTATATTCGCATAGAATTTGCTCCATCCAACAGAAAGCTTGGAGACGATACCTCCAACAATAAACTTGTCTTTGAGGGGTATCTCATCATCTTTCAATTTTTACGCAACTTCAGGAATTCCTTCACCTAAGGCAGTATCGTCTTCTCGTCTTCAAAGAGCCATTTGTGATATTTTTCGACGATAAATATCTTGTTCCTGTTCTTATCATCTTCAGAGAGTTTCTCCAAAGACTCTCATATTTCTCTGGCATTAGTCTTCTTAGAATAAGATTCTGCCAGAGAGTCCTCCATAGCGTTGAGGATCAGAAGCCTACAGAAGCTATTTCCCTCTTTTATTTGGGCAATATGGCATTAGCAGAAGCAATCGTGGCTACAGTCATATTTTCTGGAACCTTCGGTTCATCCTCAGTTAACACGTGGTCGATGTCCACGAGTTGAAGATTGAGACTAACCTTCCTCTTCTAGATTTGATAGTGCTATCCATCAAATTTTTCTAACTTGTTAAAGTTGGAATCGATGACTGCAGCACGAGAATTTTCCATCTTGTAAATCTAGCTTTGAGATTATTAGTGCCGGGGCATGATTTTAAGATAAAAAATAGATTTTGGCAACAATTCGAGGAAGGTGCACAACTGAGATCCCGGAGGATTCAGAGAGAAGAAATCAAATGTAATACTTCAAAGAAGACACAAATGAATTTTGTAACAGCAGTAACGAAAGCCCACAGAAAGTTTTCTCATTAGATCAGAGAATATCTCGTTCAGAACGAGTTATAAATAAAAAGAGATGAACGGAAGAAGAGAAAAGGCCTGCTGGGATGACGAATCACCAGAGTTCAAAGCTAGATTTGCCCCACACAACGATCAGCTCCCAGGAACCAGCAAATTCAAATATGAACTGCAGAACACTGTCAAAATGCTCTTCTGACTCCTCGGATCGGACATAACTCTCTCTGAATTTCTATCTTCTCTGCTCTCTAAAGTTTGTAAGAAACTTATAGAATAATGAATCAATCGAATAAGAGAGAAGAGAGAAACTTATATAGGCGTGCGCTATAACCGCCCAGTATACGAAATATTCGGGACGTATTACATGGAAGGAGGAACCTTTTTCGAACGTTTCATAACTGTTCAGATCGTGGTTAGACACGACAACGCGTGCGCTACAGCAATTAGTGCCTACTGTGCCTGCACGTACTCGTGCACAATGCGCACAACGTGTGCTGCACGTACTATAAAACAACTGCGTCCACAAAATATCGCGCCATCTGGCCGCACGAACTGGCCGTGCCAACTGCCCACGATAACTGGCCGCACGAACTGTCCATACTAACTGTGACGATGCTGACGTGCTAAGTGTGCCAACAAAATGCCATATTATGCCTCATGAGCCCGAGTCCGAGTCGCTAAGCCCCATACGGGGCTTAGCTCCTAAGGGATAAATCCCATGAGAGCACGAAAAAAATATTAATGCTTTAATATGGAGCCATATCCTTACCTCCTAGTAAAATCACCCACATGGTTCCCCCCTAAGGGTCACTACCTCATCTGCATACCTCAACACCACACCATGTATGTATTGAGACACTTCATGGTGCATTTTCGATGTGGGACTAAAAACCAGGCATGCAATGAGAGCAAGCTCTCTCTAAATGTCAAGGAAAAGTTCCAACAATGACTCCCTAATCAAATCCATCCGTCATTTATGCACAGACGATGCCATATGTCAATCAAGTTTATAAGTAAAAAAAAAATTACTTGTCTTATATTAAAGCCATATTTGACCAAACATTCACTAGATGTTTCAACTAGGCGTTTAGTATGCATAGTGAAAAAAAGAAATTTGTTCACTTCCTTAATGAAGTTAACATTTTAGCAAGAATTGTTGGAAAAGTAAACCAAATTTGCGTCTTCCAAAGAGTTAAGTGTAGGTCCTACAAAAATCAAGTTACATCAATTAACAAAGTCAACAATTCAAGATATTCATCATTTTGATGAGTTGCGCAGACAACAGATTGCGCAGACATCACTTTGCGCAGGTTGGTTTGCGCATGTTCCCAACTGCGCAGGCTGACGTGGCAGAAGTCATCATTGACTGAATCAAATCAGATCTTCCTGACAGCTGACAACACGAATAACGAGGAGGCTGTTCGTTTTTGACGCCGTACAGTGCTCGAGGGCGGCTGACAGGTGGCAGCGCAATCCGTGGTTGCGCAAACCATTCATGCGCAATCCGTGGTTGCGCAAACCATTTCTGCGCGGTTCACTTTGCGCATTCTACCAACATAACTGACTAATTACATGTGGCATTCATGCCATCAAATGCTCATTACGTGGCAACTGTCTATGCACGATCGTGCGCATTTCAATCAACTAATGTCATGTGTCTCAGATAGTTGGCCCACGATCCAATAACTGTCTGCGCAATCCAGTGCTGCGCAAACCAGTTGCTGCGCAAATCCGCTTGCGCAGTCCAAAATAACTGAAAGATAGTTATTTTCAGAACTCTATAAATAGAGTTTCAAGTCTTCATTTTAAGGGGATCAAGATCAGAGATCAGAAATCAGAGAGTTCAGGAGTTCTTGCCAAAGTGCTGCTGCATTCTTCCGAGACTTTTGTCTTCAACTTCAGAGGTTTTGGCCTTCAATTTCCAAAGTTGTTTTCAACTTCAAAGGCTTCGTCTTCAAAGTTCACATCGTCAAAGGGATAAAGCAATCGTCATCAAGATTGGATTCCTATAGTTGTAATTTTCCCAGAATTCTTGTAATCTTTATTACAGTTTGTATCAATAAAGTTTTATACTTTTGTTTTTACAAACAAAATGGCGACTCTGCTGGGGACAACTTTCTCCTCCGACGAGGAAGTAGCAACTCAATGTGACGTAGCGTCTATCGGGAAGACGTAGAAGACGCTGGTTGTGAAGGTCAACCAAACAGCCTACGAGGCGATGCTCAACTCCAAGACCACTCCCCGTACTGTAGCCACTTCTGCCAAAAGCAAAGTGCGCTCAGTTTGGGTCTCCAAGTCTGCACAATCTGACATTTTTGCCACCAAGGATGCTGTACCAATTGTTGCACAATCTGCTAGTCAGACTGCTGCACAAACTGCTGTGCCAACTGTTGCACAGTCTGTCTCAGCAACTGCTGCACAATCTGTTGCAGTCAAGGCTGTGTAATCTGTTGCAACTGTTGTACAGGCTACTTCATATGCTGCCTTGTCAAAACAGAAGACTCCTATGACTCTGGCGCAATTGGCAGTGGCTTTTCCTGCGCAAAATAGCACTCCAGTAACTAAAATGCATCCCAAGCACTCTAAGACAAGGACTCCTGATGCACTTCTTACCAAAGCTTCTAATGCACAAATGACTAGTGCACCTTCTATCCATGCGCAAACCAAGTCTGCGCAATCCAAGAAAAATAGCCTTTTGGCTAAATTCCCTTCTTCTCACAATAAAAGAAGAGATTCTACTCCTCTTCCCAAACACCCTATTGCCTCTGCGCAATCCACTGAGGGTAGTCCTTTGACTATTTCTCCTTCT
Organism: Iris pallida; assembly: GCA_029216955.1. Classification (NCBI taxonomy): domain Eukaryota; kingdom Viridiplantae; phylum Streptophyta; class Magnoliopsida; order Asparagales; family Iridaceae; genus Iris; species Iris pallida. The sequence goes on along the minus strand of JANAVB010043419.1, from coordinate 8,687,513 downwards.
CTTCAAAGCAAAGGAAAAGGTCCATTGGTCTTTTCTCAAACTTTCTTGTCTCATGACTTGGAAGATAACAGAGGGAAACGCTCTTTAGCTAACCCTTCATCTCAAAACAAAGGAAAAGGCCCTTTGGTCTTTTCTCAGTCTTCTTCAGTCTTTACTGAAGAAGATCCACCTCAATGTGCCTCGGCACCAATCAGTTCGAGAACTCTGACGAATAAGGATTCTTCTTTCCTTTATAACAAGAGTACTTGTACTAATCAAAGAGGTATTCTGCCTACTCCGATAGCAGAATTCCAGGACCTCCCGACTCTCCAAATTTGTCGTTCCAGACAGGAAAAACTGTTAGTGTCTCAAACAGAAACTCCTGGGGGTAAATTTGCTGACCTCAGAACTTATCTTAATCGACCCACTTCGGTAAAACGCAAACAGCCAATGCCGAAGGTCAAACATCATCAGAAACAAATCTCTAAGATCAAAAATCCTGACACTTATGCCAATGAAGTGAGTACTTCCCTGTATACTCAAGGGACTAAACATTTGAAGAATCGGAATCATGTTCCAAATGTTATCAAAGAACAGATCCCTCGGAACTTTTCTCGTCCTGTTGTTGATCTTCGAGAACATTTAAGACAAAAACAGGATAATGTCTCAATATCTCCATCTCAACCATCTGATCATCACTGTAATCATAAAGTCATCATCCAATGCTGTTGTCAGACGACAAAACGATCTGTCTTCGATCGTTTAACTTTTGCTAAATCTGAACCTATGTCAGAAGAAGACGAAGTTTTGTATGCTTCTATTAACATAACTTCCCGAGACACTGGGGGTAAAAGATGCTCTAAGCATGGTAGACTCCGCAAGCCAAGCCAACAGTATTTGGAATTACTTCAAGAATCTTCTGAAGGAGTATTTCAACATACCCGTTCTCGAAGCCGAGATACAATCGGTCAAAGGAATCTTCCTCAAAATCCTTCAAGTCATCTTCCTGTTTCCCAGTCAGGAGATGATTCGTTCTCTGATTATGATGCATACAGTGAAAGTTCTGAACAAACAGTATCTTCCACTGTGCCAAGCGAAGTGACGGCTTATGTTGTCACCGATGATCCAAATGCTTCAACCTCCGCAAATCAGGAACAGCGAATTGCTGCACTCGAAGACAAATTAAAAACCATGGCTGAGATGGTTGCTAGTATGCATTCCATCGTTGTAGCACAACATGTTACACCACCAACTGCACCTATTACTAGTCCAGAGATCATAGCATCTTCAATACCTGCCAATACTGGGCTGGGGGTAGTGCCTCCCCAAATTCCTCTTGTACAAGTGCAAGTACAAACTACGCCTAGCCATTCAGGAGCTGGGGGTAATGCTTACAACGCTGTTCCTCCTCCTACCACTACAACTCAACCTGCTCCTTCTTCTTCATCAGAAGACGCCAATGAAGCTGTCAAACTCTTACGAACCCAGTTTGAAGCATTTAAAGAGAAAGACAATCTACAAAGGTTGGGGATTAAACAGCCCTATCCGGTTGAATGGAAGGACGTCCCGTTTCCCCCAAAGTACAAAATCCCTACAATCTCTCTGTTCGATGGCAGTACTTCCCCGAGTCAATTCATCAATTATTTTGAGGTAATGACTGTTCAACTTCAGCCAAATGACGCTCTTCTTACCAGAGTGTTCGTCGGTTGTTTAGCCGGCGTAGCATACGACTGGTACAGAAGTTTGCCCGATGGTTGCATTACTTCTTTTTCAGGTCTCAAACAAATCTTTCTAGAACGGTTCTATGAAGGATTTAATGATATGACGATGTCAGCTCTCAACAAATTCAAACAAAAACATAATGAAACTGCTGAGAGCTTTATTGAACGGTTCCGCCGTGAAGCTTTAAAAATGCCTCCAGGGACTCCAGCTGCTGTCACTATTGATACTTGTAAGGCAAATCTTTTACCTATTATCAGTATGTGGACGGGATCTACCCAATTCCAAGATTGGCCCTCATTCATCGTCAACGCCAAAGCCGCTGAAGTAACTACCGACAAGTTTAAACAATTGGGGGTACAAATGTCTAACCCTGATCGCGATGAGCATCAGAATTCAGGTGGTGGCAATTGCCAGAACAATCGCAAAGCGAAAGAGACTTTAAATATTAACTTGAACAAAAATAAAGAATCTTTGGCTGTCAATGTGGCCCCACCTACATCTACTCCTACTCCTTCTGCACCTCCACCGAGGGAACCTCGTCCGAAGGTAGAATATTCCTTTGACGAAAATGACACTGCAAGTATCTTTGAGTGTTTACTCAAAAGCAACAAAATTCAACTCCCTGATCCAAAGAAACCTGATGAAGTCAATAAGACTGATCATCCCAAGTATTGTGTCTATCACCGATTCATTGGACATCCTACTCGAGCATGCTATGTGCTCAAAGGTAAGATTCAAGAGCTTGTTAATGCAGGTGTAGTCACTTTGCAACAAGATGAGAAGACTGTTACTGCAAATATGGTTTCAGTCCAATTTGGAGATTTCCCTCCGCAGATGATACAGCATGGTGTCATTCCAATTCCTAAAGCAACCCTTAAGATTGAGAATCTCCCGCTTCCATCCAATGAAGGTCTTATTCCCTTGTCTCTTGACAACGGTGAAATTATGTGGATCCATCCTGATCTTGCTCCAGAATTTGAGATATCTTCCAAGAAGAAAACTCATTCTAAAGGCAAAACCAAGGTTTGTAACATGGTATCTTTTGATCCCATTGTTGACGAAGAGATTCTGTTAGGCACCAGATCAGGGAAAGCTTATTTGAAAGATCATTCTGAAGGTCAAAAGGATCCTGCTTCTTCTTCCGAACCTGCTCTGGCACAACCTGCATCTGTTGAAGAGGTCCCTTCTACATCTTCACCAGTTGTAGTATCAATTCCTCCTAAGCCAACAACGGCTAACAAAGGCAAGCAACAAGTTCGATTTGACAAACCTCTAAAGAAGTCATCTCCTACTGGGCTTGAGAACCTTACAACTTTGATATATTGGCTCAATTAGCCAATACACCAGCTAGGCTGTCAATCTTTGAACTCTTGCGTCTTTCCAAAGAGACACGAGAAACTCTAAGTGAAGCTCTGATGCAGGCTGAAACTTGCTTAACTCTTCTCAAGAAGCCAGAATCAGAATCAGTCTCTTGTCATCACAGTCATAGTGTCTTGGAACTGATCCCAAATATTACCTTCACTCAGGATGATATGCTAATGGAAGATAATAGACATGATCGTCCTCTTTATTATATAAGATATGTAGATTCAATGAAGGTTGATCGTATCATGATAGATCCAGGGTCTGCACTTAGTATTATGCCAAAGACAATGCTAGATGCATTGAAGATACCAGTACATAGTCTTTCAACCACGATAACTACTATTCTGGAATTTAATCAAAGAAAGAGTGAACCTTTGGGCAAGATCCGCCTAAAACTCCAAATAGGCAATTTTCGCACAAAGGTGAGTTTTTATATCATTGACAATCATGGTTGTTCTTACAATGCTCTCCTGGGAAGGCCATTCCTCCATGAACACAATGTCGTTCCATCAACTCTTCATCAATGCTTTAAATACGTTGATGACAAAGGACAAGTTCACAAGGAAGTTGCGGACCTTTATCCTTTCAAAGGTGTTGAAGCTTATTGCAACGATGCTCGTATGTACAAGGATGAATTTATGAAGGTGGTATTGGCTATGGATACTGAAGAAGATCAAAAAGCAGTACCTCAAGACACTCTTATCATACCTGTTAAGGGGCGAGTTTCTCATCCTCAATCTTCCAAGCCACTGGTTATTCACTTACCAGTTCAAAAGAAATCAGTTGATGCTGATGAAAATCAAAGGGAGCTCACCTCTTCTGAGCCACTTGTTATCGACTTACGTCGTAACAAAGACAAAAAGCAGCTCATTCCTTCTGTGCCACTTGTTGTTGATCTAAATCGCAACAAGGAAAAAAGGGAGCTCACCTCTTCTGAGCCACTTGTTATCGACCTCCGTCGTAACAAGCCTCCTCCACGTTCTTCTTCTCCCCCTCTTGTAATCAATTTGACTAAACCTGCTAAGGTTAAAAGTCCTGTTGTAAATACTGATGTACAAATCAATGAAAAAGCACCTACTTTCCAGTATATTGATGTTATTTATTATACTAAAAGTTATTTGGATATGTTAGATAGCTTCCAATCAATTACACTGGGAGTCGTACAATCTCTTCAGACAGAAGTCTCGCTTGAAGATCCAGATGATTCTTACCGTATTCACCCTTCTTTGAAGAAAGGTGAAAGTCCAGCATTTTATATAAAAGACCGGAAACCAAGATTAACTATTCGAATGATAGCAAAGTTAACGATACGGGACGTCTTCAGTTCCATCGTTATAGTCAACAATCAAAAGACATCCTCCGAAAGATGGGTTACGACTTCAAGAGCGGCCTTAACTATGGTAAAGGTAGACGAACTCCCATTCGTACAACAGTTCCAAACGGAAATTCACAAATGTATTATGACAGGACCAAGAAAGGTCTCGGATATACTTCTCCTCCACTGTTATCCCCAGCAGCTTCTGAATCAGATAGTGAAGAACGTTCTAATTCTTCTGATTCCAGATCATGGGATTCCGATACCAGCATCGGTGAAGTCCATCGTATAATTGTATCTTCTAACATGGTCTCCGTTGAACTACCAGAAAACTGTGATGAAGATGTTGAAGAAAATCCGGAAACAGATCCTTGGGTTCAACATATGGATAACCAATGGGTACTTCGTTTTGAACAATGTGAACCTCCTACTGAAGATCAACTAATTCAAATTGATGTAGGGGAAAGAGAGTCACCTCGGCCAATCTTTATTAACAAGAATCTTCCAGAAGCAGATAAACAAGAGTTGATTCTTCTTATTAAAGAATACATAGACGTCTTTGCTTGGAGTTATGAAGATATGCCAGGTTTAGATCCCAAGATTGCTACTCACAAACTGAATATTCTTCCTAATGCTAAACCAGTCAAACAGCAACAAAGGCAATTTAAGCCTGAAATGATAGATGCAATTGATGATGAAGTCAAGAAGCTCATCGCTTATGGCTTTATTCGAGAAGAGCATTATCCTGATTGGGTAGCCAATGTCGTCCCAGTTCTGAAGAAAACTGGAAAAGTTTAAGTCTACATCGACTTTCGAGATCTCAATAAAGCATGTCCGAAAGATGAATTTCCTCTTTCTATCACAGACGTCATGATTGACAATACTTGTGGGTTCGAAAGAATATCTTTTATGGATAGATTTTTCGGATATAATCAGATCAAAATGTATCCTGAAGATGAAAAGCATACATCTTTCCGCACTCCTCGAGGAGTCTATTGTTATACAGTGATGCCATTTGGTCTCAAGAATGCGGGTGTAACCTACCAACGGGCTATGAGTACCATTTTCAGAGAACATCTTCGTAAAACAGTCGAATGCTACGTTGACGATATTGCTGTTAAAAGTCGTCTAAAAGAAGATCACATCCAAGATTTGAGAATAATATTTAATCTCATGCATCAACATCAGCTCAAGATGAATCCCACCAAGTCATTCTTGGGTGTCTCTAGTGGCAAATTTCTCGGCTTCGTCATTACCTCTAAGGGTATACACGTGGATCCCGAGAAGATCAAAGCCATCCAAGAGATGCGTCCTCCACACAACCTAAAAGAGCTATGAGGATTCCAAGGCCGAATTGCGTACATTAGGCGATTCATTTCGAACTTGTCTGGACGTTGCAGACCATTCACTCAACTAATGAAGAAGAGTGTATCTTTTGTTTAGACTGAAAAGTGTCAACGAGCATTCGACGATATCAAACAATATCTTATGAACCCACCAGTTTTGGTGCCACCTATCTCTGGCATTCCATTCTTGATGTATGTCCGTGCTATGGACCATTCATTGGGTGCTTTACTTGCCCAAAAGAACAAAGAAGGCCATGAACAAGCTATCTACTATCTTAGCCGAACTATGATTGGTGCTGAACACCGTTATAGTCCGGTCGAGAAAGAATGCCTGGCTCTCATGTTTGTTGTGCAAAAGACGAGGCATTATATCATTGGTCAAACTATTCATGTTATATCTCGAGTTAACCCTCTCCGGGTTCTCATGAAGAAACCGAGTACACTTAATTCTCGGTTGGCTACATGGGCAATCTTGCTAGCTCAATATGACATGGTGTATGTTCCACAAAAGTCTGTCAAAGGTCAAGCGTTGGCGGACTTCTTAGCAGCTCATCCTGTGCCTGAGACATCTAAACTCTATGACGAAATTCCTGACGAGACATTAGAAGTCAACATGATCTCTGAAGAGTTTCCAACCTGGCGTTTATTCTTTGATGGTGCATCAAGAATTGGACCAAATAGTGCTATAGTGGCAGGTGTTGGAGTTGTTCTCGTTTCTCCAGACGGATTAACTATCCAAAGAGCCTACTCTTTAGATGAACCTTGCTCCAACAATGTGGCAGAGTACAATACCTTACTTGTCGGCCTTCAGCTAGCTAAACAACTGAATGTTGAATATCTGGAAGTCTATGGTGATTCTAAACTGGTTGTGAACCAGGTTAGAGGAACTTATGAAGTCCGTCATCAAGACCTGGTACCTTATCATGAAGCGGCAATCAATATAGCTACATCATTCAAAGCCTTCTTCATCGACTATGTTCGACGACCTTGCAATACTAAAGCCGATACTTTGGCCAATCTTGCAGCTGTCTTAGCCATCCCTATCAAAAGGCATCAGGTGGTGGTTATTTCTAACCAAGAACTGTTCTGTATTGAGAACAATCGTAATATTGAATTTTGCAATCTTGCTGAAGTCGAAGTTATTGATGACGATTGGAGAACTCCTTTTATCGATTTCGTAGTACATGACATACTCCCTGAAGATCCTAAGGAGGCTACAAGCGTTCGACGTCGATCTCTACGATTTTATTACAATCAAACCACCAAAACACTCTATCGGCGAACTTATGATGGTCTTCTTCTACGCTGTTTAGCTGGTGATGAAGCCAAACAAGTGTTGCGTGAAGCTCATGATGGCATCTGTGGAGCACATCAACCTGGTCCTAAATTACAGGATCGCATTAGACGTATGGGTTATTATTGGCCCTCTATGGTATCAGATGCCATTGAATATGCAAGGAAATGTTGTGCTTGTCAAATCCATACAGACTTCATTCATCAACCCTCGAAATTCTTACACCCGACTGCTGCTTCCTGGCCTTTTGAAGCTTGGGGTATGGACATCATAGGTCCTATTAATCCTCCTTCTTCTAGAGGACATCGGTTTATATTGGCGATAACCGATTACTTCTCCAAGTGGGCTGAAGCTATACCTCTGGCTGAAGTCAAGACTAACAGTGTCATCAACTTCGTTAAACACCATGTCATCTATAGATTCGGTGTACCTCAAAGAATCATTCATGACAATGGACCTCAATTCATTAGTCAGAAGTTTACTAGATTCTGCGATGATCATCGGATTAACAGTATTGCTTCGACGGCCTACAATCCTGCTGCCAATGGTTTAGCTGAAGCCTTTAACAAAACCATTATTAAGCTCCTTAAGAAATTTGTATCCACTAACAAACGGAATTGGAGCGAGAAACTTGGCGAATGTCTTTGGGCCTACCGAACTACAGTCCGTAATCCCACTGGTTTTACACCTTTCTCTTTGGTGTATGGCTGTGAAGCTGTCCTTCCTTTGGAGTTACAAATTCCTTCTTTAAGGATTGCTATTGCCAATGAGCTCACCACAGAAAATAATGATCTTCTTCGACTTCAAGAGTTAGAAGCATTGGATGAAAAGCGGTTAATGGCTCAACAGCATATTGAGTTATACCAAGCCCGCATCTCAAAGACATTTAATCGTAAAGTGAAGGTCAGAGCCTTTCAGCACGGAGAACTTGTTCTAACAGTCAGACGTCCTATGACTATGACTCATATGAGCAAAGGGAAATTCGATACGAAATGGGAAGGTCCCTATGTTGTGAGCAAAGTCTTCTCAAACGGAGCTTATCAACTTTCAGAACTTGATGGTCGAGTTGCTATGATGCCTATCAATGGCAAATTCTTAAAGAAGTATTATGTATAAATGTAAATACTTGTAAATTATCAGACAGAATCAAGTTCATGAATAAAATTTAAATTTTATTATATGATAGTACATATTAAAGGTCACTATCATCTTTTTCTACATTGGGACGAGGGCCACTGCCGTCCTTCTCAAAAATGCGGTCAGCAAAAGAGCCAAAAACCTCCTTGTTGGATCCCACAAGAAACTTGCAGGCGGCCATCCTCATGGCTTCTTCTTCTTTAGTCTTTCCTGGTTCGAGCAGAAAGTCCAAAATGTCCTATGGTGGCTGGGGTACAGACGAACCTTCGCCTGCTTCTGCTTCCTTTGGCTGAACTGGATCGGCAGGGTGTTCTTCAATACCCTTCTGAACCTTCGAGACAGTCTCAACCTCCTTAGATGCTTCTCCGGAAGACATTTTTATGTTGAAAAGTAGAAGTGTTCGTTCCTGTCAGATTTCTGTTATATTTATAGACAGAAGTTCTTCAATTAATGAAGCATTACATTCATCCGACGGTTCATCCGTTCATTAATACCTGACGGTTCATCCGTTCATTTATCACATTCATCCGACGGTTTGTCCATTCATTAATACCTGACGGTTCATCCGTTCATTTATCACATTCATCCGACGGTTCGTTCGTTCATTAAACTCCTGACGGTTCATCTGTTCATTTATCATATTCATCCGACAGTTAGTCCGTTCATTAAACACCTGACGGTTCATCCGTTCATTTATTACACTCATTCGACGGTTCGTCCGTTCGTTATTATCTGACGGTTCATCCATTCATCTATTGTGACGGTTAACCCGTTCATTTATTATCATTTGACGGTTAATTCGTTCATTTCAACATCATTTGACGATTTACCCGTTCTTTCATCATTACTTGACGGTATTCCGTTCACTCATTTTCATATACATTGACGATTCATTATCGTTCATCTTCTACATCAGCAACTTGTCATTTTCGATTAAGTTGTCAATAAATATCTATCTATTATTTATATCTGAATAAGATATGCAATAAATAATGGAGCCACAACAAAATGTTCTTTATATCAAAAAAAATGAGACATTATAAAAAAATGCAGCTACAGCAACAAAACCCAAATACAAAATCAAGGAGGGACAATTAGATTGTCAATTTGCTGCTTCAAAGTCTGCAGCTCTTCTTCGTGTGTTGACGCTACTATCTTTCTTGCCTCCTCCATCCCGCTGTCTTCATCAAAAATGGGCATATCTACTGTCCTGCGGGTGATCTCTTCACCATGAGTGGTCTCATACTCATTCCTTTCTTCAATCAATGCATTAAATTGTTCAATCACCAGTTGGTGATTAACAGTTTCTTCTTCAAACTCTTGTTGGAGGCGAGTAATTTCAGCCTTCAGCTCAGCAAGTCGTCGTCCCTTACTTTCAGCTACTAGAGTAATTGATTCTATTTTAGAATTATATTCAGCTAATTTTGCTGAATGAGCTTCTAATAGATTTTGAAGAGTTAACCTTTCCATATCAGCAGCTTGAGCCAGCCGCTCAAATTCAGCTTGTACTAAAGAGTCTACATCTTTCTTCTTGAGTTCTTTATACTTCTTGATGGAGACTTCTAATTCATCCAGTATATGTTCAAGAAGAGTGGCCTGAGCTTCGTCTCCTTGGTCTCTTATGGCTCTTATCAAGAAAGAAGTGGGCTTCCTAACCATAATGAAGTCAGCCCCTTCTTTCTCTATCATTTTACGGACGAGAGATCCCAGCGATTCAAAGAAGCATTTAGTAAATGACTGGATAACCTGCTGATTGATGGCTAAAGTTCCAGGAGTCGCTGCTACTCCCGATGAAGACGGGGTAACAGGTTGCTTGATTCTTTGAGGTTGGACAATAGGCTCTTTAAATAAGGGAGCCAAAGTAGAGCTGGTTGCTCCTCCTGTTTGATCTTCTGTAAAAGTAAAATTATTATTTTACTAATTGATTGTTGATGAACAAAAAGATCAAATTAAGAGCAATGTTACCTTGGTTTGGTTTAACAACGAGTTCATTCCTTATTGGAATGGAATACTGTTGAACAGAAGTAGCCTCCGCTGCAACAGCCTGACTGCTGCCCGCCTCAGAACCACAAGATAAATGATGACTACTGCTAATAACCACCGTTGGTATAGGCACCATAATCAGGTCCGTTGGAGGTATTGGCAAAGTCCCAAGATCTGCAAATGAAGATGTTAGTTATCGGTTCATTTTAAAACAAGAAAAGATTATTAAATCTCGTTTTATACCTTGAGGGTCGGTGGCGGGATTTTCTTTTAGCACACCTTCGTCGGCTACTTCTTCAGGAGATATTTCTATTTCAACATCGACAGCCTTTTCTGCAGACGCCTCCACTTCAATATCCTTTTTAGGATTTGAAATATCATCGGCAGTATCAAGAGATCTGTGTTCTTCAGTTTGCTTTTCAGGATCTTGTAAATACTCATCAACATTGTCGGATGAAGAACCTTCCTCATCTTCTTCTTCTTTTTCTTCTACTGCTGCATTTCTACTGCTAGTGGCAGCCTGATCTTCCTGCAAGCTATAACTGCAATCCTCTAGAGCTGCAATCATTTCACGGTCTTCGTCCTCACGAAGAGTCCTGGGAGTAGGAGGAGGTTGAGTAACATCTACGATAGGAGAATGAGGTCGTACAACACTTTGATCTTCCTCTAAAATATGTTCTTTAGGCTTTTCAATTTTTGGGGCAACATCTCCCCTCTGTTCATTCTCCTCGAGAGTTTTGCTCCCTGATTCAGAAGCGGGTGTGGGGGATGCCATTAAAAGTCCTGCAGCAGCATCTACTGAAGTCAGGAGTTGTATAGAAGAAGACTCTTCCAAGACTCTTCTGGTAACTACTCTTTTCTTTCTGTGTAGAGGCCTAACAGGACTCTCTACATTTTCTGGCTCTGTTCGCTTTTGCACGGAAGTTGGTGTACTGGCAATTTCTTGATGAGTCTCGGCCAATTGCCGGGATTGAGATCTGGTAGTCACCTTTTCAGAAGAAACATCAAGAATCAATTTTTTCTTCGCCACAGGAGCAGGAGGCTCCTCTCTTCTTTTCTTCTTCGCAGGAGATTTACCCACCTTCAGTGAAATACGAAGTGGTACATTCACTTCTTGGGGGAATATAATATCCCTTGTAGTTTCCAGAGGTGCATCTGCCGGTTCCTGCGCCTCCTCATTTATAGGGATTGATGGAGCAATTCTCCCTCTTCTCAATCTTGTTGCAGTGGCGAAACTATCTGCGAGATGGAAATTCTCGGCAAAAGTATTCGCTGATGTATAAAACACGAAGTATGTAAAAAGCATTCGAGGACCCTGAGGAGTAGTCCTTGCTGGCATGGAGAAAGTGGCTTTTGTATCACGGGCATTGTAGTAAGCCCAAGCCCTAGCTCCGTCTATCAGATAACCCTTGCCTTGGAGGCAGGTAATTGCGTTTCCTACGTGGAACTGATCATACCCAAACTGTCTAGCAAACGGCTTGGGAGGTATGGTTCTAAGTAGCACTCTTCTTCGAATCGGTAGACCAAATGAGATGGTCGAATTGTCTTCAACCATTCAAAAGCGACACGAGTTAGAGGCTGCAGTTTCGAATCTACCATATTCGTGGGCATTTGATCATATCCAGTAGGGAAAGGAGCACAGCAGAAGTTCCAGCCTCTGTTCAGATTCAACATAAATCTATATTCGGATAAGGAAGTATATTTCCATTTTCTATCGGAATACCTTCGAAGAAAACTGCCATCAACTGGTCCCATGCCAGGATCCATTAGAGTTGGATAGTGAAGAAGCAACCATCCAAACAAATATGTATATGGCAATTCTAAGCGAGGGAATTCTCTCTCTCCTTTCGCTTTTAACATCAAGTCAACGTATAAACGGAGACTGGCATTCAGCTTACAGGTCATTGCTGATAGTAAGTCCATTTTATAGCCAAAGACCAATTTAACAGCTGTAAACAAGACGCCACGGTGAAAACGATCCACTGCACTGGATCCGGGAACCACGAACCTTCGCAGCCAGTATGTCAAGAATCCCGCCAATTGTGCTTCTTCTGACATGGGCCTATAGCCCATTCTCAAGTAACTTTCCAAATTGTCTCCTCTCTTCAAAGGAGGATATTCATGGTCATCCATCACTTCTTTATCAAAATGACCACTCTGTTCCATTAATTTTCTGACCTCTGTATGGCTCAAAGGTTTGAAAAAGGTTGGGTAACATTTATCGTTCTCCTTGGTTTTCTTCTTCTCTATATGATTAAGAAACAGATATGGTAGCCACTTTGAAGAATAACAAGTATTGGCAGTGGCACTCTTGTAAAATAAAGAGCAGATCTTGTAATGGCACAATAGTTCTTCGAACACTGTCACCATCTCTGGATTCTCTTTTCTGAGCTTATTCAACTCATCATTTGTTGGTACATACTCCTCATACGGAGCATCTGCCATGGGCAAGAACGAAATATACTTCATCTCGTGGAGTGCAAAGCCCATCTCTCCCCCTAGGGTCATGAAAGTTCCGGTCCTGTAGTTGTATCTCTCAGCTAAGGCTAAGAACATATGAGGATTGGGAGCAAATCCATATACAGTGGCATACACTGCTTCATACAGGTTGATTTGTTGGAGTCTGTCTTGGAATTTTCCCAGAACCCAATTTGCGATATAACTCCATCGCTTGTAGTCTGGATTCACCAATCCAGTCATTCTTATATCTTGCTCAGGATATTTTCCTTCAACCTTCGCAAACTCATTTGCGAATATTGGTGTCCTAACAGGCATTAGCATGGAGGAGTTCTCTGGTGGAATACAGCCAGGTCTTAAGCCTCTCAGTAGGACACTATATCTGTCGGAAGAACTATAAAACATATTTTTATGATGTGGCCCCTTCTTTACAAAAATTTTCCTGCCCGAACATCCTGAAATAGAGTGATATTCCATTCCATCTTCCTAGGGTAGCTTGCATGAGCGTACCGTGACAAAGGAAGGCATCGAGCGATGTCGGTATAAAAAAAGATCTATCTTGCTGGTGAACTACCCTATCTTCCATCCTTGGTCTGGGCTGAGAGGCTCTCTCGAAGGCATCACCGAATAGGAATAAGGGTTTCTTGTGAATTACAGCATCACTGATTCTAAAGGCTGTCCGTTCATCAAACACATCAAAGTTTCATTGTCCTGTGAAATCAATATAGCCTGACGGGTGGCCGGCAGATCATACTGAGGGCAATGGACATGAGACAGATCCTCTATGTATTCAGACTCTGTGAGGGTTCCCACAAAATGTTCATAATCTGGATCTTCATTGACTTCAACTGCATCAACAAATAGATGAAAATTAGTCCAAGACAAAGATTTTGTTTTTAAACATGAAACATGATTTGCGCAACTTCAGACTGCGCTGACATGATTTGCGCAACATCAGACTGCGCTGACATGATTTGCGCAATCTCAGATTGCGCTGACATGACTTGTGCCATATCAGTTTGCGCATCATTAAAGGTACACAAAACAATGGTTTGCGCTGATATCTGCGCAACTTAATCATTTGTGCTGACTTTCTGTCAGCACAAATCAACAATTTGCGCAAGAATACAGCCTTCATAAAAATGAAGAACTGATAGTTCATGCAACCGAAACCCTAAAAAGGGTGGCGCAATATGAACTTATCTCTAAAAAGAGATGAGTTTCAAGGGAGTCGAATCACCCTAAGAAGGGGTTTTCGATCGGTTCAACTACCTCTCAGAGCAGGATGTGCAGATTCGTGTCGGGAAGCTCGCCGTGCAACCCTGTTAGAAGACTCGGCCGGAGCTTTCCCCTTCGCGGGCGGCAGTAGCGGCAGCATTTGATCGTCGTAGAGCCATGACAAATCGTCGGAGAAGAAAGGAAGAAAGAGTTCAGAAATTCTCTCTTAAGTGCACGAAGACAGCAAGTAAAGAATACTTTGAAGTATGAGGAGGACTATTTATAGTTTTCAAAAAAAAAAACGAAACGGCCGCCTCGGATTGCGCCTAAACTTGTAGTCTATTCGCTTTGCGCAGACAGCTCATCATATTGCGCAAAACGATTCAACATTTGAAAATTCAAAGTATTTCAAAATTTTGATTATAATCAACTTTCGAAAACTTTGAAGGGGGTCTTGTAGGTCCTACAAAAATCAAGTTACATCAATTAACAAAGTCAACAATTCAAGATATTCATCATTTTGATGAGTTGTGCAGACAACAGATTGCGCAGACATCACTTTGCGCAGGTTGGTTTGCGCATGTTCCCAACTGCGCAGGCTGACGTGGCAGAAGTCATCATTGACTGAATCAAATTAGATCTTCCTGACAGCTGACAACACGAATAACGAGGAGGCTATTCGTTTTTGACGCCGCACAGTGCTCGAGGGTAGCTGACAGGTGGCAGCACAATCCGTGGTTGCGCAAACCATTCATGCGCAATCCGTGGTTGCGCAAACCATTTCTGCGCGGTTCACTTTGCGCATTCTACCAACATAACTGACTAATTACATGTGGCATTCATGCCATCAAATGCTCATTACGTGGCAACTGTCTATGCACGATCGTGCGCATTTCAATCAACTAATGCCATGTGTCTCAGATAGTTGGCCCACGATCCAATAACTGTCTGCGCAATCCAGTGCTGCGCAAACCAGTTGCTGCACAAATCCGCTTGCGCAGTCCAAAATAACTGAAAGTTAGTTATTTTCAGAACTCTATAAATAGAGTTTCAAGTCTTCATTTTAAGGGGATCAAGATCAGAGATCAGAAATCAGAGAGTTCAGGAGTTCTTGCCAAAGTGCTGTTGCATTCTTCCGAGACTTTTGTCTTCAACTTCAGAGGTTTTGGCCTTCAATTTCCAAAGTTGTTTTCAACTTCAAAGGCTTCGTCTTCAAAGTTCACATCGTCAAAGGGATAAAGCAATCGTCATCAAGATTGGTTTCCTATAGTTGTAATTTTCCCAGAATTCTTGTAATCTTTATTACAGTTTGTATCAATAAAGTTTTATACTTTTGTTTTTGCAAACATTAAGCTCATTGCTTTCATGCATTTAAGATTAGTACTAAGAGTCATGTTCATTGTTCTTGATGTATCTTGGGTCCTATAAATAGCTATGTATGGAAGTGTTTCGTGCAAGTGAAAGAAGTTGAATATTCAACCAATAAAATCAAGTATTCTTTTTGTGTTACAAATTGGTATTAGTGCCAAAAGAAAAAAAATATCCACCTCGAATAACAACCTTGTCTATCGTGTGCCTCGTTTCAATGGTAAAAAATATAATTATTGGAGTAATCTCATGAAACCATGTCTTGAATCTTATATTGAGTATTGTTGAAGGAGTGGAGCAACCAGCAAATGAAACTCAACTATCTGATGTACAAAAAAAGGTACTGAAGAAAAAGAGACAAAAAGACATAAGGCACTCTTTCAAATCTACCAAGCAATTTAAATTCCAGTCTATGAGAGAAGATCAAAGCCAAAAATCTCCCAGGAGGCAAGCACAATTCTTGAGACATCATATTCTGGCAAGATCAAGTAAAAAAGGTACACTTGCCACTTTTAAAAGCAGAGTTCGAGAAAATAGAAATCAAACGTAATGAAAAGATTAAAGAATATTTTACGAAAGTGAACACTAATGTGAATCAAATGAGTTCAAATAGAACAAATTTATAAACTCAAAAAATTGTTGAAAAGTTCTTCAAAGTCTACCAAGCAAATATGACAATGATGTAGTTTTTATTGAAGTAAAATCTTGCATCTCTATCTTCGAATAGCTTACAAGGAAGATTAGAAGCTTATGAATTTTCAATTAACAAAAGATGTCCTCAAGGTGTTTCTTCTCAACCCGATCAATCTCTCAAGTCTAATGTCACATCTACGGGAGCCCCTTGTTCTTCCCAGAACCGTGGTTGCGGAAGAGACAAAAATTTTCATGGTCGAAGTACAAATCCATGGCAAAGGAAGAGGTTACTCCAGTAATAACCAAAATGAAGAAATAGAAGAAGACAACTTCAACTCCAGATACTTACAAAGAGATTCACAAAGTGGACGAGGCCATGAGAATCAAAGAATAAGGGATCGTGGCTACTTTTAATGCTATCATTGCCACAAACCAGGCCACCCAATAAGTGAATGCTGGTATAAGCAAGATAATATCAAGAAAAATGAAACATGCTACGTACATGAAGTAATACGTAATGAAAGAGATAACCATTAAACCAATTTGTGGCTTGCATGTCATGGTGATGACTTAGGTAATATATGGTATCTTGATAGTGGTTCTAGCAAATTTATAACAGAAAATAAGAATATATATACAAGTTTTACAAAATCTGATCATGGCCAAGTGAAGATTGCTGATGATAAAGCATACAATTTAGAAGGAGTTGGTGATATAACTTTTTTTTTAATTAGAAAGTATTGAGAATATGGGAGATGTATATTACATCTCATGACTAAAATGTAATCTTCTAAGTGCTGGCATCACTTAAGAAAAGGGTTTGCTTATTTTTTTGTCCAAGAACAGTCGACTTGTTGCGAAGTTTGGTATTGCAGAATCTCCAAGACTGCAGACTTCTAACTTGTCATGTTTTAGTAGTATTGACAGTAAAGCTCAAAGCTATGACATGACAAGAATTTAATCATTTAAACTATGGAAGCTTGAAGCGGTTGGTGACAAAGGAGATGGTCAAAGGGTTGTCACAAATATATTCTATCGATGATGTTTATGAAGATTGTCAAATTGGGAAGGTTCATAGATCTTCATTCCCGTTGCAGTCCACTTGGCGAGCTAAGAAGCCACTTCAACTTGTTCATTCAAATTTACGTGTACCAATGCCAGTTACAACTTATGTAAGTAATCGATATTTTATCTCCTTTGTTGGTGATTACTCAAGAAATGTATGGACTTATTTCCTTAAAAAAATTTGATGTTTCTCAAGCCTTTACAGGTTTCAAAGCTGAAGTTGTAAACTTTTCTGGCCTTCATATACAAACGTTGATTACTGATCGTGGTAGTGAATATCTTTCAAATGAATTTGAAATTTTCTATAGAGATATATGAAATAAAGCATCAACTAACAAGTTGATATAGACTATAACAAAATAGTGTTTGTGAAAGAAAGGATCGCACTATTATGGACATGGTAAGGTATATGCTTAGAAGAAAGAAGCTGGACAAAACTATAGCTGAAGCTGTTTCTTTGTTGTTCGCTTGATAAATAGATAACCAATAAAGAGTTTAAGTAACATCACACCTCACGAAGCATGGCCTGGATTGAAGCCAAGTGTTAAACACTTAAGAATTTTTGGAATACGCACTTGTGCACACATTTCTGATGCCACAAGGTCCAAGCTCAATAACAAAGCAGAAAAGTGTATATTTGTTGGCTATAGTGAAAGAAGCAAAGCCTACAAGTTATATAATCCAACAACAAAAAAGATAGTGACTAGTCGAGATGTTCGATTTGACGAAGATTTAACATATGAAGGTGATACAAGTACAACTCATAGTCTTATACAAGAAGGTGAAGAATTTTGCTCTCAAACAGAAATTACATCTCCAACTTTACCAAAAGAAGATGTCTATCAAAGGCCTCCTAAAAAGACAAGAAATATATAAGAATTCACTACAAGAAAATGATGATTTTTTACGATTTATAAGTTGACGGTCGTCAAAAACCGTCAACAATAGTGTTATCTTGATGGTTTTAGGCATACGTCAAGAAAGGCCACATTTTATGTTAGTTTAGCAATTTTATAGCATAATAGTTGACGGTTTTAGACGATCCGTCAAAAAATATCATTTTATAAATTGATGGCTCGGTGATAACTGTCATCTGATGTATGTGTGAAAAAATTGGCATAATATTTCCAGCTGCCATTATAGTAATTTTTCAAAATTTTCATATTTGTTGACGGATGGTTGTTCTTTTAATCAAAGAACACAGGAACCAATCTCTCGATCTCTCATAAAACTCTTTATCAGAGAATCCCCTTTCTTTCCTCATCCTTCCCTTATTAAAAACCCCTCTTCTCGTACGACTCCTCTCTGCCTCCCCTGTACCGTAGCCGCTCCGTCGACCACTCTTCCACTACCAAAATACAGTAAATTAGCGACGGATATTTAGCGACGGAAATTTTCAGCCGGCGTTAGCGATGGCTTCGTGGCCGCTCACCGACTGATTATCGACCACACGCCTTTGCCATTTTTATTTTAATTTTAGGGGGAGGAAAGGTCGCACATCCATCGCTAGTCTGTCGGAGTATAGCGACGGATCTCCAGTCGTCGCTACGTAGACGATTATTTGGCAGGAATTGTGTAGAGAATTGGCGGGACATTTCTTCGACTACGTAGCGACGGATATTCAGTCGACAAGTATCAAACAGGGCGACTACTGGGCGACCGATTTCTATACGTCGCTAGTCCATCGCTATATACGTACCAGACTTTAAATGAAACGGCGGGGGGAACTTTTTGCATTCCTCCCAAATTTACTCTCTCTCTCTCTCTCTCTCTCTCTCGCCGGTGTCGGCTTCGGTGATCGGCATCGGCGTCCTCTCTCTCTATCTCTCGAAGGTAACCCCTCTCTCTCTTCTCTCTCGATCTCTCTCTCTCTCTCTCGCGGTGTCGTATAGGGCTGGGTGGCGCGCTTGGGGGTGGCGTGGGCTGGGCGGTTGGCTTGGTTCGGGGGCTGGACGGTAGGCTTAGGGCGGGGGCGTTGGGGGCTGGGCGGCGGGCTTGGGGCTGGGGCGTCGGGGGCTGGACGGCTGGCTTGGGTCGGGGTCTGGGCGGAGGGCTTGGGGCGGGGGCGTCGGGGGCTGGGCGGCTGGCTTGGGGTGGGGCCGTTGGGGGCTGGGCGGCTGGCTTGGATCTGGGGCTGGGCGGTGGGCTTGGGCGGGGGCGTCGGGGTCTTGGAGGCAGGCTTGGGGTTGAGGCGTCGGGGGCTGGGCGACTGGCTTGGGTCGGGGGCTGGGTGGTGGGCTTGGAGCGACGGCGTCGGGGACTGGGCGGCTGGCTTGGGGGGGGGCGTCGGGGGCTGGGCGGCTGGTTTGGGTCGGGGGCTGGGCCGTGGTCTTGGGGCGGGGGCGTCGGGGTCTGGGAGGGCTTGGGGCTGGGGCATCGGGGGCTGGGCGGCTGGCTTGGGCCGGGGGCTGGGCGGTGGGCTTGGGGCGGCGGCGTCGGGGGCTGGGCGACTGGCTTGGGGCGGGGCATCGGAGCTATTTGCAACCGACGCACAGCCATAAGCACTCTTCATATATATGCAACCGAACTACTGGGCGACGGGCTTTGGTCGGGGTCGGCGGGTGGCATTGCTTCTCAAATTCATCTGAGTTTATATATTGGCTAAATAATGAGCACGGATACTTTAACAAAGGAGACCACCATGCTGTCAGGAATCTCTCACTCGAGCTCTATACCAAGGATGTCCACTTGAGCTCCGGAACAAAGTTTTGGCTCGGAGCAAGAATCTGTTGACGGAGCACATCCACCATGTTGTCAAAAAAAAATAGTAACGGTGAGAGACACATCTGAGTAGGACGTATACTCTGATAATATCCCCTCCAGCACTCAATCCCACTACTGATATCATCCTTGTAAAGGTGATCTCTCAGTGTATACGTCCTACTCAGATGGATCTCTCAGAGTATCCTCTCCGGTTGGGTTGTGTTCAGAGCCATCCGTTCTCACACTTAAAATACATATGAATTAGAACTGTGTTTTGTATTTTCGACGAACCCAGGGATTTGATTCTGTATTTTGGTTTCTGTATTTTGGCTCCAGCTCCATTTGCATTAATCTACGGTACGACATGGTGATCAGGACATAGTCCCTGCAGCCATTCGACTGGCGAGGCAGAAACTATGTAGCCGTAGATAAAGTTGACTGTCCTCTGACCCTCATCCCTCGGCAATGATGATACGACAACCTATCACTATATCTTATATAGTAGTAGATGATGTCTTAGTATTACATTATGTGAGTTCATCTTGATTCTGTTATATTCTTCAGATACTAGATACGATAAGAACATATACTACACCATATGTACAGAACATAGATGATTCACACTAATGTATGCTAGAATGAATCTTCGGTTGTGTTTTGAGCCATCCATTCTCACACTTGAAGATAAATTGAATTATAATGACGGATATTAGGTTACTCTTCAGGATAATTAATGTCTATTTATATTAATTTGGTTTGGTCTATATGATTCTTGGATAATTGGTGTGCATTAAATTCGTATGTGCATATTTGGTCTATGTGATTGTTGGATAATTGGTGTGTGCATTATATATTGGTTTGGTTTATGCATATTTTTGTGAACAGAGAAAGTGATGCAATTTTTTTTCAAAAAAATTCTCAGTTACCGACGGACTAGTGACCGGTTAGCGACGGATATTTCCAGCTCCATTTGCATTAGTCTACGGTGCGACATGGTGATCAGGACATAGTTCCTGCAGCCATTCGACTGGCGAGGCAGCAGAAACTATGTAGCCGTAGATAAAGTTGACTGTCCTCCGACCCTCGTCCCTCGACAATGATGATACGACAACCTATCACTATATCTTATATAGTAGTAGATGATGTCTTAGTATTACATTAGTGAGTTCATCTTGATTCTGTTACGTTCTTCAGATACTAGATACGATAAGAACATATACTACACCATATGTACAGAACATAGATGATTCACACTAATGTATGCTAGAATGAATCTTGGCTTGTGTTCTGAGCCATCCGTTCTGATCAAGCATCTTCCTTCTCCTCTCCTCCACCAGGCTCTGAACCCATTTGCT